>CAWUFW010008176.1:600000-920473 GCA_963921515.1 Calotriton arnoldi
AGAAATCGTGCTGTATCTTTTTACAAACCATGGATGCCCCCTAACATGGCCACCAAGATTTAATGTCACGAGATCGTTGCAGATCAGAATATGAAAAAACACCTACAACAATGTCGGCTACACATCCCACTGAGGGCCCCTTAACCTGAATCATCCATGACGGTCTGTGGAGCAGACACACTACGAAGGTCAAATGACTGGTGAAGATGGGCGGACATGCTCTGGTTTTCAAATTGAGAATGCAATAATACCAGCATTTTAAGGCCTCTCTGGGACCTTTGTAGTTCCAAGCGTGAGGAAATGAAACACCAAACTATTAAAAAAGCTGTTCCAGCTTGGGTGTCCACTGTCCACACTGAGCAAATAAACTAACTGATAAAAGAAGGCAAACTAAATTGATAAGACTATTACTTCAAGTAATAATTTCTAAATGAAAAAATACTTTACAACTTTAATTATAAAACAGATTAGTTTCCTACAATGCAAAATAAGCTATTACCATCCTGTGAACAAACTAAAACCCTGGGGATTTTAGCCAACAAGCAGAGCACACTTATCTGAAGAAGTGGTAGCAATGACAGAGAGGTTTACAGATTGCTGGGGTTTCTGCACTTCTTTTCAATTTAGTTTTGACGCTCCTTTTTTAGGTCTCGCCTAGGCAGGGCATGCTCTGGCTTGTTGGGACATGCTGTCTTCAGTATGTGGGGTTTTATTCCGTTCCTTGCAGTCGATTTGTTCAATTGTGTGTCATTCCTAAATGCTTTCTTTTCTATGGCTTATTGTCCTTATCTGTCCCACCTTCTTGTGTCTTGCTCCCCCCTGGCATATTGGCTTATTATGGGTATCCTTCCTCTGAAGGCTTTTTCCCTTTGGGTTTGCGCACTCTTTTTAAAATTTGCAGCCTGCATGTTTTTTTTTGTAATGTTCCTACCCAGTTTTCTTTCAGCATTGTATCAGGAAGCAGCGCTTTTAATTTTTAAATAAAAGTGATTATGTTTTAAAGGGAACTCTGTAAGTTACATCTCATTAGTGCCGCATTTTTGGGATCTTTTAAAGGGAATATACCATGGTTTATCTTTCCAAGTTTTATCTTTCAGTATTGAATCAGCAAACAGAGATTTTACTTTCTTTATAATTATAAAGATTTTTAAAAGGGGACTCCATTCTTTACATTGGCGGTCGCATTTTATCAGGAAACAGCGCATTTACTTTTAAAGGGAATTCCGCTATTGACATCTCACTGTTGTCATATTTTTCATTATTTATTACTGCAGATGATTCAAAGGGATTTTCGCTATTGATATCTCACTATTGCCGCATTTTTGCTTATGTTTTAAAGCGAATCAGCAAAGGGGACAACTTTAACTTTCCGTTTACTGTTTAAATAACAAACCGTCTTTTCATCGCCATTGACTCGTCTGTCGGGGTTTCTTAAAGGGGAAGGGTGGCATGCTTGGTGGACAAGGAGCCACTGCGCTCTCCCCGCAACACACCCCGCTACTCACCCTTAAAACATCCCTCACCTTCAGCAAGTTTACCACATGTGCCGCACTCACCCAATTTACCAATACATACCAAACCCCAGACCCAGATATTCACTGAACTCAACACACACACCACTCATCAGATGTCCTCAGGATTGTTAAAGGTTAGCTCTGACAGATTTCCTCAAACACACCACCGCCATTCCAAAACTTGAATATGGAGTAAATGTAGCACTTTCCTCGACAACATGCTATTGAATGCTTTTATCCAGCATTCGACAAAGAGCCCGTCTCCACAACAGCTGGCTGGCTCCGACATACACATACACCATTTCAACATCATTTACATATGAATCCTTGTTATTTATACACATGCAGCTGCCTTTTGGTGCATGGCGGTAATGCACCTCTACTAGTGGGCACTGAAGCAGGCCAACAGCAGAGAGCAACTCTGACAGTCGCCTTTCCAACATGCCTTCCAAGCAGGCACTGACAGATTCCCTCTGTGCTCTCTGAAGTTCCAAGGTAGGTAACTTTTAATAACTTAGTTTATGTGGCTGTTTCTTACGTTACAGCACCAATCGCAGACCTGCTATGGACTTCTTAGCGCTACACAGAGACGAACAAGATGCTCACAGGTTAAAGCAGGCAGAAATGTAAGAACACATTACTCACTGCGGTAACAAAGGAACTACTAGTCACAACTCTCACGGTTCAAACATGCAACATTGTATCGAGGCACCAACCAGCTATTCAGCGCAGCAAACATTCTCGAAGGACGTTTCAAAGCGCTAAACGTAGATCTGTGCAGAGTAAAGTATGGATGCAATAATAAAAGTAGCGCACAACACAAATGGAAGTGCCATTTAATAATTGGTGCAAAAAGAACAATTGATGAACAGAATGCTGGACAATGTCAGACATTCACCCCAGTACAGAGATCTGGGTATAAATCCATCGTTTTTTGCTCCCCATGCCATTCCAGTTCAGACCCAGCCATATGCAAATCAGTCTTGACCCTGTTCCCCACGGGAACAGTCCAGCCCGAACTGCCAGGCCAGGTCTTCCCTGGACTAGAAACAAGCATCCTGGGACTGGTTTCTTGGCATCACCCCTCATTAGCCATGCTAGCTTGACTCCAGTGGCATGGAGAGCATAGGACCCATGTCTGGGCATACCCGTCCCACTCGGGGTGACAAATGCAAAAAGAACAATTGATGGACAGAATGATGCACAATGTCAAACATTCAACCCAGTACAGAGATCTGGGCCTATATCCATCATTTTTTGTTGTTGCTCCCTATGCCATTCCAGTTCAGACTCAGCCATATGCCAATCAGTCTTGACCCTGCTCCCCATGGGAACAGTCCAGCCTGAACTGGGGTGGCGTGGTGAGCAAAAGAATGATCGATTAAACCCAGATCCTTGTGACTGGAGGTGAATGTTTGCATTGTTCAGAACTCCGTCCATCATTGTTTCTTTTGCATTTGTCACCCTAAGTGGGAAGGGTATGCCCAGACGGGGGTCCCGTGCTCACTGCGCCACTGGATTCAAGCTAGCCTGTCTGAGGAGTGGTGATGCCCCAAAACTGGTCCCAGGATGCTTGTTTCGGTCCAGGGAGGACCTGGCTTGGCAGTTCGGGCTAGACTGATCCCATAAGGAACAGGGTCAAGACTGATTTGCATATGGCTGGGTGCAAACTGGGGTGACGTGGTGAGCAAAAGAATGATGGATTAAACCCAGATCCTTGTAACTAGGGGTGAATGTTTGCATTGTTCAGCATTCCGCCCATCAATTGTTTCTTTTGCATTTGTCTCCCTAAGTGGGAAGGGTATGCCCGGATGTGGGTCCTGTGCTCACTGCGCCACTGGATTCAAGCTAGCCTGGCTGATGCCCCAAAACAGGTCCCAAGATGCTTGTTTCCAGTCCAGGGAGGACCTGGCTTGGCAGTTGGGCTGGACTGTTCCCATAAGGAACAGGGTCAAGACCGATTTGCATATGGCTGGGTCCAAACTGGGGTGACGTTGTGAGCAAAGGAATGATGGATTAAACCCAGATCCTTGTGACTGGGGGTGAATGTTTGCATTTTTCAGCATTCCGTCCATCAATTGTTTCTTTTGCATTTGTTGCCCTAAGTGGGAAGGGTATGCCCAGACGTGTGTCCAGTGCTCACTGAGCCACTGGATTCAAGCTAGCCTGGCTGATGAGGAGTGATGGCCCGAAACCGATCCCAGAATGCTTGTTTCCAATCCAGGGAAGACCCGGCTTGGCAGTTCGGGCTGGACTGTTCCCATAAGGAACAGGGTTAAGACTGATTTGCATATGGCTGGGTCCAAACTGGGGTGGCGTGGTGAGCAAAAGAATTATGGATTAAACCCAGATCATTGTGACTGGGGGTGAATGTTTACATTGTTCAGCATTCCGTCCATCAATTGTTTCTTTTGCATTTGTTGCCCTAAGTGGGAAGGGTATGCCCAGATGTGTGTCCAGTGCTCACTGAGCCACTGAATTCAAGCTAGCCTGGCTGATGAGAGGTGATGCCCTGAAACCGATCCCAGGATGCTTGTTTCCAATCCAGGTAGGACCTGGCTTGGCAGTTCAGGCTGGACTGTTCCCATAAGGAACAGGGTCAAGACTGATTTGCATATGGCTGGGTCCAAACTGGGGTGGCGTGGTGAGCAAAAGACTGATGGATTAAACCCAGATCCTTGTGACTGGGGGTGAATGTTTACATTGTTCAGCATTCCGTCCATCAATTGTTTTTTTTGCATTTGTTGCCCTAAGTGGGAGGGGTATGCCCAGACGTGGGTCCCGGGCTCACTGTGCTACTGGATTCAAGCTAGCCTGGCTGATGAGGGGTGATGCCCCGAAACCGGTCCCAGGATGCTTGTTTCTGGTCCAGGGAGGACCTGGCTTGGCAGTTCGGGCTGGACTGTTCCCATAAGGAACAGGGTCAAGACTGATTTGCAAATGGCTGGGTCCAAACTGGGGTGGCGTGGTGAACAAAAGAATGATTGATTAAACCCAGATCCTTGTGACTGGGGATGAATGTTTGCATTGTTCAGCATTCCATCCTTCAATTGTTTCTTTTGCATTTAATAATAGGTGGCATTATTACACATACTCACTTTATCTTCAATTGTAGGATGAAATTCTGAGTCCACCCCTAAACCTGCAGGTAGCACCCAGACATGCTGTAGGAGCTCCGTCTTCGGGATACTGTCCTGTCAGAGACTATAGGTGACTGTTCAACAATGGCGTACTAGCAAGCTGTTCCAGTTTAAGGTGCTACATAGAGCTCTTCCCTTCAGTGTCGGCTCACACGGGAAGCTGTTCCTGTGAATGTTGTTGTACTAAACTATCCATTTGCACAATGTTATACAGGGCTGCCCCTGTGAAGGGCACTTTGCAGAGGCCCCCTGGCCCTATACTCAGTTGTCTTCTTAAATGACCCTTTCTTGCGCTTTCCCCTTATTTATTTTTGGGTTGGGGTGGATGGGATTACAATGGGTGCATTAGCCTTAGAGAGACATTAAGTATGTTTGCAATATCAACTGAGGGCAATGCTTGCAAATACAGATGAGATGGGAAACACAGTCTCATAACGACTTTTAGCGAAGTGGGAAAAGAAACAGTCTAAGATGGCAGGGATATTTGGAAGGGGTGAGCTTTGAATTTCCCCAAGGAAGGAGCAAGTATGACATGCAAAGGGAGGTCGTTCAAGCCTCTCTGTCCGTATACAGAGAAAGCCTGTAGGCGTGATCTTTCCTAGGGTTGTCTGCATGGTCTGGTGCGTCCCTCATGATTGGCACCACATCAGTATGCAAGTACCAGACAGTCCGCAGCTTTACCCGTGCTCAATCTTTAATAAGTGGGTAGAAAAGAGGCTATAAGTGCCTAGACTTCCTGGAGGTACTCTTAAGACGTGAGAACGGAGGAGGACAGCTGTTTTCTGTGCATGCAGTTACACAACCGATTTATTTATTTATTTATTGCTTTATATAGCACCAACTTCACCTAACCAGGTTACTGAGCGCTGTATCTAAGAAGGGTGTGCAAAGAGCAGCGGTCTGTTCTGTTATTCCCATGTCCTTTGTGCTCATTTACTGCTCACGCCTGCATCATTTCTCTTGCAAGGCTCATCCCGGCATTCCCCATCCTTCTGTGGACAAAGGGGGCTCTACTGTTACTCCCATGCCCCCATTCCCAAACACTCTCCTTTCATGGCCCCTCCAGCTAGCAGCCCTTTGCGCTTGATGCAAGCACCCCTTTAGAGTGTGATTGCCTTTCACAACCCCCTTTACCAGTGCACAGGCCAGGAAACAACATGAATTTGACAAGTCAGTCTATTAAACAAAATATAATTTATATTCTGTGGATGTATTCCATGCATCCTTAGCAATGTTTGCCTGACTCATCATGCCAATAAACTGCGTTGTATAGCATGGTACAGATGTTCAGGTTCTGCGTCTGTCTGGGGGCGGAGGGAGGGGCAATTCAGGCCCAAATTGTGAGGTACGCTGCTCTCAAGAGGAGACCTTCTGTTGACCCTGACTTATTTTGTATAAAGGGTCCTCCTGGCTTCAACTTTACAAACTTTCACATTATTCAATGAGTTTGTCCGTTCTGCACTTTTGCTCTCCTGTAAGCATTCATCTTACTGGGTAATTGTGATAATTTCCATCATATGTTCTTCCATCTTCCTTACCTAACAAAATTCTTGTTTTTATTTCTTTCCTGTTTTTTTTCCAAGTCATGCCCCGTAATTTAAACTTAAGGCTTGCAAATTAAAAATATAGATAAGAACTGTAAGACGCGTTGCCTTTCACATGCCCCTAGTTGTAAAAGGAAGTGAATCAAGAATAGTACTTGACACATATGTAAAGCAGGCTGCCTGGGTCTTCAGTCTGCAGAGATCTTATCATGCGCTATAAAAGTCTCCACAGTAAACGGGCCCCCAATACTGTGAATTGCCCAAAATGACGATATGTTATATTGTATTGTATTGTAATTGCATTTATATAGCGCTTACTACACCTGATGAGGTGTCAAAGTGCTTTTTTGGCAAGTTGCACGCTACTCCGGAACCCATAAAGGATTAGCGGTGAAATAGGAAATTAATTTGAGCAGTGGATATGTTAGTCTGTTATTAGGATTGATGTTGACGCCGACACTTAAATGGATGTGTTCCTAAAAAGCAGGGCATAAATAAAGGAAACCACTCATCAAAAACACATTCATATCACTTAGAAGTCACGTCTCGGGCAACTTCTCTGAAAGTACTGCCATTTGTCCTCAAGGCCTCCCTGGTTGACATAGGCACTCTTGCAAATTATTTCCCAAATATGCTTTTATCCTTAAAAAACAACTTAAAATTACATTTATTTATGCCCAGCTTTTTAGGAACACATCCATTTCGTTTGTTTGCACACATACAATATTATTGTATGCAAGCACAATTTCGCATTTAGAATTAAAGTGAATACAACAGCATTGGGCAGATCAGTTTGAAACGAAAATATTTCTCTTCTGGGCAGAGCTGGGAGATTCTAATGTCGGCCAATGGAGGACTGAATGAGTAACGCGTAACAATGTTGCTACATATTGATTCGATACAATAAAATCAACACTGTTCAGCTAAAAAAAAAAAAAAAATCTATCACTGCTTGTCAGTTGTTATGAGTGAGCACAGTTTTTTAATTGCCAAAAATGTCAGTTTAGCTCATTGTCAAGCTCTACTGGCATTCTCAAGAGAAACTGCCAAAGCACTTTCTTTCTCAAGCTGTCAACTATTTCGCAGTTTCAATGTTTTTGACAGTTTATGTTGAAAAGCTACCCATAGTTTTGCTTTTTAGATATTCGAGAATTCAAGTTATTGGAAATGATAATTCATTTTGTTGTTTGAAAATGCAAAGGTGTAAGTATCTCAAATGAAAGTTGGTGCCTTAGTATCATTGTGGTGCCATAAAGTTTTCACATCTCATGTGTTGTGCTCTGTGTTTATGTGCATTAAGACTCTAGTGGTCCTCGACAGATTCTTTACAAGTCTTACATAATCTAATGGGTGTAGCTGGGTGTGGTTAATAAAGTTTGTGACACAGTTAACAGTTGCATGATGAAGAATAAAGGCGTGCAAACCAGAGCTCCATGTGTGGTGTGGTCTGTTACATGCTCTCGGGCTGGCAACGAGATAGGGAATACGTGCCCCCCAACAATACAAGACTGCTTTTCCTGAGAGTTTGCTGTGGTCCAGTAAACTGCTTGTGTGTGCCAGATGCCCCTCAAGAAGCGGTCTATAGTTGGCATATGTGGAGTCAAAGTGCAACTCCAGCTTTTGAGAGGCCCTAGAAGAAGGTGAAGGTCCTACAGAGGAGCACAGTCAGTGAGCCTGCCAAAACAAAATCTACTGGCCAAAAGAAGAGGTACTGCGCCACAGCATAACACAGAGCCAGCACTGATTCAAAGCTGACACGCTAAAGACAGTAACAACCAGGTACGACAAAGTGCTAAAGGCAGCAACAGCCAGGAATAATGCATAAAGTCGAGAGCTGTGAAGAAATCATGCAAGAAGCAAAATCATTACTCACCATGAAGAAGGAAGATGGTGCCCACCAACCTCAGCTTGGACGCGACGACCCAAGCACCAGTTAGCAGGCTGATGCTTGCAGAGGTACCATCGGGCTGAGTGAAGCTAAAGATCAAATGCTGTCTGAACAGCACACACTCTCGACGTCCGAAAATAACCAGCAACAAATATGATGCCACTGTGTTCCCGAATTTGCTATATTTAGGGTCCCCATGCTATGTCAAGAAAAGGTTGCAAACCATTCAAAATGCCACTACCCGATTCCCCCTCAAAATCCCAAGGCACTTGTCCATAAAGAGGGCCTTGGTGGACCTTCATTGGTTACCCATAGAGCAATGTGTTCAATTTAAATATCTGTGCATTACATACAGGGCCTTTCACAGGAAGGGGCCTCAAATCCTTCATGCCCTTGTCGGTCCATATAACCCTGGCAGATCTCTTAGGTCCGCAATCTCATCTCTTGCAACGACACACAGAATTCGTAGATCCAGATAAGGTGGTGGCTCCTTTAAACATCTGGCACCCAGACTCTGGAACTCCCTACCACTCAAACTGCATCTGTTGGATTCTGAACTTGTCTTTAGAAAAGCTCTTAAGACATGGCTATTTTCTAATATTCCCTCCTCGCTCTGCTCCCAGCTGGGGTGACCTCTTGACCTGCTGGTTTAAATTAGTGCCTGGAAGCTTTCGGTAGCCATGCACTATACAAATTGACTAGATTAGATTAGATTAGAAACCACCACCTCCATTCGAAACCACCAAAAAGCAGAATATTGGCACCAGATGGACTGCTTGGATTGAAGCATGCAATGACTTCATAGATGCTATGGAAGAAGCAGATTGTTAGAAATGAGGGTCTCTAGTTGGCAGAGGTATGCACCTTAGTCCAAGTAAGAACCCTTGCTAATAGTCAGTGTAAGGGAGTTACACACTTTAGATAACCCCTGCTCACCCACTTGGTAGCTTGTCACAAGCAGACAGTCTTATCCCAAAGGCAATGTGTAGTGTATTTGTACCCAAACACACAGTAACAGAGTGAAAACCCCACAAATGGACACCACACAAGTTTAGAAAAATAAAGTCTCTTTATCTAAACCAAACAAGACCTAAATGACAAAAATCCAATGTACATGTATCAAAATATGACTTTTAGAACAGTTATCTCAAATATAGCACTTGTAGAGACAAATAGCTCCAACTGGGGATATTACGAAATCGTTACAGGCATAAATCCAAAGTACGGCGCCGACCCCGAGGTGCATGGCGCCGGGCACTGAGCCACACAGACCCCCAAATAAAAGTAAGTTGGAAACAAATTCTATGGACGATGCACAGCGTTGTGGAGGTAAGGCCTTGGTGTTGAGGCGAAGCCGGTTCCCTGGTTGCCACGGGGGAGGTGAGGTGTCGAGTCCATGCGGAGGCGAGGCATCAAATCCAGGACAGGGGAAGTTAGGTGGCGTTGGCAGTGAGGCGTCAGTTCTGGTGAGGTGATGCAACATCGAAGAGTTTGTGGAGTCATCATCGACGGTTATCCACTCCTCCATAACGGGATGCAGGCGATGGCTGTGAAGGCGTCGGTGCAAGCGCTGGCGTCGGGAAAGCTGATAACTGCAAGCGTTGAAGGGAGTTGGAGCTGTGGTGCATGCAGGGTGGTGCGTAGTGCACTTCACAAGCGGTGCCCCTGTTATATTTCATATAGGTACCCCGATGTAGGTCTAGGTAACATCATAACCCTTCACCTACATTCTCTCCTATACTACATACATAACGGATTTGAAGGACTGACCTTTTACCCAGTTACAATACTACACACAAGTACGTAGGGTTTTTCCCTGGACACTGGCCTCATAAATTATGCATGAGGATTCTTAGTTTCTTGGAATCACAGCAGGACCATCATCTCCTGCATAATAACAGTGTGTAACGTTCATTACCGACGTCATCCTAAGTCCGACACTGGCACAGCAAGGAAGAACCCCTGGGGATACCTTAGGGTATATAAACACCACATCTTGCTGAGCTAAGGAGAGATCAGGACTTCCCGGCCGCCACACTGACGCAAGACGCTGAGGTTCCTGCATGCAGATACTCCAGCTCGTAGTGGCCTGACATCCCTTGCGGGGTGTTGAGCTCGAGACCAGAACGGGGTCCCGCAGTCTCACATCAGGTAATGGGGTTGGCTTTATCCTAGAGGGATTCTTGGCTTTACACCTACTCACATGCTAGGTACATTTAGGTACATCTAGTTAGGGTGCATCGTAGGAGTACGCATTTTATTGCCATGTATTTTATATACTTGCCTGTAGTTATGATTTTAGCAAAATGGCAGAAACCTACCATCTGTTTACTTTCTTAGTGCTGCTACTCATTTATATATGCTTCTGTCTACTGGTGATTTCAGTGCACTTATTTTATGCTAGAATAACGACTGTTCAATAAATACTTATTGAAAATGTCCCAACCGTTTATTCTGTGTATCTCTCTGAGAACAAGTGAGCACGAGTGACTGAGCGAAAAGTAAGTTACTTTTTCCACGGTCCTGAGGGATCAGGGTTGTCATGTTCGATAGTTGCCAAGAACTATTCTCTCCTTGGTAAGAGGAGGTTATAGTGGCATTGCGAGCTAGCTGGTACACAGGCCAACATACCCGGTGGGGGTCAGTCTGGACACCAGTCCCGCAGTGTATGTTGTCTAAACGCGCAGATCCTGTATAAGTCTTATAGGAACTACACGACATGGCGCAGCCAACGTTGGTAATGGCACTTATTTAACCGTCAAATCTGAATAGTTCAGTCGTGCTATTCTCAGAGACTCCTACTCACAATTTCCCCAGAGACGTCTGGAGTGGGAGGGAACAAAATCCGCCGCAGCTAAGTAGGACAATTTCTATGTATTGGCTGTTGGTTTAATCAAGCTTGAAGGATACAGTGTTCCTAATTGTGCATAACACCTTATCTCAGTTCCCTTGAGACGCTCTCCTTTCTAAAAATAATGACTGAGCAGGGAGTCGTAGATGAAGGGAATGCACTAAACTTCACAACAGAAGAAAATGATGCAGATGCAATATATATTGCAGAAAATGTTAGAAATGCCGTCACCCTAAAACTAGTAGCATATGGTGTTACAATTAGGGGTGAGCAAGTGACCTTCGTGATTGAGGCACACGAATCATATAGAACAGAGGTATTCTACTCATGGATTAGATTCCCACAGGCAAATGCTTTGACAAAAACATTTCACTTCTATGTCAAAGATGTCATACCAGACGAATATAGTCCATATGAGGACATTGAAATTCCACTAACTTACCACGAACATTTTTACTGGTTTAAAGGTGCCCTCCCCCATACAAGAAATAGAGTAAGACTCGGCCCGCTCGGAAGAGACTGAGCAACTTGGCCAGTTCTAGCAGCCTACACACCACATCCTGACATTGACACAATGCCAGGAGGAGACTTACTCGTACAGCATAAAGAATTAATAAGACTTTACAGAAACATGACACAGTTTGTGATGAGAACACTCACACTTCAGCCAACACCGGCTATACAACCAGGACCAGTCCAAAATAATGCAACCAAAATTACACCACAAACACGGCACGCAGTGATGGGTAAAATGCCCACTAACCGTGAACAAATGCCCTTCTGGATAACACAAAAAGTAACACAGCTGGAGGCAGTGTTTCCACACACTGGTCCTAAGGAAAAGCATAGAATACTGATGATTTGCTTGCCAATGGGGATAACTCCCTCTATAGAAGATTGTACTTCTTGGGGTACAGTTTTCGCTGCAATATATACCAGGACTCATGGTATCCCTTCTTTAGCGGTAATACCACATGTATTAAGACAAATACAGAACGAGTATGGAGCAGAACCTGCTCTAAACTTAGGGATGAAGTTGCTAAATAACTTTGCCCTAGTATCTGAGATAATATTAACAAATATTAAAGGGGAAGCAGCATCAGTGGCAATACGCCAACGTCTGAGAGATTTCACTCCATCACAACAGGAGACAGAGCTACCTAAAATAATTGAAACTGCTTATGCGGAATTAGGTAGAGACAGTCTGGGAGCTAGACCTCTAAAACCTCAACTAGTGGGAGGTACAGATAAAGAACAGGCAAAGCAAACCGGTTTCTTCAAAAAAGAAATGGGACAATAATAAACAGCAAAAGAACAGATCTCACTCCAGGGGAAGGTCTCCTCAACAGGAGCCCCCAGAAAGGAAATATAATCTTAGGAATAGAGATAACATTAAACAAGCATTGGCATAGCCAATAGGTCTCGCTTTTGGGACCTTATGTGTTTATTTTGAAGTTTTGGCTATGTTTTAGAGCATTGTGACTGATGTGTTTTATGTAGAAAAGTTGTAATAAAAAAAATAATGTGGCATGTAATTATGCATTTTTGAGTGGTATTATGTGGGTTGTACGTTGCATTTAGTAGAGTGTAATGATGTGCAATTATGTGGTTTTGAGTGTTGGGTGGAGTGTATTTATATTGTATTGAGTAGAGTGTAATTATGTGCCTTGTTAATACGTGGCACTGAGTGATATTATGTGGATTGTATTGATGCTGTATTGAGTAGAGTGTAATTATGTGATATGTAATTATGTGGCACTGAGTGGTATTTTGTGTGGTGTGTGTTGAATTTAATTTAATGTAATTATGTGTTATGTAATTATGTGGCATGTAATTATGTATTTTTGAGTGGTATTATGTGGGTTGTATGTTGCATTTAGTAGAGTGTAATGATGTTGTGCAATTATGTGGTTTTGAGTGTTGTGTGGAGTGTATTTATATTGTATTGAGTATAGTGTAATTATGTGGCGTGCTAATACGTGTTACTGAGTGATATTATGTGGATTGTATTGATGCTGTATTGAGTAGAGTGTAATTATGTGATATGTCATTATGTGGCACTGAGTGGTATTATGTGGGTTGTGTGTTGTATTTAGTATAATGTAATTATGTGTTATTTAATTATGTGGCAACGGTTATGGCGGTCGACTTCAAATCTGGGGAACCGGGTTCGAGTCTCTGCAACAACGCTCAACATCTTGTGATTCTGGGCAAATCACTTAATCTTCCTGTGCCTAACAAAACAAAAAAAAATGTGTCCTCATGTAACGCAACTGGTGCTCATGTAAAGCACTCTGATACCTGATTTCGGGTCAAGTTGCGCTATATAAAACTTCTGCGAAAAAAAATGCTTGTAAAAGATTGCAGTGTCTGTGGCATAGTCAGTCAGATATCAAACCTAATGTGAGACTGACTCACTGGTTCCTTGCGGCCTCTAATTGGCACTGGTCTATGGCGCAGTCTCCCGATTCATATAAACTACAATCCACCCCTTGGTTAATATGCTCATCAGGTAAACTTTTCAATTACAAAGATTCTCATTTGATACATTGAATACAACACCCTGGATCAGCGTGGACAGAGAGAAAACATTGTAGAACCTCTTGGTCAATCTTCAGAGAATTTAGGGACAGGCGAGCAAGGCGTTAAAAATAAAAAAGAAACCGAAAATCCCACAAATTTAAACTTTCTCTACCCTGGTGCCTTGTTCTTGGAAGTTCAAAAGAAGAAGGAGAGGGAATAAAGAGGCGTCCACAGGAGGAGTGAGGCGAAGCGAAAGCGCCTTTGAAGGTATCTAGAGATGGTTCCATGGCCACACGCAAGCCATGGAGTAAAACCTCATTAGCTCCAGGAAGCAAACAGGAGTGCGATAGCTTCTGAGCGAGCGGGAAGGGTGGTGGCAAAATGTTTGATTTAGCAGAAAAACAGAAGAAATTTAATAAAGTCGTCTGTATCCCCGCCCCTCCCCAGGAGCGTTTTATCCCTTCTTGCGGGGCTCTGAGGGAGAGAAGCGAGACCTAGCCCACCCCCTCGCTTCACCGGGTGTTCCTTCTCTTCTCTATTGATCTTTTAATTATGACACTAGAGATTCAGGGCAGAAGTTTTAGTTTGAGCACCAAAATTTCAAGCGCAAGTGGAAATAATACGACAGCTTTCTCTGATGGATCAGAGACAGCGCACAGACGTCAGTGCGGGTTGTGAGCAAACAGAAGAAATAGAAAAAAAAAACTCTCTCGGCGTAGCCCGCGGGTTAACAAGTGGGAGGGGTGGGGGGAGTGCGGCCGAGAGCACACACAGCGTTTCCCTTGCGGGAGCGAGCAGGGGCACCATCTGTTTGAAAGTTAATTACAAACAGATGTTGCCAAAGCTCGCTCCCGCAAGGGAATCGCCAAACGTGCACGCGTTGCCATTAAAAGCAATGCAAAGCGTGCACGTTTTTGGGCGAAAAAGCGAATAGATTCCTAAAGGTCTCCTCCTATGCAGCGCATGCGCGCTGCGTAGGCGAGACCTAAAAACCTGACAGGTATCAGGACACTGATACACGTTCCTCTCGTTCCATTCAGGGTTCATCAAAAAACTCCGAGCGGGAAGGACAGTCAGAACAGAGACAAGAAGAGTGTACAAAGCCCAGAGACAGGCAACGCACTTCGGACTACGCTTCAAAGAAAGAAGAAAATCCCAAAGCAAAACCTCAATTTAAAAAGAAGAAGGTAGCAGGTCTCAAAATTAGACATGTCCAGAATTCTGAGGACTCAACTACTGAACGGGGAATGGGCTCTGACGATTGTAGACAGCACATCAGAAGTAACAATAGCTCGCCGGAACCTGATGGAATTTCTGGTGACAGCGGAGTTGAGTGAGTATTTCATGGTGGAAACACCTGATACTAGGGTGAGTGTCCCACACAAGTTACATGAAATAACACTCCAAATGGAGGGGGCAAGCTCAGACAAGTTAAGGGTCTGTTTTGGGAGAACCTGACTTCTGGCTACGACATCCTATTAACAGAAAGAGATTGGTCGCCTACTATTGTTATGGAATGCCCAAAGGGGGAAACTGTAATTTTTACAGCATTCTCCGACCTAGTCCCCACACACCTAAGACATACATATGCGCAGGAGTGGACGGTAGCCCTTGCTCTAGCATTATACCGCAACCACGTAGGGTGGGATGAAGAGTCACCCCACCACATAATTACAATAAAAACAAACCCAACTCCACAAAGACAGTATCCCAAAAACAGGTAAGGGAGATCTTAGATCAACTTGAATACCAAGGTGTAATTGAACCATGCACCTCATCAATGAATAATCCTTTGTTTCCCGTAATGAAACCTGACAATTCATATCGTCTAGTTTTAGACTATAGACACCTAAACTCATGCACGAAAACATTTGCATTTCAGAATGCTCATAGTGCCACATTAATGAATAACATTGTGCGGAAAAAATACAAAACAACATTAGATATCTCAAATGAATTTTTCTGCCAACACATAGCGCCTGAACGCAGATATTTGACAGCCTTCTCAACGCTAGGGTCCCAGCGTCAATTTTGTCGACTCCCCCAAGGGTATACGAATAGCCCGGGGTTATTCTCAAGGAGGGTAACAGAGTTACTACAGAATTTGGATGAGGAAGCATTATCCTATGTAGATGATATTTATCCAACGGATGATGACTTAGAGGAACACTTGACCAGGGTGAGCACCATAATTTTGGGTTTCGCCTCTGAGGGCTACAAATTTAATTTAAAAAAATCAAAAATAGCCCACCTCAATGTCCTATTTTTGGGATATGAGCTTTCAAGTGAAGGCAAAAGCCTGGCAGCCCACTTTTAGAAAAGTGCGCATTGCTACAACATCCAAAATCATTAAAAATTTACAGTCCATACAGGGATTTTTGAATTTTTGCAGAACATGCATTTTGGATTACACAGAGAGAATAAAACCTTTCTACGACCTAATAAGACCTGACTTTTCAGTTAGACAATGGACACAGGAACACACAAATATTCTTCGTTCCCTACAAGCTGATATGAAATCATCAAAACACTTACAGGCACGTGTAAACGTATGCAACCTGGTGATCCACGTAGTCACAGGTCAATCAGGGTACACTTACTTAACCTTCAATGAAGGTGAAACGGTACCAATTGCATATAAATCGCATTTGTACACTGACGCTGAAATGCGTTTTGCACACACAGAAAAAATTCTGACAGCAGTACAGACTGCTGTAGTGAGAGAAAGAGCACTAGCTCAGGGGAAACGAATAATTGTCGTAACTCCGGTACCGGCCTTAGAGGCTGCCACAAAGGTAAGTGTCTCAAATGCGAAAGCATTACATCCAAGATGGATACAGTGGGCTAATTCTCTCACTGCAACAGATGTAGAATACAGATATGACCCTAGTCTAAAAACACAAGCATTCCTGCAATATGAACAAGAATATCCTCTACCAAATTAAATAATGCCTCTAGATCGGTATGAATACATTATTTACACTGACAGATCTGCTCAACCGGCCATGGGGGGTAAGTAACAATACAGTGCAGCATGCGCTATTGTAAAAGGTAGGATGCAGGACGGCAAGTTCCGTCCAAGCTGTACAAAAATGCAGTCTCTCGGTGACTGCACAGCTCAGTTGGCAGAATTAAAAGCACTACTACTGGCACTGATAAATACGGATCCAGAATTCCCCACACTGATAGTGTGTGATTCCTTTTACTGTGTCCAGTCATACAACGAATACCTCCACTATTGGGGACAAAATGGGTTCAGAGATTCAAAAGGTGGCACAATCAAACATAGAAGACTATGGGAACAGGTAGCAGAGTTGAAGAACGAACTACCAAGAGCTCATGTGATACACATGCTGAGTCATCAACGTGATGGTGTTCACGTTGAAGGGAATTCATTGGCTGATGAAGCCGCAAAGGGGGCAGTACGCACTGCGTCCGTAACTGCAATCACCCGTTCAAAAACAAGGGTAGACGGTAGCACAATGGTAGCTGTGATTGCTTCGCGCAATAACAGCAAAGCACTACCTAAAGGTTTTCCACTCAAGGACTTCTACAAGTTAGATGCAAACAACGTTCCATTTGCTCAGATTCCTGGAATGGGGGATAGAGTAATACCAAACATGGATCGCAGGTTAGGTTTAATCTTGGCTGCACATGAGGGTCTTGGTTCTGCTCATACAGGAATTACGGCGACAGTTTCTTTACTGAAACAACGCTATTGGTGGCCAGGGTTAACAAAGCAGACCAAAGACTTCGTCTTAAAGTGCGATATCTGTCAACAGATAAAAGGGTCCACCATAGCTCGCCCAGCGCAAACACCATTGTTAATATCAGACAGACCGCTCACGTGCATTTACCTGCACCACTGCGGCCCCTTACAATCTGACGGGGCTTACAAGTATATCATGGTGGCAGTGGATTCCTGTTAAGATTCTTATCGGTATGGCCACAGCGCTCGGCTGACACCCGAACTGTTATAAAAGATTTGCGAGTCTTCATAGGGACATACGCAGTTGGCACATTACATTCTGACCGTGGCCCCGGGTTCAGCTCTAGGGCTTACAAGGAAGCCATGGGAAATTTGGGTGTAGCATTGCGGTACTCCTCTCCGTACCATCCCGAGGGAAATTCGGTTGTGGAGAGGAAAAACCGGGACTTAAAGCAATCTTTAACAGCTAGGGTATTAGGCTTGGGTGGTAGTTGGGTCAGTCACCTATATGGGGTCCAGCGGGCCCTTAATAACCAGCCAAGAAGCTCTCTAGGGGGTGCCACTCCTTACGAGGTCCTGTTTGGGACAAGAATGTAGGTACCTGATCTCGATTGTGAAGGCACAGTGGCGGATGAAGAACCGTTTGACATCAATAAACGTTTGGCTGTTTTCCAGGATCTGAATGAACCCAGAGCCTCCTTAAGTAACGTTGAGACAAAGAAAACTGCCACTGAGGAAGTCAAGTCAGCCACGGCAAGACCTGCCTGGATTCCTAAAGTTGGGGATCTGGTCAGAGAAAAGATTGTGGACAAAAAAGAATTCGGGCCATCCTATCGAAAGCCTGTACCTGTCCTGGCCGTTGAAGGATCAAGAACTGTACTTCTACCGCCTTTTGCCGGAAAAGAAAAGAGATTCATCTCAATCGATCTGTTCAAACCACACTATGTGGCCGATACTAAATAGTAGGCCTCTTGGGCTCCTGAGTAGCCAACGTCCTCCTCTCGCTACAATATAGGAAGTTCAAACTGAAAGACTGATAACATTTGAAGAGTCACCTTTACAAAACAATGGAATCGATAACAATGCAATGGAACTAGTTCCCCTTGACACAAGCTTTCCAAATCAAAGTGAAAGACAAATTTCAATTCAACCTAATAAGGATGTCTACGTCAACATGCCTCTTCAAGAGCAATCTACAAGTTCAACAAAACCTGCTGAGCTACCAAAAATAGATCGAACTACATCTGGCTATTTCATTGACTTCGATATCTTTTCATTGGATCCAAGTGAACCTGAAACGACGCCAGCCCAAATTTCTCGCAAACAACGGATCAAAGACTTTTTTAACTTTCTTAGAAGGACTTATTTAGTATCACCTTGGCTAGAACTTTGGATAATCACAGGTATATTATTTTTTCTTTTCTGGTTAGGAATAGTAATCACTTTCCACTTGCTCATCAATGGAACTTATCTTCAACAGAACTCTGCAACGTCAGAAGTAAACTTAATTTTAAAACCTCATGTTTCATCTCATCATGAACAAAGAGACTTGTCCTTCATGAACATTTCAGCAGTTCCTATACCGGATGTTATAGTGTGGGACAAAGTGAATTATGATATATTTGGACCGACCGAGCTTTTAAAGATTTCACATTTGTTTAAAATTTCATTGAACGATATCTTTACCTCCAGTACATTTTCTGATGATTGGGATTTTGAAACTGTTAATAACTTATTGTCTGATTTGGAACAATCTGCCGCATTTTCTAGCACTGGAATGTTAGAGGACACATCAGATTTTGACAAAATGTATTGTTACCAACATTATGGTCATCATTTCTTGAATACATCTAGCAAACCTAGAAATGTTTTCATATACCACCAGTGGGAACATTGCCCTACACCACCGAAAGGTAGTTCAAAAACATTTGCACAGAAATTCTCATATTTTTCAGGGTTTAACACTTCTGACCCAACCTCATACTATTATAAGGTTGCACATTTATCTGCACAGAAAAATATGTTAACAAACACCAAACAGATTTACTCTGCTTCCTTTATTACCCAGCTGTCTGAACAGGGTTTTGACTTATGGATGGACACTGTAGACTTGAAATCAATCTGGGGTTCAAGGGACTGGCAAGTCCAGGGAACAGAAGCACTATTTAGAGCATGCCTCATTCCACAGCAGAAGATTTTTCTGAATGACACTCTGCAACAGACTTCCTGTCTTGGAATAGCCAAGAATAAGGACTTGAACACGCCTCAAATTCCAACACCGTTAAACACAGAGGGGAATTTTACGTCAGAAAGAGGGGGTAAGTTGGATAACATATTGCAATACAATAGATCAGACCCCAATTGGAAGGGATGGTTGGTTTGGCCCACTGACACAAACAGATGTCAGGAAAGATTCAGGGGTACCACTGAAGGGTTTAGTATCCATAGGCCAGACCCACGTTATGTACAACGAGAACATCCGGTGGTAGTGACATCATACAGTGTTAGGAAGTTGTGCCTTGATTGGCTAAAGACCTCAACACTACCCCAGGTGAAACAACACTTGTCTCTACTCACAGAGGATGTGGACCTACGGGATTTTTTATTAGGTCCCTGAAAACCACATCAGAAGCATTTTTTGTATGCTGTCTATAACTAAATCTGGAAAATCTCACAACAAGAAGCAGCAGAGAGATTAAGAGAAATAGATAAAATTAACCTAGAAAAGGCGTTAGCCGTAGTTGACAATGGCATGACTACGTTAACATCAAGGATATATTCACTGGGCAACATTGTATCTTCTGCTATCGAAGTATTAGAACAGGATTTGTCCATATTACAACACGGACAGTCACAGTTACGTTCTATTATTTTGTTAAGCTGGACGCTGGAGTCATTGCGCGCCGATTATGTGCCTTGGCGTTTTATCAATAGTACGTCATTATTTTCTGCATACAATCTAACAGAAAAACGGATGAAAACGGCACAGAGGGGAGAAAAATATACAATGCTGCGTATTGAAAAACTGGATAGGTTACCCTTTACTGTGGCAGAGTCACCGTCCACAGAGTGGTTAATCCATGGCCATATAACATTACCGGTCACAACTTTCCAGTTTCAGTATTGCCTAGAACAACAACAGGCAGGCAGATATGAAAAGATGGGTAAGGAATTCATCAGGGAATCCTGGGATTTACCATACAGATTTTGATGCACGAGTGGGGATCTGGAAGTGTTTCTAAGCGGAACTAACTGCAAGAACGCTTTAAGTGGATCTCTCGTATGCCAGGATATTATGCTACACAGGGCTTGTAATGGGTCTGTGGCGAACTTGTCCTGTCATTTAAGAGGTACCCCGGAAGCTGTGCTTAAACCAGTGTTCAGGCTTCTCTCGAATGGGACTTACTTGTTGCTGAACGATCAAGATGGTTGTGGGATGCTTCCGGGCATTGCATATCTAGTCACCGTGAGCTCCAGGGTTACTTGCTGTATGCAAGTATTGTTTCCACCAACACATACAGTCAGGGAGGCGCCGTTATGGCCTTCGCTAAATGTTTCCTTGATACGGTTTGATACTCTGAGCAGAATGAAAGCCATGCTTTTACAACTAACCGTGTCCTTAACCTCCGCCCCGGAGACTTTTGATCTCCAGATCACAAGGTCCTCGGCTGAGATGCAGGCACTTATACGTACAAACTGCCCCTTCCATTTCACAGAAATGGTAAGTTGTATCTTTAACATGTCTGATACGACGGGTGTTGTACACCTATTTAAGACCATAGGTTTCGAACTGTTAAGCACCTTTCAGACGGTCCTCGGAGTTATACCAACCTTTATACACTCCGTCTTTGGAAGCATTTTTGGAGGGCTTCCGCTGATCCTGTTTCTAACAGCAGGAATCCTGATTGTTACCTTTCTGCTACACAATGGATGTCCCAGCAACCAAGGAGATAGCAACAGCTCTCCTGGAGTGCAAATACCGTGATCGCATGGTACAACATCTGGGCACACCTCGCCCACAGGAACTGAGCGCCTCTTGGTTCCTGTCATTTAGACCAGTCTGGATGGACTGTGTCCTACCTGTTCTCTGATGCCTGTTCTGCGGAGAAGAATGCGTGTTGGACCTCTGTCTGACACTTCCATCGGTTGCGCCACCGGATGTTGATGCTTTACTGGACCCGATAACGGCCCATGTTCTGCAGTGTCCTCAGCGCATTCCCATGTTGTTGGCAGCATTCTTAGAGCCACCACAGGTAGTTTCTGCCCCTGTTGGTATGGACACCGGCTCCTCCAACACTCAGGCCTTGGATTTGGCACAGGCTTCCCCGGTATCTGCTGCAGGCAGTACGGAAGATCATCTGTGCTCAATTGACATTCTTTGTGAGGTGTTACAGGGATCATCAGCTGCGTATGCAGACAGCAGCAATGTTGCGTCTACCAGCAAGGACACATAAACATTTGGCATGTCGCACGCTAGGAAGATTTGGTTTTTTACATTTTTTCGAAATTCCAACTTGAAACCTTTTTGACCTGCATGGCTTTCAGATGCTTGTAGTTGCTCAGACTATATAAACGGACCCTTTAGAGCCGCTACTTGAATGATTTTTTTTGTAGAACACTTTTAAAGGGTTTTTTAACGCTTTTTAACTTCTCTTAAAAATGTTTTTATTATTAGTTGCGTACAAACCTCTACACGCCTTGGTAGTACGCTAGATTTTAGTAATGTTGTCCAGTCGGATGAGGAGTGGGTGTTATATTTCATATAGGTTCCCCGATATAGGTCTAGGTAACATCATAACCCTTCACCTACATTCTCTTCTATACTACATACATAACGGATTTGAAGGACTGACCTTTTACCCAGTTACAATACTACACACAAGTACGTAGGGTTTTTCCCTGGACACTGGCCTCATAAGTTATGCATGAGGATTCTTAGTTTCTTGGAATCACAGCAGGACCATCATCTCCTGCATAATAACTGTGTATAAAGGTAATTCCCGACGTCATCCTAAGTCCGACACTGGCACAGCAAGGTAGAACCCCTGGGGATACCTTAGGGTATATAAACACCACATCTTGCTGAGATAAGGAGAGGAGATCAGGACTTCCCGGCCGACACACTGACCCAAGACGCTGAGGTTCCTCCATGCAGATACTGCAGCTCGTAGTGGTCTGACATCCCTTGCAGGGTGTTGAGCTCGAGACCAGAACGGGGTCCCGCAGTCTCACATCAGGTAATGGGGTTGGCTTTATCCTAGAGGGTTTCTTGGCTTTACACCTACTCACATGCTAGGTACATTAGGTACATCTAGTTAGGGTGCATCGTAGGAGTACACATTTTATTGCCATGTATTTTATATACTTGCCTGTAGTTATGATTTTAGCAAAATAGTAGAAACCTACCATCTGTTTACTTTCTTAGTGCTGCTACTCATTTATATATGCTACTGTTTACTGGTGATTTCAGTGCACTTATTTTTCGCTAGAATAACGACTGTTCAATAAATACTTATTGAAAACGTCCCAACCGTTTATTCTGTGTATCTCTCTGAGAACAAGTAAGCACGAGTGACTGAGCGAAAAGTAAGTTACTGTTTCCACGGTCCTGAGGGATCAGGGTTGTCATGTTCGATAGTTGCCAAGAACTATTCTCTCCTTGGTAAGAGGAGGTTACAGTGGCTAGCTGGTACACAGGCCAACATACCCAGTGGGGGTGTCTGGAATCAGTCTGGACACCAGTCCCGTAGTGTATGTTGTCTAAACGCGCAGATCCTATATAGGTCTTATAGGAACTACACGACACCACCGGCCTCGGTGCAGGTCACGGCATCACTGGCTGCATCGAGAGCCCCAGCGTTGCTGAAATCTGCGGTATTCTGCTCCGGGTACTGCAGAGAACCAGCGGAGCCCGGCAGCTGTAGCCTGGCGACAGGAAAACCGAGGGGAAAGGTCCCGGAGTTGCGGGAGCGGACGCGGTGTGCAGAATGGCGCCGCCTGACTCCGGCTGCCGATCCTGAGTCCCGGCAGAGACGAGGGGGCTTGAGCGTTCACGGAGGTGGGGCTGGAAACGAGGTCAGACTAGCGGGAGGCAGAGACGACTGGAAGTTCTCCCCGCATGATAACCGGCACCGCGGGAGGAAGACCAGCGGCCCCGCAAAGACAACGCCCGCCATTTTAATAGCCGCGGTCGGCGGCATAGGGGGTGCCAGCGAGGGTCTCGTCCCTTATAAATCCCAGAGAAAGTGGGAAACAGCAAAGAGATGGGGGAGTATACCGAGTGAGGCGAGGTGTGTCCCCCCCCCACTGGCGCCTGACCTTAAGATGGTGGCCAGTGTGCATCCGCGGGGAGTGTCGGCACTAAGTTTCCAGGGATATGACTTTTAAAGCGGTGGGGAGACCCTGAAACCCCCGACGACAATACCGAGGGAGAGACAAGTAAACCTACAGTGCAGATAAGCTGGAGTAATGAGGCATGCCTGACCACAAGATGGCCGCCAACGGTTACATCTAGTTCGGGGAGTTACACCTTGGCTGGTCCCTGAGGAGTTCTCAAGGTATTTAATAGCGGGCATCACAAGTGATCATTTTAAAGCGCCGGCTCTAACCTGTTGAGTGCGGATTCCCTTTCTGCCCAGCTGAACTCGGCATTTACTCTGAGAACTTTCCCTTGACAGCGGAGACTTGGCCATTTTGACTGATGCCCGGTGGATCTACCTCGCGAGATATAGGGGAGATGGGATATGGATACCCTCCTTGACCATCACCTACCCAGCCGGTCTTTGGGCAAACTTTCCTGCGTCTCTCTGGACCTTTATTTTCCCTCCTCCCCCTTCACCCTACCCCCTACCCCTCTCCGCTCTACTCTTTCTAGCTACTGACCCTTACCCTCACCCGTCCTTGCTCATAGATCCCACCCTGCCTTATCCACTTGACTTTCTTTTGTGAACCTTCCCTCGTCAGCTGAGACCTAGCTATTTTGACTGATGCCCGATGGAGCTACCTTGTTTAGCTATAGGGGAGACGGGCTGTGGATTCCCTCCTCGGTCGTCACCTACCCAGTCGGTCTTTGGGCAGACTTCCTCTCGTCTCTCCTGCCTTCTTTTCACCCATCCTCCCCCTTCACATTTCCCCCTCCCCCTCCGCTCTATCCATCACCTTTCCTTCCTCTTTCAATATGTTGCTTATTTTCTGATGTAAAGTGTAACTTGTTTATTGTGTTGTGTAACCCAATGTAAAGCGCTCTGATACCTCCGGGTCTAGCCAGCGCTATATAAAACTCTCAAAATAAAATAAAAATTAAAATAAACCACACAATTTACAGGGCCCAGGAACTGGAATTGGCACCCTTTTGAATACAGGAGTCCACAGATGTGTCCAGGTACTGGTCAGAGGGTTACAGGTGAAGTCTTAGTGGCTCCGAGACCTCAGAACAGGAGGCCAGCACACACAGGCCCTTGGAGATTCTTCTTCAAGACGTTTCACAGCAAAGTTACAGTCTTTGTCTTCTCCTTGGCAGAAGCAGCAACTGCAGGCCAACCCAGCAAAGCTCACAAAGCACAGGGGCAGAACTCCTCCTTACACAGTAGCGGCCCGTGGAGGGAGTTCCGTGGGGCGGTGAGGCGGGGCGGGGGAGGGGCAG
Organism: Calotriton arnoldi; assembly: GCA_963921515.1. Classification (NCBI taxonomy): domain Eukaryota; kingdom Metazoa; phylum Chordata; class Amphibia; order Caudata; family Salamandridae; genus Calotriton; species Calotriton arnoldi. Next base: position 624,812 of record CAWUFW010008176.1, read on the forward strand.
GGTGGGGGGTAGTAAACACCGGAATATGGATGAACGGAGGTAAGTAAACAATTAAATAAATAAAACGAATTTCGTTGTGTGCGCTGCATCGCAAAATGCGATGCAGCGCGCGCAACAAAATTCGTGTTATTTATTTAATTGTTTACTTACCTCCGTTCATCCATATTCCAGAGTTTACTACCCCCTACCCTGCCCCTCCCCCGCCTCACCGCCCCACGGAACTCCCTCCACGGGCCGCTACTGTCCTTACAGCTTCCAGCTCTTCTCCTTGGCAGAGGTTCCTCTTGAACCAGAAATGATCTAATTCTCTGGGGTTTAAGGTCCAAGATTTATACCCCATTTTCTCTTTGTTCTCTTTGTGGCAAGAGTCTCTGAGTCCAGTCCACACCAGTTCTGCCTGCTTTGGCCCAGCTTCACTACAGGAAGTGGAGACAGCATTGTGCAGAGGCGACACTACCTATTCAGGTGCTAGTGAAATCTCCTCCCACTACTCTAAATGCAGACCAGGCCTATTCAGCTCAACTATGAGTTACACAGGAAAGGTAGGACACACCTCAGTCCCCTTTGTGGCTGTCTACAGTGAATGCACATCCCCAGCTCCTGTCACTCCAAAACCAGACAGTCAATACACAAACAGCAGAGGCACACAGAAGTGTTAAATAAGAAAATGCCTACTTTCTAAAAGTGTCATTTTCTAACACACAATTTAAAACCACCCCCCTAAAAAGATGTGTTATTAAATTCTGAGTTCAGAGAGTATAAACTCCCCGTCTCTATCTTGTCCCAATGGAATGTTATACTTGTACGATGTTATAAAGTAACTCTCATGTTAGACTATGGGACAGATAGCCTTTCAATAGTGAAAAACGAAATTGGCAGTATTTCACTATCAGGACATGTAAAACACACCAGTACATGTCCTACATTTTATTTACACTGCACCTTGCCCATGGGGGTACCTTCGGCCTACCTGAGGGGTGCATTACATGTAAGAAAAGGGAATGTTAGGGCCTGGCAAGTGGGTGCACTTGCCAGGTCGACATGGCAGTTTAGGAATGTGTGCGCAGACACTGCAGTGGCAGGTCTGAGATACTTTTACAGGGCTACTCATTGTGGGTGGCACAATCAGTGCTGCAAGCCCACTAGTAGCATTTGATTTAGAGGCCCTGGGCATACACAGTGCAATGTCCTAAGGACTTACCAGTAAATCAAATATGCCAATCGTGGATAACCAATTATAATAACAATTTACACAGGAAGCACTTGCACTTTGACACTGATCAGCAGTAGCAAAGTACCCAAAGCAACTAAGCCAGCAAAAACGAAATCCGGCATACAGTCAAAAATACAGGAGGTACAGGCAAGAGGTCCGGGGAAACGACATCAAGAATGTCAAGTCTAACACAGATGGCAAAAAGATCATGAAATACTTAAAGAACCTTGCAGGTGACGGAGTAAAGGCGGTGATAAAGAAGATATCACAAGCTGGTGAAATATCATACTGTCAAATCAAGATGACATTGGAGGCCAAGTTCAATCCAAAGCCGAATGTCAACTACCAAGCAAGACAGCAACCTGGTGAGATAATGGATGAGTTTGTCGAGAGACTTGAAACACTTATGATGAAGAAGCAATATATTTTAGAGTTATTGATGGTTGCATCTCCGACTCATTCAGACAACACATGCTGAGATACATTTCTCAGTTTGGAGAAAGGGCTCATGGCTGCAAGAGCGAAGGAACATGCCAAATGACAAGCTGCTGATATGGAAGCTGGAACAACCCAAAATGAATCAACAATGAGCATGAAAAGTAAGCAGAAACATAAGGCAGAGGCCCACTGAGTGATGTCTCTGAAGAAAAAGAAATTGTGTTTCTGCTATGGATTCTCCTTTCCACATGAAGGTTAATGTCCTGCTATCAGATAAATATACAAAGGCTGCAGGAAGGAAAACCATTTCATAACTGTTTGCAAAGCAAAAGAGAAACTAAGTGCTTCATGAAGAGATCAGAAGATGGGCACCAGAAAGTTCCAGAAGCACTCTAGCCACTCCCACAAGGCCAAATGGCAACATCAACTAAGGCAAGTGGAAACGAAACAAAATCAATCGTTATCAACTTCAGCTTCCAAAGGTTCATTGACGTCATCATCGAGGAAAATGGATGCACAATGGTGATGTGAGTCACAGATCGATGTGTGCATGTAGGATTGCCCGCTTGCAAGAAAAGGCACAAGTCTGAAAAGAATAACCACATGAAGCAACAATGTTACTTTGGACATTGTCCTAAAATCACGCTCAAGGTGAATGGGTGCCCTACAACTTTCATTATAGACTGTGGTGTGTCAATAAACATCATTCCGGCAGATCACTACAAAGAACTGTATCCGATACCACGTCTCACATCATCAAGAACCAAGGTGTATACATGGGCAGCTTCTACACCCTTGAGGAGTAAAGGATCCTTTGTAGCGACCATGCGGCACAAGAAAATAACAGTGCAAGAGATGATTCATGTACTCCCAGGTACTTCGTAAAATGCATGCTTATTAAGTTTCAAACCTGCTTCTAACATGGGAGTGATTTCTATTGACTACAGCTTGAATGCCTATTTTGAAATAGTGAGTCACTTCCTGACATTATTTCATGGACTTGGGAAACTTAAGACAATGAAGGTACAGCTTCACATTAATGAAGATATTCACCCTGTTGAACAGTGACACAGTCAAATTGCTTTTAACTTACAGGAAGCTGTTGAGGAAGAACTAGAAACAGTTAAAGCATGATATCATCGAGGGATCTACTGGTTCGACACCCCGGGTTTCACCCATTGTGGTGGTGCCAAAAAAGGACAGTGGAGGTTCAGTACGCATTTGTGTTGATATGTGACAGGCCAACAAATCAATCTAAAGAGAAAGACATCCAGGTCCACACATTGCAAACATGACAACACAGCTTAATGATGCCAAAATCTTTTTCCAAATTGATCTGAACAAGGGCTGCCATCAACCTGAACTGGAAGCAAACTGCAGGTACATTACTACTTATTCAATGCATGTTGGTTTGTTCAGATATAAATGACTCTGTTTAGTTGTGTGTCGTTAGCTGCAGAAATCTTTCAAGATGTCATTCGTTGAGTAATTCAGCCTATCACACATGCTTTTAACTACAGTGATGATATACTGGTTTTTAGGGCTAAATGAAAGAAACAAGACAAAGCACTCATGCAAGTATGCTGTCTGCTTGCTGATGCAGGTCTCACACTAAATGCTGAGAACTGTGAGTTTCACAAAAACAGACTTAAATTCTTTGGGCATATTTTCCCTGAAAAGGGGATGACTTCTGACCCCGAAAAGGTACAAGTATTGTCATTTACTTGCCCTCAAGAAGATGTGGCCATGCTGTGATCCTTCTTAGGCATGGCCAGCTACTGCTCCAGGTATATTCGTGACTTTGGCACTGTGAGTGCCCCTCTAAGAGAACTAACAAAACGAGATGCTCTGTCTGAATGGTCATATGAATGTGACAGAAGTTCAAGAAAATAAAGCACTCAATTGAAAATGCAACTGAAATGGCTTACTTTGATCTAAAATTGCATATAGAGATTAAGGTGGATGGAAGCCCGGTGGGGCTGGGAGCGATCCTTGCCCAACATAATGGACAACCTGATGCTCAGAGACACATTGTGGCCTATGCTAGCCGGAGGCTATCTCAAACTAAACATGCTTATTCTCAACCGGAGGAAGAAAGCTTGACTGTAGTACGGGTGTCTGAACACTTCCATGTGTTTCTGTACAGAAAGCATTTCACCCATATTACAGATCATCAAGCATTGCTCACTATTTTTGGAAATCTGAAAGCCCAGTTGCCCCCTTGCATCGAGAGGCCAGGGTTGTGTCTGCAGGAGTATGATTACATTATTGTGCACAAACCCAGAAAATATCAAAACACCACAGACTACTTTTCACGAGTGCCGCTACAGCGTCCTAACACAATGTCCAAAGCAGCTGAGGCCTACATCAATTTCACATTAAAGTCAAGTGCGCCTGCAGCTCTTTCAATGGAACAGATTCTGGCAGCTACTGTTATGGACAAAGACACGCTTAAGCCCAAGGAAATAACACAATCATGGAGGAAGCATACTTGGCCTCTTACAGATGATTTTGAGTACCAGAAATTCAAAAATGTTCACGAAGAACTTTCTGTTACACATGATGGTGTCAGAATAGTTATTCGTGAAAGTCTGAGACAGCAAAATATTGAACTAGCACATGAAGGGCACCATGGTATTTCTGCATCTAAAAGAGCCCTCAGGGATCAAGTGTGGTTCTTCATCTTGACAAATGAGCTGAAAGGGAGCTTAAAGCTTGTCATCTCTGCAACTGCTTGTCTCCCAAGATGACTCAGTACCCATTGAACATGTCTGATCTACCTAAGCGAGCATGGGAGAGGATTTCTGTTGATTTCTTTGGACCTCTCAACAATGGACATTCTTTCATGGTAGTTGTCAATCAGTACTAATGTTTTCTTCTGGTGGAAGGCTTATCATCAACCACACATGACCGAGTCATCGAAAGGCTGGATGACATTTTCACAACATGGGGTATTCCCTCCATTATCAAATTTGACAACGGTCCATCCTTCAATTGCAAAGAGTTCAAAGACTTTCTTAACTGTTTGAACTTCAAACATCAGAAAAGTACACTTCTCTGGCCACAGGCAAATGACATTGTGGAACTTTGAAAAGGGTGGTTTAATGTGCTGCACTGGAGGGCCTCGACCTCAAATCTGTTCTACACCCAGCCTTTCATGCCTATAATTCCACTTCTCATTCCACGACAGGAGAAAGTCCTGCCACCTTGCTGTTCAGGAGAGCTCTTGGAATGAAGATACCTCAATGGACCATGAGTCATTCAATAGATCCTGATGAGATTCGTGTCACTGACACCTCTAGCAAATGCAAAATGAAAGCCTACGCTGACAAGCGCCGACACGCTCGAGACACAGTTTTGAGGAAGGAGACCGAGTTCTTGTTAAGCATAAGCGGACATGAAAGACAGACACTCTGTTTGATGCTGAACCGCTAAAAGTTGTTGTGAGTAAAGGACATATGGTAACTGTCCAAAGACCTAGAAAAACCATAACCAGAGCCTCGTCACAATTTAAGCCTCTTCGTCGATGTTCGTCAGCTCCAGACCTCGCGAGTGAAGCAAGTCCACCTGAGTGCCCAGGTCAATCACCCAACTCTTCTCCAGGGATGACAGAAGAAGACGCCCATCCTCTATCTCGTATAACTAGATCCGGAAGGCTGGTGCGAGCACCTCGATGACTCATTGAGGAGTTGTAAAATATATATGTGTATATATTTGTTTGTGCTTTTTATTTAACAAAGAGGTAGATGTTGTGTCCTGTGTTTATGTGCATGAAGACTCTAGTGGTCCTCGGCAGACTCCTTACAAGTATTACGTAATCAGCTGGGTGTGGTGATCCAGCGCAATATTAGCCAACAGCATTCATACACCATATACTCACTTGGGCCCATATATTCACACTACACTAATACTTACGCTGGGTGTCAGATGTACTCTTTTATCAAAGTCCCTGCTACCAATTACCTTCTGATTGAAGAGTAATAACTTACCAATGGATCCTTTGCTAATTGGGAAGTTTAAAATGAGTGACATTCATTATAGTACATAATCCTGAAAAAATCACTGAGTCAGGAAGTTTTAAAATGTTTATCTAAAGTTTTAGCAGAGTAAAATACAGAAAATACGGTACTTTATTGAAATACCCAAGAAAAAGCATAGAAATGATTTTGCTAATACATGACGGTGTTTAAGGAAGAGGAGAAGATAGAGACAGCAGCGCAACTAAAGGTTGCAGTATAATTACCTAAAATGCGAGAACCAAGCCCCTTAGCCAAGGAGTTGGAAAAGATAGGACCCAGGAAGGATGAAGAGCAAAGACTTCTTCCAGGATCAGGACAGGACCGGTGACCTCTCTATAACGACGCCTGCGCCGTTCCCCTCTCTGATACTCGACTTCTCTCGATTCTCCAGTCTAATGGACTCCGCCGCCCCTCCTCAGGACCTCTTCCGGACAAGGATTCAGTCAGCAACCGATCAGCATGGCAGTCTGGAGCTCTTCTGTCAGCATCTCCGCTCTCTTGTGCTAACTAATTAGCTAATTCTATATCTATTATACCCTTCTACGCCCATGTACCTCCCCTTAATGTTACTAAAATATGGGACCACTACTTCTGATTGGACAGGGACAGGGGGTGGATTCTCGCACCATATCGATTTGGCCTAAATTGTAAAGCCTATTGTCTTTACGTTCCCTCCCCTTCAAATTAATACATTCGCTTTATTTCCCACCCGTCTCATGACAAATGTTATATATTTTACAGGAGAAAAGTAACAATTTGTTCCGCCGGAAACATTGGGTACATCATCTTCGGCCAATAGGTCGTGGCCTTGGGAGACGTCCAAGTTGACTTCACTTGGCAGGCATACAGGACACATGCGCAGAACCCTCTGTCTCTCGAGTTTCAAGACACCAACCCAGGCCCAAGTTTACGAATTACTAAAAGTGCAAGAAGAAAATATTAAAATCACAAATAAAAAGTTTCACTAAATACCCACTTTCCCTAACTCTATTCCCATTTAATCATAATACTATCCTGCATTAGTAGCGTTTAAGAAAACAACAATTTAATAATGACATGAGAGCAAGCTTAAGCATGTGAAAACATTTAGCGGCCATTTTAATACACACTGCGCAGAAGCAGAAGTTTCCCACCAAGCAAAGAAAGACGTCACACCATGTGATCAGGTTGCGACATGCACAATAAAGTCCCGCGTTTTTAGCGGCCATCTTGGTTTATGGACAAGCGTTATTCATTAATAAAACATATAGGCAAGCGTCTATCCCTTTTGTGTTTGTGAATGCAAGGATTAGTATTGACAGTACAAATTTAATAAATTAATACTATGAGGAAGATTGCATACAAGCAAGTTTCAATTTTGAAACCTTGCTCCATCAATCCCTCTCTGATGGCGTTTCTGAGCCATCAAAATACTACCCTCAATCAGATGCCAACTTCTAGCAATTTGTTTCATTCTCAATTTTACTTTTTCTATTCTTACAGTCTCCTTTTAATTTCTTGTATAAATCACTTCTCCATTCTTCTAGTTCGATTTCATCTAGTTTTCTCTTCTTTCCTTTTCCTGTCACTTTATATGTCCCATTCTTTCTACAGCATTTGCACCATATTGTTATTGCTAAAATTATTATTGCTATCCCTGCTAAGGGTACTAATATTTGACCTATAAGTCCTTTCCCTATATTAGCAAACCAGGTTCCAATTGACGATATACTATTTGTCAATCTTTCCCATACACTATCAACTTCCAGTGGTTTAAGTTCTTTCTCAAGTTTAGTTATGTTCTGAATGTACGTTCCAATTTCTGCACTCTTATCAGGAATATAAGTGCAACAATGTTTCGTCTTCAGTAATTTACAGACTCCTCCCTCTTTTGCCAATCGAATGTCAAGAGCAAGTCGATTTTGCATCACCATAGATCTAATCGCAACCATCTCCGTATTAATCATTAGAAAACCTCCAGCAGTATCCGTTGATAAACGATCAACCACTGTAGACAATTTACATATTTTCCTTGAGTTCAGAATTATTCCCACTGAAGGTATCAATGCACCAAATATATCACCTACAATTTCTGAAAAACTAGCTCTTTTTCTACGTACTAACTCATTATTGTTTTCATTGCTTCCAGTGTTTCTTTTTACATGGTATATCTTTGGAAAAACTATTCCAAAATAACAACTTCCATACCACCTTGCAGGAAGCCTAAAGTAAGCCTTATTCCCACATACATAATAGATTCCAGGAAAAACTGAATCTGTTCCTCCTTTGAGTCCCCAACCTCCAATAATTAAAAAATTGTGTTCACATTCACTGGTACCGATGAAAACATTGTTATAATCAGTCTTTAACCTATGAAGACAAATTTTCCCTTTCTTTACGAAATCCAGAGCCATTGCAGCTTGAGCTTTACCAGGTGTATAACTTCCTTCCTTCTCCGCCCAAGGTGGCAACTGAGCCTTATGCTCTGAAGCTTTCTTTTGAAAATCATGTCTTCTATCTTCTACTAAATTCAAAAATATCTTTTCTTCTTCTAGTAAAGAACATGTTAGATTGTGTCTATGTGCATGTGTTATGTCTATCGATTTCATTGTTAAGAAAAACTCTCCCATAAACTGTGCGTCTTGACTAGTAAGCACTGGGTTCATACTCTTGCGAATCGGAACCTCTGAAAATATCACATCTAAGTTTGAATAATAATACTGAAGTTTCCCTGTTCTATAAAACAAACTTGTTAATACACTACATGAGATGCCATATGTCAGTGGTAAATGATGGTATGTTAATCCTTCCGCTACTGATTCAGGTAACTTCATACAGACATAACAATCACTAACTTCCATTGTGTCTACATACTGAAACAATAACTTTGTGAAAACATTTAAACTAGTGTCGTTATCAGCTATTTCATGATGAATTTCTGCCTCATCTTCTGCCATTAATTCTACTCTATTGCCCTTCATGTTTGCTGTCCTCCCTTTAGTTTCATTATTAATCTTCTTATCTATTATCATAAGGTAAGGAATTGCTACAATCAGGACTAACCATACTATAAGCACCAATACTAGACTACATATGCAGATTGCACAGCATCTCCTACAACAATTTCGTTTTGGTCTCCCAGTAACTCTATCATCAGGCATTTTTCGACAAGGAAGATTTCTCTTCTTATCTCTTTTTCTTTTCTTTAGATGATTCTTTTGTTTGGTCAGGGTGGTCTTGTTTCTTCTTCGTATGTTAGTTCTGCACTTGTTCCTTCGCCACCACTGTCACTTGACTCTGAGCTTTCAAAATCTTCAAGAATGATATAAGTCCAGTCAGGACCCTTGAATTTGTTATTCACAAGTCTCAGTCTTTTACTTTTTCTTTTTCCTGACTTTTTCTCTTGTTCAGTTTGACTTGTTACTTCAGGTACTTGTTCTGGATCTTCACTTCTGGTTGTTATGTGGTATTTTACTCTTTTAATGACACTTGGCCAATGATCTCCTTTTCTTGTTTTCTTTGTTGGCACTGTTTCTTTGTTTACGTCTTCAGAGATCTCGTTATTTTCACTACTCAATACTGTTTTGTTTTCTTTGATTACTGCTTCTTTTGTTTGTTCTTTTTCAGGTCTGATTGGTTTCTCTTCAGTAGCTCCACAATGACTTTCAAGATGTTGGCTTTGTTCCTTTTTTATTTCTTTATGTTCATTTGTATTAACCCCTTTTTCTTTAGTGAATTCTTCTTGATCTAACTGCTTCTGATCAGGGCTTATTGCACTGTGAACTTCTGCAGCCTGACCTGATTCTTCTAAACCTGTCTGTCCCTCTTCAAAGTTTATTAGATCTTCACTGTTTTTATTCCAATTTTCTTTCCCTATCTGATTTAGTTCGGGATCTTTTACTATCTTTTCTTCTTGATCCTGAACTTCTTCTTCTTCACCTATCTGATCTTCTTCAATTTCTTCCAATTTTGTTTGATTTCTCGTTCTGTAATATATTTCAGGAACTTCTACCACTGGTATCCAATCCTGACTTGTGCTCGGTTGTTCTCCGTCAGCTTCTCTCGAACCTCTAGCCTGAGATTCCTCAGCTGGGCAACCTTCAGCTTCTTCAGTGATTGGCGTTGTCTGTGGATTCTCTTCTTCAGGTTCTGGTACTCTTTTTGTGTGGCTTACATGAATCCAATTAGGAAATCTTGCACACTTCACTGCTGTATTGGTGGTCAATATGACTTGACAAGGTCTGCTCCACCTGGGTGATAGACACGTTTCTCTGGTGTGATTCTTCACTACCACCCAATCACCAGGATTCAGATCATGTTCTAGTTCAGGCTGCCTGGAAACTGCGTCTTCTCCAACCTGATGAGAGACAGAACGCACTAGGTCAGCCAATCCTTTGCAATAATCCAAAACCATATCATCAGATATATTCACCAGTTTGTTTGTGGGAACATGTGTTTGTCTCATTGCTCTTCCCATCATTATTTCATGGGGGCTCAATCCTGTTGTTCTGTCAGGTATGCTTCTGAGTCCCATCAGGACAAGTGGCAATGCATCTGGCCACTCTAATGATGTTGATGCACACATTTTTCCCAATCTTGACTTTATAGTGCCATTCAATTGTTCAACCACTCCAGAAGCCTCTGGGCGATAAGCACAGTGCAGTTTCTGTTTTATTTGAAATGCTTCACAGATTATCTGGATCACTTCGCTATTAAAGTGTTTTCCTCTATCTGATTCCAAAGATACTGGGAAACCAAACCTAGGTATGAGCTCACGTAACAACAGTTTTGCAACTGTAATACTGTCATTTCTCCTAGTAGGGTAAGCCTCCACCCACTTTGAAAACAGACACACTATGACTAGAACATATTTTAGTCCTCTGCATGGTGGTAACTGTATGAAGTCGAACTGGAGTCTTATAAATGGGCCCTCTGCCTTTCCAATCTTTCCAAACCCAATTATCGTTTTCCTGCCTGGATTATGCATTTGGCAAGTTAGACATCTCTGGCAAAGACTCTCTGCAACAGCCCTGAATTTGGGATTGTACCAATTTTGTCTGAACAGCCTAATCATTGCATCTCTCCCTATGTGTGTGTCTCCATGGTGCATTCTAGCCATTTGTGAGAGTAAACAGTCTGGCATGACTGGTCTGCCATCTGTACTGATCCACACTTCATCTTCTCCTCTTTGGGAGCAACCCACTTTGATCCACAAATTCTTCTCACTTTCATCAACCTCATCTTGCAATTTCTTCACCTCATTCCAAGTTTCAGGTGGCATATACAGCATAAGTTGGCAGCTGATTCCCATTCTTTCCACCCTCTTATTGACTGACGTTCTGGTTTTGGCACAATGTTGAGCCACCAGGTCTGCATATCTGTTGCCGACTACCACCCAGTCATCTCCTGACTGATGTGCGGCACATTTCACCACAGCCAAGTCTTTTGGTGATTGTATTGCTTCTAGCAATTCCCTTACAAATTGTCCATTTTTAATGGGGGATCCTGAAGAAGTCATGAAATCCCTCTGCATCCACAGTTGGCCAAAATCGTGCACAACCCCGTAACCATATTGACTATCAGTAAATATGGTCACTCTCTGATTCCTCCCAATTTTGCATGCTTTTATCAAAGCAATCAATTCAGCTACTTGTGCAGATTTGACTCCTGGTAAATAGGATGCTTCAACTATTCCAGTTAATTCACATACCGCATAGGCAGCAGTTAGTTTACCATCTTCATGTCTTTGACATGAACCATCGACAAATAGCTCCCTGTCTGGCTTTTTAAGAGGCTGTTCCTCTATGTCTGGGCGTGGTTTTGTACATAATTCTGTAATTTGTACACAATCATGTTCATCTTCTTCGTCATCTTTATTTGTTTCATGATATGGGTCTGGCAATAAAGTTGCTGGATTTATTATTGTACACCTTACCATGGTCACATTTTCAGCACCCATTATTATCCTCTCATATTTAGTCAGCCGACTAGGAGTAAGATGCTGAGTTCGGGTTCTTGTCAACAGAATGACAACTGCATGTGGAACATACACTTTTACAGGATGTCCCATCACAATTGACTCGCTTTGTTCAATGCTCAAACAAGTTGCTGCCACTGCTTTTAAGCATCCTGGCAACGCGGCTGCTACTGGGTCCAATGTAGCAGAAAAGTACGCTATAGGAAGTCTGTCTAGTCCATGTCTCTGAGTTAGAACAGAAAGTGCACAATTTTCTCTCTCTTGACAGAATAATGCGAATTCTCTTTTATAATCAGGCATGCTTAAGGCAGGTGCTGAACAAAGTGCGTTTCTCAATTTTACAAAAGCTTCTACACTTTCATCCTCCCATTCAACAGGGTCCTTTGCTTTCTTTTTTGTCATGTTAATTAAGGGCTTAGCCAACATGGAAAAATTTGGTATCCATTGTCGACAGTATCCTACTATTCCTAGGAACATTCTCACTTGTCTTTGGGTTACAGGCATTTGCATTCTCTTTATTAATTCTACTCTTTCAGAGGTTACTCTTCTTTTTCCCCTCTCAATTTGGTGTCCCAGATATTTAACAGCTGTCCTGCAAAACTGTAACTTTTCAGGTGAGACTTTATGCCCTTCCTCAGCCAAAAGATTTAATAATGCTATGGAGTCAACAACATAGTCTTCTCTGGTGGTCGACGCTACTAATAAGTCGTCGATATATTGAACTAAAACTGAGCTTCCTGGCATCACTAGTTTTTCTAGGCACTTTTTCAGTATCTGGTTGAAGATGGAAGGACTTTCTGTGTACCCCTGAGGAACACGATTCCACACATAGACTTTGTTCTCAAATTTAAATGAGAAAAGATACTGGCTGTCTGGATGCAATGGTATTGAAAAGAATGCTTGACACAAATCAATTACTGTGAACCATCCTGCATTCCAAGGGATCTGGTATAGAATTACTGCAGGATTTGGTACTATGGGACAACATGGTTCTACAATCTTATTTATTTTCCTCAGGTCCTGAACAATCCTATATTTTCCACTAGGTTTCTTTAGTCCCATGATTGGTGAATTACATGGGCTACTCATTACTTCTTTTAGGATGTTTTGTTTTACCATTCGATTGATTTCTTCAATGACTCCTGCTTTTACTTCTGCACTCATTTTGTATTGTTTAGTATTTGGGAAAATCGCACCTTCTTTTACCGTAATTTGAACTGGATCTATTTTTGCCATAAGTCCTACTTCTTTTCCGGTGAAATCCCATACTATTGAGTTTACTGTACCTTTTAATTCTTCTGGCAACTCATCTTTTGTTATCAGCGAAAACATTTAATCTATTTCTGTACCTTGTTTTGCAACCATAATTTTATATACATGGTCCTCATCTGGTGTCTGAACTGCCACACCATCCGGCGTGCAGAAAATTGTACAGTTCATTTTGCACAATAAATCTCTACCTAATAAATTCACTGGGCTAGAATCGCACACTACAAATTGGTGCATTTCTCTGAAGTTTCCTATTTTGACTTCCATTGGTTCTGTAAGAGGTGTTCTAATTCTTTGATTAGCTACCCCTACTACTTGGATATCTTCACCAGAGAGAGGAAGGTCTGGGATGTCTGCTGATCTCACAGTAGACCTGGTAGCACCAGTGTCCAAAAGGAAAGTAATATCATTACCTTTCACATTTCCTTCAACATATGGACCAGACTGATCTACCTGTAAGGATGCGCCAAGTATGCACTCCTTCTTCCCCTCTCCTAGGCACCGTCATGAGTCGAATTTACAATAATTGTCCTGCAAAAGAAATTGTGATGTCATATAATCATTCTTACCACTCCCTCCTGGGTATCCAATGTCTGTACCATGTTTTGCTCTGCTTACATTACCCTGAACAGGTGGAGGTGGTAATTGACTCTGGGGATTTACACTCTGTTGTGAGTCATTCTGCGTCTGTGGATTTAAGTTTTGATTTGGGCCATTATTATTCCGAATCTTTTTACATTCATCCTTCCAATGCCCCAATTTTCCGCATCCATGACAAGGAAACTTCTTTTTAGCTTCTTCTCTACTCATTCGTCCTCTAAATTTTCCACCAGTTCCAGTATCACCACTCGTTCCAGGATCTTTTCCTTGATTTTCACTCGGATTTTCCAAATTAATTCCCTGCTTCTCGGCCATTTTCACCTGTGCCCACATCACCTTTTCTTGTAATTTCTTGTGTCTATCCTCAATATCGTCTCCACAATATTTTGCATATTTCAGAATCTCATCTATGGGCTTTCCCTGCCAACACAGCATATATTGTTTAATCATCTGGCAAATCTCTGGCTTCAGACCGTAAACAAACCGATACACAAACTGACTCATGTTTTTGTCTCCAATGTCCTCGAATCCACTATACTGTTTAAACACCTGCAATAAACGCTCATAATAGGAATGTACAGTTTCACTGGCTTCTTGGGTTGTTCGATCTATTTTCACCCAATCTGTTTCTTTCGGGGGTATTTTCCCTTTCAGGTATGTTATTACCTGCTGATACTTTTTCATCACATCATTTGACGGGGCACCTGTTTTCGGATCTCTAGGATATTCATCACTAGGCCAATCGACTGTGATCTTACAATCTGTCCATAAATCGGCAGGTACCACTATGTCAAACAAACCATCCAAATCCTTCAACAATACCTTTGACACCTTCACAAACCTTTCAACCTGTTTGTACCATTCAATTGGTTTTTCTCTCAGCTTTGGAAAATCATTCGTAAATGATAAAATATCCTGTCTGCTCCATGGGACATGTACATATCCTCCTCCCGCAACTTCTCGCATTGGATACATCTGATCTGCTTTTCCTGCTTCCTTCATCACATATTCTGATGCTGTTCTACTTGTTCGTGCTTCTTCCTTTTTCTTGGCCCACCTAGATCTCCATTTATCTAGATCTCCCCATTTTTGTAAAACTAACATTAATTCTCTTATTTGTAGTCTTCTTCCAGATGCATTCATATTTTCTAAATCTTTGTCTGCAAATTCTGCTCTATAGGGTTTCTGTAGTACTTTTGATCTCCCTATTTCGATTCCCATCTGTAGTGCTAAATTGGACAATTTTTCATGGAATATCTTTACATTTCTAGTGATACTCCTACACAAGAATAATAATTCTTCTTCATCATAGGTATTCAAGCGTTCTACTCCTACATTTCCTGCTATTATTTCTTCTAATTCAACTTTTAATTTATGGATATCCAGTACTTTTGGAGGTGTGCACTGTTTAACTGACCCTTGTACCCATCTTTCTAGATCTTCAGGTGTTACTATGGTAGCACTTTTTGCTCCTGATGAAGTTACTAAACTTACATCTTTTGAACCTCCAGGTACATCTTTTCTTGGAGTACTATTTACAGAACCTCGAATAGGCAAGTCCATAAGTGATATTGTGGATTCACAGTCACTAAATTGATCCTCAATTATAACTGGAGCTTCAGGTCTGGGATTACTCACAGGAGTAGGTGCAAGTATGGGTTGAGGACAATTTCCCTGAGTACCATATAATGGAACTACTGGACCAATTGTTACTGGTATGGTCAACGAATCAGGATGTACTTTTATCTGGGTTATTTTCTGTATTAATTCTGCTCTGTTCTTTTCTAAGGCTACTTTTTCTTTGTCATGAAGTATTCTAGTCGGGGTGAATTCATGCATTACCTTTGGTACCATGGGAGTTTGTGGTGGTGCACTAGGAGGGCATCCACTTGTCCCTTCCTGATATGGTGGGGGATTTCTTAACATTTATTCCATAAATTCGTCTTCTGACTCCTCATTTCTCATTAAATGTTTTGTCTTTTCTGTACATTTGCCTCCTGATTTCTCTCCTTCTGTGAATAATGGATACAGTCCCTCTGTAATCATTCTCCTTCTCCATTGTTTCATCTGACCCTCTCTCGACTCACGTAAATATCTGTGGTAAAATCCTGGATAACTCCTATTACTTCTAGATCTATCCCGCTCAAATGCCTCGGTTTCCCATTCTTCTAGAGCTTCGTACTGGGTTAATCTAGGTCTGGGTTCTAAGTCATTCATCCTCAATCTCAAGTTCTGAAGAATTCTTCCATTGAAGGTACCATTCTCGGGAAATGCTAATACTCCATCATTTTTGGTGTATTCTATCCAATTCTCCATCCATACACAAGTATGGTAACCTCTCTCCATCATCATAAATGATGCTGGCGTTTTAGCTGGTGGAATAATAATTCCTTCTCTAGTTTTGATTGGTTTGTCCTTTTTAAAATAATTCTTAATCTTTTGTAAGAATGACATTTTTCTCTTTTCTCCGTACATTCTATCTAATCTTCTGTGTACAAAATTATATTCTGCAAAACCTAGGAATCTCCTATCCGGACGAGTTCCTGTTAAAGTCGGATCACGTTTTAACATGCAATCCTTATCCACTAAGAATTTTGCTTCTATATTTTCGACCAATCAAATGTCTGCTATCTTTTATTTCCGAGCCAATCCTTGCGCGGCTTTTTGGTGACGTTTGTCTGTCAACCCCTCCTTTACAATCTGCTCTTTTCTGTCCTTGCTGGTTTAACCAATCCCAGCGCGGCACCTGTGACGTCAGTACTACTCCTGACTACTGACCCCTCCTTTACAAGTGTCTCTCCGACAACTGACCCTCCCTTTACAAAATTTTACGCAAACTTATTTTCTCTATAAATCTTAATTAAATTTCAGTAACAACATAAAACATTCGCTATCGTGCCAGTTTCCACTAATTTCGAAAAAGATAGTTTCTTCCACACTTTAGTAAAACCTTTCCGTTTACTAATACATACACTACGAGTAAAACACTTCCGTCTACTCTTCACACAAGCTCCAGAAGTACCTGTTACTTCTCCAATGTTACCCTTACTAGGTGATATAACATCAAATTTTTATCAGCGTACCCTTTTTGCTATTACTCACACGCATAGAGTCCCTAACGAGTACTTGAAGTTCTGCTTAACTTCTCAGTACTATTTCTGCCTGACAGATAACCTCACTGCAGTATGGCTTTCACTTGCCACCCACTATTCTTTTTACCTACCCCGGGGTATTCTGGACAACATGTAACAAAACTCAAAAATAAGCGGATGTTAGTTCAGAAAAAATACAAATTCTCATTACCCAATTAACAAAGAGTAACAATAACCGTCCTCTGCTTACCAGAAAACTGATCCAGCGCAATATTAGCCAACAGCATTCATACACCATATACTCACTTGGGCCCATATATTCACACTACACTAATACTTACACTGGGTGTCAGATGTACTCTTTTATCAAAGTCCCTGCTACCAATTACCTTCTGATTGAAGAGTAATAACTTACCAATGGATCCTTTGCTAATTGGGAAGTTTAAAATGAGTGACATTCATTATAGTACATAATCCTGAAATAATCACTGAGTCAGGAAGTTTTAAAATGTTTATCTAAAGTTTTAGCAGAGTAAAATACAGAAAATACGGTACTTGATTGAAATACCCAAGAAAAAGCATAGAAATGATTTTGCTAATAAATGACGGTGTTTAAGGAAGAGGAGAAGATAGACAGCAGTGCAACTAAAGGTTGCAGTATAATTACCTAAAATGCGAGAACCAAGCCCCTTAGCCAAGGAGTTGGAAAAGATAGGACCCAGGAAGGATGAAGAGCAAAGACTTCTTCCAGGATCAGGACAGGACCGGTGACCTCTCTATAACGACGCCTGCGCCGTTCCCCTCCCTTATACTCGACTTCTCTCGATTCTCCCGTCTAATGGACTCCGCCGCCCCCTCCTCAGGACCTCTTCCGGACAAGGATTCAGTCAGCAACCGATCAGCATGGCAGTCTGGAGCTCTTCTGTCAGCAACTCCGCTCTCTTGTGCTAACTAATTAGCTAATTCTATATCTATTATGCCCTTCTACGCCCATGTACCTCCCCTTAATGTTACTAAAATATGGGATCACTACTTCTGATTGGACAGGGACAGGGGGTGGATTCTCGCACCATATCGATTTGGCCTAAATTGTAAAGCCTATTGTCTTTACGTTCCCTCCCCTTCAAATTAATACATTCGCTTTATTTCCCACCCCTCTCATGACAAATGTTATATATTTTACAGGAGAAAAGTAACAATTTGTTCCCCGGAAACATTGGGTACATCATCTTCGGCCAATAGGTCGTGGCCTTGGGAGACGTCCAAGTTGACTTCACTTGGCAGGCATACAGGACACATGCGCAGAACCCTCTGTCTCTCGAGTTTCAAGACACCAACCCAGGCCCAAGTTTACGAATTACTAAAAGTGCAAGAAGAAAATATTAAAATCACAAATAAAAAGTTTCACTGTATACCCACTTTCCCTAACTCTATTCCCATTTAATCATAATACTATCCTGCATTAGTAGCGTTTAAGAAAACAACAATTTAATAATGACATGAGAGCAAGCTTAAGCATGTGAAAACATTTAGCGGCCATTTTAATACACACTGCGCAGAAGCAGAAGTTTCCCACCGAGCAAAGAAAGACGTCACACCATGTGATCAGGTTGCGACATGCGCAATAAAGTCCCGCGTTTTTAGCGGCCATCTTGGTTTATGGACAAGCGTTATTCATTAGTATAACATATAGGCAAGCGTCTATCCCTTTTGTGTTTGTGAATGCAAGGATTAGTATTGACAGTACAAATTTAATAAATTAATACTATGAGGAAGATTGCATACAAGCAAGTTTCAATTTTGAAACCTTGCGCCATCAGTGGTTAATAAAGTTTGTGATGCAGTGCATTCATTTAACGGTTGCATGCTGAAGAATAAAGACATGCAAACCAGAACTCTGTGTGTGGCGTGATCTGTTACATGCTCCCTTGCTGAGGAGGATACTACATTATGAACTATGCATTATTCTGATTATAAGACAGCAAATCTTGATAGTACATTACAGTCTAAGTATTGACTCATCCATGACTTGTGACTCTTAAACTCGTACAAATATTAAGCATATGGTCTGTTTCCAAGGGCTATAACGGTTGGTAAAGGCCCGTACCCAGGTTATAGACGGCTAGGCTTAAAACAAGGGTAACAGCCTTTAACAACATTTATAGCCCAAAGCAGCAGGGATTAAATGTTATAAATTAAAAACGGAAGATCAGAAAGACAAACATTGAAATGTTGGAGCAGAAGCTCTACCCCCACCATTATTGGCCTTCAGCCACTTCATTGTCCTAAGTAAGTAGTAAGCTTATAAAGCGCACAAATGCCGAGGCGTCTTGGCGCTGAGGGGGGACACAGGTTTAGCACAGGTGAGGGACCTTACTCCTGTCCTCAGTGCAGCACTCAACATTCCAATGTTCTAATAAGAGAAACTTCATTTGCACAGACACCAATCGATTTACTAAGCGCAAGTTATACATGGAGAGGCACAGCTAAAAGGTTCATCATGCTTGGTCACTGAACCTCGGAAATCTTCAGGTCTGGATCTCATTTGGAGAACTCATTTTTACTTAAAGAATTATTCAAACACTTTGAATCAATCCAAAAAGAATCTTTCTGCTAAGTAAGTGTTGATATAATTAATTATACCTAACAAATACATTTTACATTTAGGACACACACCATGCAATATAAATTCCAAATATTAGTCAAATACTAAGTATAGTAAAAGAAAAAGCCTTGATCGTAAAACTTCTACACAAATCTAAACAACTGTGCTATGTCCAATGATATTAACTGAGCGCATCACCTCATAGCCTCTCATACCTAACACGTAGTACCATAATGATAATTCTATGGCAGGACCGGAGGCAAGGATTATGCTATCCTTACTCCGCTTTATTGAATAGCAGCCATTTTTAGCCAAACTTAAACAACTACAATTCCCATGAGACCTTGGGAATGTTAACAACAGGATGACAGTCCTTCTTTCCAACCAATCAGGTGTCTCCAACACGGGTCATAGTCCATCATCTCTAGCCACTCGTCCTCTTTCTTCGCTGCTCGCAACCAAAAATAAGTGGAGTTTTCCTCACTCTTAAGTTTACAATGTTAATAATGCATGCTAATTTGCCAACCGCTTTCACGCGGTATTGTTTTATGCCCGTTTTGTTTATATTGTACACAATATTTGTATATGTGGTTTTCAGGCCTTTGATTCGCCTTTATTTATCACCGCCGAACGGGTGGTAGCTGATTCCATCCGCGGGAACGTTTAACACTCCTTCGCGGCCACTTGCATCTGGTGCGACTCTGCAGCGAGGTCCTCCCACAGCTAGGGGACGCCTGATTAGCGCCGACCAGCCACGACGCACACTCCGCATTCCACGCATTCCACAAGGAGTCAGAACTGCATGCCGCGGTGCTGGAGCCTTGCTGTCTGGAGAGAGACGGCCTGCTCAGGGTCTGCCCTGCCGGATAGGCAAAGAATTCCTTACGCCCTGTCAAGGGTCTGTAGACAGCACATGTGTGCCTGATGCTCCCCTAGGAGGGAGTCAGTATTTGTGTAGCAGTCTTCTGACCCCCTCCCAGACGGAGTATCCCACACACCGTGTGCACCAGGGGTGTGGTGTCCCCAGGCTTCTGCCCTGTAAAGGTGAGGCTTGCCTGACACTAAAGTCAAGGCTGACACCCAGCTCCTAGCCCCCAATAACTGACACACTTTCCGTGCCTATTTCCCCCAACATTGCACCCTCAGCGCAGGGCCTGCCCCACACATTAGATTTGGAGGGTAAATGGGGATTTCTCCCAGGAATAGAGTCCTTCAATGACGCCCAGGGGGAGGAGCACCCTCTGGGCTGGCTCCCTTGGGACCATGGTTTCTATGATGTAGATGCATCGATCTATAGGGCAGTGTCGGAGGCCATTGGAGGAGTGCAGGCCTATGAAAAGATGACAGGGCCTCAGCACCCCTGCTGCCCTCTGGGACCCCCAGCCACCAGATTCAAATCCGACGCCAGCGAAGCGTCCCTGCGAGGCGGGAGTAGATCTCAACGCATTCACCAGGCTTAAGCAGGCATTCCTGCTCCAGTAATGTCCCCCATCCCCCTCCGCCGGCTTGGGACCCCATGGGACTGTTTTTAAACACCCCAGTCCCTGTGTCCCTACTCGCTCCGGCAGACGAGGGCCATAGGGAGATGGATGATGATGCCGGCCCCTCCCGACACTGGCTCCCCTCTTCTCAGTTCCCGGCTAACCCCCCCACCACTGACAGCTAAGGACTCTGCTGCGATATGTTGGACCCGGATGAGATCCTTCACCCGAGTTGTTCCGCATGGGCTCCATCGGAAAAGGTTTCACAGTACGTGGCGGACTGCATTCAGAAACCTCTGGAGAAGGACTCACGGAACTGCCTTAGGGCCGAGTGTCCCCAACCCTCCCTGGAGGGCAGAGTGGCACTGACGCCTGACATAGACCCCCGGATGGCCACCTTCTTGCAAAAATTCAATAAGGACCCTAAGAAAGGGATAGCCAGGTCCTGGCGGGCTTGCCAAGGCAAGCTTCTGGATACCCTGGGCCCATTAACGAAAATCCTGGACATGGCGGAGGAGGACAAGACATTGGGCTCCCTGATTTCCCGATACCCTCTCTGCTTGGGCACAGCGTACTATTGTCTTCTTGGGGGACGCAAACTGCACGTTATCTACCGAGAGAGGTCGCTCCTTCCTGCTTAAGGTGGACCCCAAACTCGGGGACTTGGCTGACTCGGAGGCGAGTCCCATCGCGCAAGGGGGCTTCTTTTGGGAACCCTTTATCAAGGAGTTGGGGAGGCTCGTGGATACTTTCACCTCCCTGAACAAGGCACAGTCCTCCATTAAAAAGGTCTTCCATTCCTGGGTTTTCCATGGGGCCGGTAGAGGTAAAGGCCGGTCGGCCGGCCGACCCAATAACCACTATAACCCCAGAGGGCAAGGCTCCCACCAAGGCCAGTACCAAGACCAGGCCAGATTCTCTAATTACTACCCCACCAGAGGGCAATGAGGCAGAGGCAGAGGAGCCAGAGGGGCAGGTGCCTCCAGCAAAGCCGGTGAATGTTTTCCCTTCTTCCCTCGTAAAAGTAGGTGGCCGACTGGCTAATTTTTTCCGGGCCAGACTTCCATCACAGGAGACGCTTGGGTACTACAGACAATACAAGGGTTTCAGATAGAGTTGTATGGGACTCCCATGCAAGCCAAACTCCTGCGACCCATCCACTTTTCAGCAGCAGAGTCGGCTCTAGTGGACAAGAAGGTAAAGTCCCTCCTGACCAAAGGCGCTGTCTCTCTAACTACTGCGCACCCCAGAGGGTTTATCTGCAATCTCTTTCTGGTGGACAAGGCCGATAGAGGCCAGCGCCCAGTCATCAACCTACTCAAATTCAATGAGTGGCTAGTCTACCACCACTTTAAGATGGAGGGGATCCACTTACTTCGGGATATCCTCAGACTGTGGGACTGGATGGTGCGTCTGGACCTCAAGGACGCCTACCTCTCGATTCCAATCTAACCCCGTGCCCCCTCCACCGGAGGTTCCTTCAATTTTTCTGGTGGGGCAAGACTTACGAGTTGGCCACCCTACACTTTGGGTTATCCTCTGCACCATGGTGCTTCACGAAGGTCCTCAGGCCGGTTGTGGAACACCTGAGATCGCAGGGGAATGAGACTCATTGTCTAAATCGAGGACATCCTGATAATGGCTCAGTGCCCCAACAAGCTGGCGCTACAACTTCAGACGGCAGTCGACCTCCTGCAGAACCTGGGATTCGTAATCAATGAATCCAAATCCCTGCTATTACCTCTCAGAAGGTGATTTTTCTGGGTTTCTTGATCGACTCCATCGAGACTTCTCTCAGCCTGCCTTCCCAGAAAGTGACGAAAATGTGCCATGATTTGCGGCGGGCTCTCACCAAGCCTTGAATCTCTCTGAGGCAGGTGGCACACCTGGTGGGATTACTCTCTTCCTCCATTCAGGCCATCTTTCCAGGGCCTCATCATTACCTCACCCTCCGATGCTTGAAGGCTGGTGGCTGACCAACATGGAAGCATGGAACGGTCATGCAATATTCGGTTCCGCTCCGGACATCATCATAGAGTCTGACGCCAGCAGGTTAGGCTTGGGTGCCAGATGTGGCAAGTTTTCCACAGGAGGCTTGGGATCTCCTCTGGAACAAATCTTACATATCAACTGCTTGGATCTCCTCACGGGTTCATTTGCGATCCGATGTTGGACCAAAGATACAATCCCATTCTTGTGTTCTCCTCAAGATGGACAGCGTGTCGGCGGTTCGTTTCATCAACCACCTAGAGGGCACTCGTTCGAAGGCCCTCTCTGACCTCGCCTCCAACTTCTGCCAATATTGCCTGGATCGTCAGATCTTGTTTACGGCAGAATACTTTCCGGGTCAGGACAACCAGGTAGCGGACTTTCAGTCTCGCTACTTCCGGGATGTGAGCCTGTGGAAGCTTCATGCTGGGGTATTCTCTGATCTCTGGGACAAAAGGGGTCCTTTTTTGGTGGATCTATTCGCATCCCGCCTGGACCATTAACTGCCCAGGTTCTTCACCTGGAGACCGGATCCCCTGGCAGTCGATGCGTTTCTCCAGGATTGGAAGGAGGTGAAGGGTTATGCCTTTCCCCCGTTCGCCATGATCACGAGAGTCTCAGCCCAAGTCCGGTGGCAGTTGTCGGAAGTGGTGATGGTTACACCAATTTGGAAGTCACAAGTCTGGTGTCCAGTTCTTCGGGAACTTTCTTGAGATTCTCCAATCCCTCTCCCCCTGTTTCCAGCGCTGTTACTCAATCCAGCACAACAACCCCACCCGCTCGTCTTGCAGGGGTCGCTTTCACTCATGGTGTGGCAGATTACTGGGGACGATGGTCAATCCCAGGCCTTTAGGGCGTGGCTGAGAAGTTCATGTCCAAGGCCTGGGCAGATAGCACAATCAAACTCTATAAGTCTACCTGGAGAAGATGGTCCCGTTGAGGCTGCGACGGAATCTCAATCCTGTGGCAGCAGATGTGGCCCATGTCTTGAATTTCCTGGCCTCTTTGGCCAGGGAGGGTTTGGTCTACCAGTCGATTAACACCTACCGGTCTGCTATCTTGGCGGGACACGCAGTGATTGATGGGTCTCCGGTGGGTGAGCATCCCTTAGCATGTCATCTCTTGTGAGCGATTAGACTGCCCCTTCCCCCGAGCCTAGGTATTCCGCACTCTGGGATGTAAACCAGGTGCTGAACCTTTTTCTCTCTTGGCAGCCAAATAGATTCCTGTTCCGAAAGGAGCTTTCAGCGAAGCTGTCCATGCTACTCTGCCTGATCTCTTGCAGACGGGTGTCAGACGTCAGAACTCTAGACATCATCGACCGGATTTTCTCCCCTTCGGGGGTAACTTTTATGATCCGTAGATGGACCAAATGCGGGACGAAGGCGATCTCATACCCGGCCTTTCTGGAATCTCAAAAATTGTGCGTGGTGTCTTGCCTTAAAGCCTGTGAAGAGATGTAGGAATTTTGCCCTCCCGGTGAACGGCAATCATTGCTCTGCGGAAAACACACAGAGCGGTATCCTTTCCCACAATCGCACGTTGGGTGAGGTGGGCGATGCAGGAAGCAGGCATTGACCTGCAGTTGTTTGGAGCCCCTTCCACACGTACAGCGATGGCTTCAACAGCATTTGTGTTAGGTGCTCGGTTGGAGGATATACTTAACGCCGCAGATTGGTTTACTTCAAACCGGTACTGGAGATGGCCCACTTTGTGGTAAGTATACTTTAAACTAGCACAATCTTCGCCTCCTGTACTGCCATAGAATGAAAAATGTCCTAGCTATTGTAATGAAAGTTTCAATTCTATTTAGGACTTGGAGGTGAGGATTATCCCACCCAAGGAACACAGATTGTTGGAACCCTCCTTATACCTAGTAAGTAACAAGGTTTTTAGGTTATTTGCACTGTTGTCTGTATTGCTTTACCTGCGGTTCTGTGGTCTTTGCCTTTTTGTTTTCAGGCTGAAACCTTAACCATGAACGTGTTCTAAATATGTCCTTTGATTGTAGGAATGGATGCGAATAAACAGGACTCTTGAGTTGACGGCTGAGGCTGATCTTGCGCGAAGAAAGAGAATGAGTGGCCAGAGATGATGGACTATGACCCGTTTTGGAGACACATGATTGGTTGGAAAGAAGGACTGTCATCCTGTTGGACTCTATTGTATTTTTGTTAACATTCCCAAGGTCTAATGGGAATTGTAGTTGTTTAAGTTTGGTTAAAAATGACTGCTATTCAATAAAGGGGAGAAAGGATAGCCTAGTCCTCGCCTCCGAGTTCTTAATAGAATTGAAACTTTCCTTTACGATAGCTAGGAAATTTTTCATTCCTGATACATATATTAGGCCACGGATGCCTGAAATCATAACTTGCATGAGTCCAGCTCTCCGTCTTTAAGTACACCCGTTTAATTCCCAGAGTGTTAGTTACTTTTTGAGGCTTCATTGGTGGTGAATGCATGTCAACAGCTCTATACTTCTGGTTCAAGTGCATAATACATACTGCTGCTTCGTTTCCCTTGCTTAGGTAAACTAGTAAGCCTCACACCACCCAAATATAATTGACTTAGCTTCCAAAACGCTCATAACTACGATCGCTGGTAAATCAGCTTAATTCAATCCATTTTATTTTCCATAATTTTAAATTGTATGAATCAATTCGTTTTTTGTTTTTTTAAGCATGTTTCTTGATACGCATGGTCCTAATGCATTTCGACTCCAGGCTCTTCCTCAGGAAGCCTAGCAATGTTGACAATAGCAAGCAAAAAATAATTGGGTATACATGCAGGAGTCCTTAATTGTACATAAACATCCATATTAAACTCAAATATATTAAAGGTCAACATGAAGTAAACAATTTACCAAGAAAGTGAACTTTAGATTTCTGTTAAGAAACATGACTGCATGATTTAGAAGTCTTGCTGCTGCCATCTTAGTGTCATTTATCCAACTGCTCCAGGCTATGGAGCAATACTTCATTTACAATAGCAAATGTCTTAGAGTTGATACGCATTAGTTTAGAAGTTGTGTTTAAAAAAGTTGGTCCTTCTGTATGTAGAAGGGCAAGGGAAATTATGAGCAAAGATCAGTCAAGGGGCTCCTCAGGGCTCCATTCTTGCACCCGCACTCTTCAATATGGGGGCTCTTACACAGATACTCCAAAAGCAAATATTGCATATCGTCTATATGTGGATGACACACAGCTCTCCCTAAAAATCTAATCTGTAGATGATGTACTTCACTTAAATAGTACACTAAAAACGTTCAATCATGGCTTTCAATCAATCACCTCAAGCTAAACCCGCTGAAGACTAAATTCCTCATCTCGCCACCACATGGTGCTCCTCAAATTGGAAGATGGCTCAGCTGCCTTGATGAACTAAATAATTGATCCTACCACATCCCTTGGTATAACCCTGGACAAAAACCTAAACGTGCATACACACATCAACACCACCAGATCATACCATCACAGATTCCTAAAAAAGATCAAACCTTTTTTCCCACCATCCAACTTCCATTGTTGTACGAGCATTTGTTATTTAGTAGGCTTGACTTTGCTAACACACCTACTAGTCAGCACACCAGAATCTCACCTCGCACCGATGAAGGTCATGAGTAATGCAGCTGCAAGGATAGTCTTGGGAGCAAGACTCTCT
Source organism: Calotriton arnoldi (assembly GCA_963921515.1). NCBI lineage: Eukaryota > Metazoa > Chordata > Amphibia > Caudata > Salamandridae > Calotriton > Calotriton arnoldi. The sequence continues at coordinate 651,134 of CAWUFW010008176.1, forward strand.
TACCATATTACTCCCTTACTGATCATGCTAAGGTGGCTACTGATTGAAGCCTAATCAAAGTGCTTTCATTACTCACAAAGCGCTTCACCTCAGGACCCCTAAATACCTGGCCAGCAAACTCTCCCACTTTAAAGGCAGCCGCATCCTACGAAGCTCAGACACATTACTCCTTGTGCCGCTTAGACAAAACAAAGAGAACTCCCACTCACGCTCATTTACCTGTGTCAGAAACTGTGTTATTGGTTGAGGGTGGTAGAGATCCCACTCATGAAACAACCACAATCCTTGTCACGGTAAACCACAAAAGTCCCTAAATTAACCTCTGAGTAACCCTCTGGAAGATTGGCACAAAAGTAGTTAGGCTTATCTTAGAGGCAATGTGGAAAGTATTTATGAGAATACACAAGCAGTAATAAAGTGAAAATACAACACAAGAAAAATCCTAAAACAGTTTATAAAAATAGAGTAATCTTTAATAAATAAAATAACAGCAGAATGACAAATATCCAATCAGTACAACCGGAGATATTAAATTTGAACGTTTTCGATAAAAATAGTGGCAAAAGCACAAGCGCCAATTGTGGTAATCTGGTCATGCTGGACTGGTCAAAGTCAGAAGCTCAGGCAGACTGCGATAAAGTGTGGGCCGGACACAGGGACTAGGTTAGTCCCACTGAGAGTTGTACCTAATGTCCTTGATGCGAGGCTTTGCATCAAACGGTGTCGGTTCCGAACAGGAGCTGCATGGTGCTGCGATGTGATGTCCTGCATCGAGTTGTATTGTGCGGCATCGGTTCCAATCAGGAGCCAGGAGGGTTTTGATGTGAGGTACTGTGTTGAATTACATCACACTGCGTTGGTTCCTATGAGACCACAAATCAGGAGCTGTGAGGAGCTTTGATGTGAGGTCCTGCATCAGGGACTGCGTCGGATTTGATTGAACTAAAGGTTAGGCAGAGAAAAGTACACTCTGATGCCAGCCATGGGTCTAGGGCCTTCAGGGGGCACATTTTGGGGACAAAGGCTCACTTTAGGCACAGGCCAGCAGTAGGGCTCAGGCAGGTCCAGTGCAGCAGGTCAGCTAAGCAGCTGCAGGGAGGCCTCTGAAGCTTGTCGTGTCCCTGTGGCTCACACAACTGACCGTTGGAGTCCCTCTGGGCAGCCTGGGATGAAGGCAAGCAGGTCTAGTCTTCCTTCTCAGATAGCAGGGCAATCCTACAAGCAGCAGGACAGTCCACCTGGCAGCAGGGAAGTCCTTCTTCTGCAATATCCATAGGTCCAGGAGGGTTCTGATGAGTGGCTCTGGAGGACCAATATTTATACCTGGTGCCAGCCTTTGTCTGGGGAACTCCCTGTCCTAGCCACACATCTGGTGTTGGAAAGTTCTCCCCCTGTCAAGGCTCCAAACTCTCTGAGGGCAGGCCTGGTGTCAGATTCCTTAGCGTGTGCAGGAGGCAAAGCGCTTTGAAGTGTAATTGAGGCAGGGCACAGGTCATCCCCAGTGACCCTGCCAGGATGGCCCATCCTGTCTACACCTAAGCCCCTTTTGTGTCACTGCCTGGAAGCAATACAGAAAACCCCAACAGCAGAACATTCATTCATAGTCATGTGAACCAGGACACTGGCAGAAGGCACAAATGCCAAAATTCCAACTCATTAAAAGAGGCATTTTCAGAAGTGTGACTTAAAATCCGATTTTACAATTAAAGAGGATTTTAAATTAAAATTCATTTGATTGTAAACAGTATGCTTTTATCTGACCCCAATCAAAAGTTAGTATAGAGAACAGATGGTCCTAGACTCTTTTGTCATGCATCAAGTCAAAGACGTTTATAATTAAAGTTGCATGTATAAAATCAACACTTGGTAATTAATACATAAAGAAATACTTGCAAAATATGCACCTGGAAAAGTATAAAGCACCCACTGTTTATAGAGAAATTATTTGTTTTATTCACAAAACGATTGAGAAGGTAAAGACATTACCACGTGTATATCAAACAAAAGGTTGCTCCAAAAGAAAGAGTGTAAAGGAGTAGTGCTCATGTGCGCAGTAGAAGAGGAAAGGTCACAGAGTGAGGATAATTGAATGGAAATAATTACAACATTTATATAATCTAAACTGGTTATAAGTAAAATTAGCACAAGTTAGTTATGGCCTGTCCACAATACATCATTTCGTCATTAATCTAGACGGTTTTCAAGAGGTTGCAGAGAGATATCATCTGTTAGTTGGACGGGATAGTAGTGACATATGGTACTGCTTTTGAACCATTATGCAAATACGTGGACGTTTTCTTAAATCAATTGCAGAGAACACCACAGCATATTTGAGGGACACAATGCAAACTATTAAGTTGGTGGACAATCGACCTTTCAACTCCAATGACCAATTATTGGTCACAATGGATATAACGTCCCTGTACACAAGCATCCCCCAGAGGACAGCTCTCGAGATCATCAGAACCGCCCTGGAAGCCCGACCCAGACCGCTCCAGGTTCCCACCGAGTTCATAGTCGATGTACTAGAGATCGCTATGACGAAGAATTTCTTCTTTTTTCAGGGAGAATACTATCTCCATACTAGAGGGGTGGCAATGGGGGCAAGCTTTGCACCGGATCTGGCCATCATCTATATGGATAATTATGAGCACACCCATGTCTTGAGCGACCAGAACCCACATAGAGATGGTATAGAAGTTTGGAGATGCTATATAGACGATGCTATGATGATATGGCAAGGCAAAGAGCAACAACTCACCGAGATCCATCATTGGCTCAATGCAAGATCAAATGACATCCAATTCTCACTCGAATTTAATTACAAAGTGATAAACTTCCTGGATATTTTGATCAGGGCAGTGGAGAGCAGGCTTCATACCACACTATATAGAAAAACAAGTGAAAGAAACACTCTCCTACGGTACTCTAGCCATCATCCCCGTAACCTCAGAGACAATTTACCCTTTGGCCAGTTCCTGAGGTTATGGAGGAACTGTACCAAAAAGCATAACTTCTTCGAAGAATCTGCCAACCTGATGACTCGACTGACTGAAAGGGGCTAGCCGGTGAGTCTACTTAAAAAAGCTCATAAACGGTCATGGTTTTGTCACAGAGAGTTCCTTTTGGAGCCCAAACAAAAGGCAGCTCCTGAACAGGAACAACTGATTTGCATCACAACATTCTGCACTAAGAGCAATGAGATCAGAAAGATCGTCAACCGCCATTGGAACCTTGTGGCTGATGAAATAGGGATTACCGAACCTCCTATGCATGCATTTAGGAAAGGCAAAAACGTGAGAGACCACGTGGTTAAATCTTTACTTCCCACTAAAACCACAGACAACCAACTGTCGCTTTGGAACATACCGCCTGTTAAAGGGCATTTCAAATGTGGGCAGTGCAAGGCCTGTCCTATGACTAAGGAGATTAAGCATTACACTCACTCATAACGACTACACTCATACATTAGAGAACCACACCAATTGCAACACCATGGGTGTAATAAATGCAATATCCTGCCCATGTGATTTCCTATATATTGGGCAGACCATACAGAAAGTAAAAACTCGTATGCTGCAACATTGCAGCAGAATACGGTGTAAGGTCCAGAACGCACCCCTTGTTGAACATTTCACCACGTTCCGACACCCGGCTGAGAGTCTTAAGTGGTGGGTCATTGAGAAAATGAAGATCAATCCGAGAGGGGGCAACTTCACCAACACCTTAAGTGTTAGAGAATGTAAATGGATACACATTTTTGATACTGTCCTGAGAGGATTAAATGAATATGAGGAAATTGCCAAGCAGGTAGCGACATTAAACAATGGCTGAGATTGTGCAGTTTGTGTTGTATCTGGCATACCCATTTTCCTAGTGTGTACTTACATTTTAACCTCATATTTGTTGCATATACACTGTTTTTGACTACATCAGCTACCCTATCTCTAATAGATATGTAATTATTTTAAATACGCAGTCTTTCCATGCGATATCCACTGTCCTCATTGTACCATACACTGTATCTGTCTGTACTATGTAAATAATGAAATTCGTCATATTCATTGTATTATACACTGTGTTAGGTTTGAAAACCCCATTCATGCTATGCGCTCGTTTCATGTCATATTAGGTTAGCAGTGTGTGGCTAAATAGACACCATTTGTATTCACGTTATGCAACCCACTTAGTTATCCCTGTAATGTGCAAGCTTTAGTTAGCGAGTGTGACTCCATTTTGTATCTCGTAATCCCTATTAGGCTGCTTAGGCTGCGCCTGAACTAGGCCTCCTTAGTCGTATTGCTCGCCTCAGCAGAACACTGTATTTAGTTCTATTTTCTTTATTATTCAAGGCTGCTTCTCGACTTACTAATGAATAGACCATTCTGCTCTCGCATACCTATCCGAGTGTGTAGTTCTGCTCCCACGTTAGGAGTCGCTGAGACTCAGCGCGGTAACCTTGAGTTACAGATAACATGTACCCATCTGGCAGGTGGTAGCCCATCCTTCTGTGCCCCTTTGTTCATGTTTGGCCTGAGCCGGTAACTTTCCACTGTGGGCGTGGTTGGGGGGGTTCTTGGAGGAATGATCATGCATTGCAGACCGTTGGGGAGGCAGTCCCTCAGCAGACATCTTAGGGTGCAGGTCAGATTGGACTCCTCTGCAGAGTATTGCTAATAAAACCTGTTTATATTCTCTACTGTCTGACCGACTCTTCATTACTTGGAAAGGCATAGCAGGTGGTTGTAAATAACCCGGGTGGCCCCTAAGGGCCTCTTCCTTCAGTTGGCACCCGAACAGGGATCCCGCAAGGTGACCCGACTCACCCGCAATTGGGTTGCAGGGTCGGGGTTGTGTCCGGTCGGTCGGCGGATCAGGGTACCCCACATGATCAAGCTTGGTTCTCGCAGCTGCCCTGCCCTTCTGATCGGGCGACTCCTCGTCTAGTAGTCACCTGCTGGGGTCCTGAGAAGGCGAAACCTTGGGGTTGACCGTTTGGTCTGAAGAGTCGGCAGTGGAGAATAACTTGACTCGACCTGTGTGCACCAGGTGAGTGAATTGATTCTTGGAAAAATGGCGCCATTCTTGAATGGCACGAACCTACGAGCTGTGTCTTGGTACAGTCTCCGGGCTGCCTTGGTGCAGTTTTCGGACTGCCTTGCTTGAACGGCACAAGCTGATGGGCTGTGTCTTGGTACGGTCTTCGGGCTGTCTTGGTTTGAACCTGGTGGGGTTGCGGACCCTTTAAAAGACACAGAGTGTTTGCGAACAGTCTACCAGGCCAACTGGAAATTTGGCCTATTCTTGAAAAGGCTTGGGACTGTTTGCGAACAATCTGCCAGGCCAACTGGAAATTGGGTCTACTTTTGAAAAGGTCTGGGGCTAGAGCCTGTCGTCTTGAACTTGGTACAGTCTCACTGAGTCTCCGGACTGTAGGGAGCGGTTTTCGGACCATTTTGGTTTGGTTCTTGAACAATATTTGTATTCCTTATTTTTTTTCTTTTATTATTTTGTTTGTTGGTGTTATATTTCTCCATTGGGGACAGCGCATGTGTCTTATATTAAGATGCCTTGTCTAAGTAAACTGGGGTGTTTTGGATGTCGGTGTTGTTCTACTGAGGCTCGATTGGAAGAGAGCCAGCCTGCGCCTCCGGAGGGTACCCCAAATTTTGATGTATACGTCAAGCACGGTATTGGCCCTATTATGTTTAGCACATTGTGGAATAAATATACGAGGGATAAGCTGAGTTACAATGGCCTCTTACTGGCTCGTTTGATGAGCAAAAATTGAATTTCTTGCAGGACAAATTTTTCGCCAAAAAGAGCAGGCAGTTGATGTTTGATTCTCTAAGAGAATGGCAGAAGGAAGCAAAGCAACGGCGAATGAGAGCAGAGAAAGATGCCCGGAAGAGACAGACGCAAACTATAACGCAGAAGGCAGTGGCCTATGAGAGGGAAAAGATAGAGGAAGGCATAGAATGTGCAGATAGAAAGTTTCGATTGCAGACTGATAAATGTTATGTTGCTAGAGAGGAAGGTGATGTTTTTGTTGAAGAGCTATTGGATTCCCGCCTTCCTCCACCTTATGCTCCTGAGCGGATATACCCAAAAGTCCCAACATCTCAGTCCCGGCCTCTGGTGCCGCTCTCCCTAGTATTTCTGCCTCTAGTCCAACTGCTTTGGCCCCAGCCCCGCCTGCTTCCTCTCTACTCACGCAAGGAGCAGGGGCGGGAGCCGTTAGCTCTCCTGTTCTGTCTACTGACTGCGGATCTGCCGCTACACCCCCTTTCACTCCTACAACACTGTCTCCCTTCATGATGATACCTGTCTCTTCGTCTGCTCTTTCTCCCTTAAGTATGACACCCCAAGTATTGCAGAATGGCGAGCCCCTTGTGCGTGGGATACATGAAGGGAATTGGGTGGCAGCACGAGACCGTCTGGACAAAGTGTTGGTGCGTTCTGCTGTGGGTGATGAGGAAAAGCAAATGGTGGCGAATCAAGCAGCTCAGTGGGCCCGGAATGCGATCTATAGTGTGGAAGATGTGTGGAGTGTGATGAAAGATTATGAGCCCTTCATACAGCAGCATGCTCTTAAGCACATGTCGGCCACGCTAATAGGACTGTGGGAGTAGTGTTTCCAGGGTGTTGCACCGCAGATTATCTATGACATACGGGACAGGGTATATGCTACAGGTATGGCTCCCAATGATGTTTTTAGTAATGTGACGACATTGGTGGGTTATCGGGGCAGATTGCTCCGAAAGGTTCCGACGATGGTGACCCAGTGCCCCATAAGGGAGGTCCATCCCATTTATCATCCTGAAATACCAGAACTGCGCGACTCCACGAATACTGGAATAAGGCCACGAGTTGACGCTCGTTTTCAGGAACAGTGGATCTATACTCCTTGGAAGAGGAGTGAGGTAATAACCCTTAAAAGTCAGTTGCCGGACCCTCGGAAAAACCCAACTGCGTATTACAAAGAGTTGACAGAGGCGGCCTTCTCCACGGTGATGATGTTAGCTGATATTGAGTTGTTCTTTGGCCTGCTGGTACCGGTGGATATATGGAGGCAAGCGCATACACAGGATCATGTAGTGGAATTAGGAGGAACATGGGATCAGATCAGAGCGTGGGATAAAGAACGCAAGCCCGGCGACAAACTGAAGGCGGAGTTATTGGCTTTGCCGGGTCGCATTATCACTTACATGCATTCCCTTATCCCGCCGAGACGGGTGGATTGGGACAAGTTGACTGCATGTCGTCAGAAGAAGGACGAGAGTGTGTCCGATTTCTTTACTAGGTTTGAAGGGGTGTTTCTCCACTTTAGTGGTCAGGACCTGTCATTGGAAGGTGGTGTCCGGTTGTTTGTCAGCAGGTTTGTTAACAACTTGCTTCCTAAGATTGTGACTAGGTTGCAGGCTTCAGAAAGTACTTGGAGCACTTCCTCCCCATCGGTAATACTGAGTATGGCACTGTACTATGAGCATAGAGAGAATGAAGAGAAGGAGAAAAGGAGAAAGTGGAGAAAAAGTCAAAAGAGTTGAAAACGAGGGTGTTGATGCAGCAAGCTGCGAGGGGAAATGGAAGAGGAAGAGGTTCGGGTTCAGCCAAGCGGCTAACCCGGTCTAACAGAGGTGGTACCTCGAGTGCACCCATTGGGCTCAACCAATGTGCATATTGCAAGCAGGAGGGACATTGGCGGAATGAGTGTCCGGAGTTATTCCAGAAAGGTGGGGCCCGAGAGGTCGGGGTTTTGGAGGATGCGGGAGAGGAGGAGGAGGCCGGGGGAGATGCGGTCAGAGAATGCATCGTCTAATAGACAGAGCGGAAACTATTTTGACGACCCCGGGGGAGGCAGTACTATCATGATGACTATGACATGGACGAAGTGACGGGGATGTCTCACAGCTAGGATAGCCAGGGGCAGGGCAGGGGACCAGTTCCGGTGCCTGTAGATCAACGCGGACCCTATGTCACTGCGGATCTGCAAGGCACGGCTAAGAAATTTTTGATTGACACGGGTGCTATGAATAGCTCTGTTTCTCGTTTGCTGGTCCCGGGGGCAGCTCTGTCTGGCCAAAATAATGTGTTGGTAGGTTTTTCAGGCATGCCGGTTGTTAGCCCCATTTCCAAACCTCTTGCCCTGACTATTGGCCCCTTCACAGTCGATTCACCATTTTTATTAACGTCAAATTGTGGGGAGAATTTGTTGGGATTGGATTTGTTAAAGAGGATGCATGCGACAATTTTTGGTTCTCCAGACGCTGTTTACATGACTATTGGACCACAAGTGGCCCATGCTAAACAATGCTTTGCAAAGGATGCCCCCCTCCCCGCCTCAGTTTAACAATGTGCCACGCACATTATGGGCTACGGGAGACACGGATGTGGGTTGCTCCAGATCCCACCGGTCTCTATACAGATCAAAGACAATGCTGTATTGCCACGTATTCCCCAGTACAAGATATCCCAGGCAGGAGAAAAGGCCTCATTGCAAATAATACAGGATTTGATTAAGTCTGGTGTGGTTGAGGAGACAGCGGCGAATGTGTGTAATAGCCCTATTCTTCCTATTCTTAAAAAGGCGCCCTTGGATTCTTCTGATGCCCACCCTGATGTTTACCAGTTTCGTAATTGACCTTAGAGAGGTTAACAAAATAGTGGTTCCACAGTACCCTGTGGTTCCAGACATTACCACGATCTTGACAATGATTCCCCCATCTGCAAAATTCTTCTCTGTGATCGATTTGAAGAATGCTTTCTTCAGCATCCCAATCCATGCAGACAGCAGATATCTGTTTGGATTTGCAATAGCCGGAAGGGGCTTTAGATTCTGCCTTGCTCCACAAGGCTATACAGAAAGTCCTAGTATCTATAGCCAAGCTTTGAAAGTTCAATTGGATTCCTTGGAACTTTCTCCTGGTAATGCTGCTGTTGCAGTACGTTGACGAACTCCTTGTGGCTTCGGACACTGAAGATGGTTGTAAAGAGGCCACAGTTAAATTACTGTAGGTCACCTACTGTCGACGGAGGGTCGCAGACTAACACCTGAACGCATAGCTGCTATTACTAATATGCCTGTTCCTAAGACCCAACGCAAGGTGCGCACTTTCATTGGTATAACTTCGTATTGTCGTCACTGGATCCCTAATTATTCCTTACTAACGAAACCCCTCCTTTACCTGACCACCAAAGAAGTGCATGAACCCCTGCCTTGGACATCTGCATGCCAACAAGCTTTTGAGCAATTAAAGGTTGCACTTTGCTCTGCTCCTGTGCTTGGTACTCCTGATTACCAGAAGCCTTTTGTGCTCTATGTACACGAGGCAGATGGTTGCGCGCTTTCTGTTCTAACACAGGGTTTTGGTGGTAAGCAGAGACCCTGCGCTTATTTCTCTGCTATTCTTGATAACGTCGCCAGAGCTCTCCCGAGCTGCCTGAGAGCTGCTGCAGCGGTGGCAGTTTCTATCAGACAATCGGCAGGGCTCGTCCTTGATACTGATCTCACAGTAATGGTACCTCATGCCGTGGATACGCTATTGAATAAGACAAAGACACAGCACCTTACTAGTGCGCGTCTGACTGGATATGAATTAACCATGTTTGCTCCGCACATTACCATCAAACGATGTGCCACTCTGAACCCAGTCACGTTACTACCCCTCCCTTCGGAAGAAAAGGACAATGATGTCCATGATTGTTTATTTCAGACTGAGGAAGAAACGAAAGGACGGGTAGACCTGACTGATGTTCCCTTATCTGACGCCCAAGGGGAACTATATGTCGATGGCTCTTGTTTCAAACTACCAGATGGCACTACCACTGCAGCTTATGCAATCACAACGTTACACACTGTAGTTGAGACATCCCGTATCCCATACCAATCGGCCCAAGCTGCAGAGTTGGTTGCCCTCCTTAGGGCTTGTGAGTTGAGTGAGGGACTGACTGTCAATGTCTACACCGAACGCCAGTATGCCTTTGGGGTGGCCCATAATTTTGGGCGCCTCTGGGCGGAGAGAGGGTTCTTGACCTCGCATGGGTTGCGAATACAGCATGGTCCACTGATACATAGACTTCTGTCAGCCCTAGCACTTCCCGACAGATTAGCAATAATGAAGTGTAGTGCCCATAAAGCAATACCAGACGATGTGGGAAGAGGAAATGCGTTCGCAGATCAGACAGCTAAAGAGACAGCTAGATCAAAGATGAAAAAGATGTTTGTGGCAGGCCCCGCTAGGTGGGTCCCAGATACTGGAATGTTTGAAGACACCTTAGAAAACGTGAGAGAGATACAGAGTGAGGCGACTCTAGATGAATTAGCAATGTGGCGGGAGAGTACAGGGCGTTTGGATGAGAATGAGTGTTGAACTGATAAGTCCGAGAAACAGCGATGGATGCTACCCAATGCCTATGTGTTCCCTGTGGTTGCTATGGCCCATGGCCCAGCCCACATTAGCGCCAAGGGAATATGTAAGGTGCTGGATCCAGTGTGGCAAAATGATAACATTTCCAAAGTAGCTACTCACCTAGTCAAATACTGTATAGTCTGCTTGACACATAATCCTGGGAAAGGTACTCCAACGCCCTCAGGTAATTTTGCACCACCTTCCTTCCCTTTCGAAGTTCTCCAGATAGATTTCATCGAAATGGAACGAGTTAACAATTTGAAGTATGTGCTAGTAGTGATTTGTGCATTCAGTAAATGGATTGAGGCTTATCCCACTAAGGAGAATACGGCTATGGCGACGACGAAGGCACTCTTAAAAGAGTTCTTCCCGCGCTATGGATTGCCATGTTTGATCTGGAGTGACAACGGAAGTCACTTCAATTCAAAAGTCATTGAATTGGTATGCAAAGGCTTGCATATCAAGCAGAAATTCCATGCAGCGAACCACCCTCAGTCAGCAGGCCTGGTTGAGAAGTACAATGGTACTCTCAAACTGAAGTTAGCGAAGATTCAAGAAAGCACAGGATTGCGATGGCCAAATGCGTTACCTTTGGCTTTGTTATCTACCACAGCGACTGCGCACTCTAGGACAGGGTTGTCCCCGTACGAGGTGGTCTTTGGCCGCCCTGCTAATATCTGGGGCGTCCCGAGACCCAAGCGCTTCTCCAAGATAGAATACCCCTTGTTAGTAGATTATCTGTACGAGTTAACCAAAAATCTCCGCTCTATCCACCAACAGATCCAAGAGACACTGCGACCGGCACCAGAGGGGCCCGGGCATCAGCTACAGCCCAGCGATTTCGTATTCATCAGGAACTTTCGGAGGAAGAGCTGCCTGGAGCCTCGTTGGAAAGGGCCACTATTGGTCCTCCTCGCCACCCGCACAGCAGTTAAAGTCGAAGGGCGGAAAAACTGGGTGCATGGAGTTCATTGTAAAAAGTACCCCTCCCACTTCCTTACGATAAGTGGGTAATCGACGGCATTGCTGACCACGAAGGTGAGAAGGTGCCCCGCTTTATCCCGTTCTCTGACGCCCAGTTGATGGGGGCGCACACGGAAGCAGAAAGTGACGCTGCCTTGCTGGAGGGGGTCCCTCCAGGGATAAGGGCAGCCTCGGCATCTTCCCCATCTGATTCACAGGCACCTGAGTCTCAATGCCCTGCTGAGCCTGAATTTCTTCCCCTTTTTGTTGATGGAGAAGTGCCTGGGGTTGCCAGGTGCAACCTGCCGCCCCAACAGAAGGACAGTGTGCCAGTAGGGCAGTCTAGGAGTTAGGGAAGGACTTGAGCTTAGGGTGTAGGTGCTATGTCTACGGCGCCTGCATTAGATTAGAGTGAACTACACTGGTGCACTGCCTTGGACACTGGACAGGATCGTTGAGGGTACTTGCCCAGGAGGGAGGGTGCCCTATGCTGAAAGAAGAGGATTTGTTTTCCAGCAAGGGCTGCGATCGCGCAGCTCCCCCGTGGGAGTGCTTCATAGCACCGTCATTGATGAACAATAGGAGTCTACCAGTGAGGCTCTGAAGGACACTGGGTGACTTGTGCCCCTCTGGTCGGTTGTATTTTTGTGGCTCCAATTCCTAAGGTTTCTTTCTATGTAACCATTTGGCCGTGCAGTCATGAGGGAGGAACAGCCTCTGGTGGCCCCACCATTACAGCAGAATAGTCCTGTGTGGTCCAGTTGGTCTACTAGGAGTAGGGCAGTAGTGGTGGTAGTCCTTCTTATAGTAATGATAACACTGTTTGGGGTAGTCTGGTATTTAGAAGAACAGCATCCTGTGCACACTTTGATAGGGACTACACCGGCTCCACCTGAGCACCTGTTTGTTACGCTGGCCCCGCATAAAGAGAGACATAGGCAGACTTATGTCGAGAACGCTTTTCTACAGATGCTTCACCAGGTACACAGTACCACTAATGCCACGAATTGTTGGGTATGTGGGTTACTCCCCTCCGTTATGCACAAGAATGATTTACTGGTGTCATTACCCCTGTCATATTTAGGTATCTGTGAGGCCTGGTTCCAGTTGCTTTCTATGGTGTACATGCATTATCATGCCGATGCTATGAACATGGTACAGTCTGATTACGAAGCAGTGTTAGGGTATATAGTCATACACCAAGGATATACACCTGGGGCAGATGGAAAGGGGGTACCCTACATCCAGAAGCTTGTATGAATATTTACGAAGATAATAAGAATGTCACTTGGTTACAAAATGAAATGTTGGATTTTCAAGGATTTAATGTTACTGAATACTTTAAATGTTTCCAGGAACGGAATATTACCGAAGACAAAGCCATGCCCGTCCCTGTGATTCATACAGCAGCTAGTTTCTGTGTCGAAGGGTCAGGGAATATTCCAGTGGGACAGAGCAGTTGTAACTACACATACCGATTGAACACTACTAGTAGCCCATCTTTACTTACACCTCCAAATGTATACTTCGTTTGTGGGGAACAGGCTTATACATGGCTTCCCAGGGGATGGTCTGGCCGGTGTTATGTCTCCTTCCTTTTACCTCCCGTTTACATTGCACCGTCTAATTATCACAAGGATTATAGGCTACAGCGTAGGGATCTCCATTTGCATCGAGTCAAAAGAGTTGTCAATCCAGAAGACATAGATCAGACGGATACTTCCCTGCAGCAATTTACTGACATAATGAAGGGCATTCTGCCGTTCTGGGGCCCCATGTTCAATAGTCGTAATATTCGTCGCCTTGCCAGAGTAGTTGAGGGAGTTATTAACACTACTGCAGGAATACTGACTAATCTTACAGTCGAGCTTCAGGCTACGAGGCTCGTTGCTCTTCAAAACTGGATGGTTTTAGATGTCATTCTTGCTGATAGGGGTGGAGCCTGCCGCGTCATCGGCAGCAGTCGTTGTGTTTACATTCCTGATAACGCCCCTAATGTATACTCTGCAATACAGAAATCATACAGGCTTGCTTCAGATATCCAACAGGATAATGGTTCATGGTCCCTCACAGGGTGGTTCTGGGGTCTGCTGACATCATGGGGTTGGAAGATACTACTTGTCCTAGTAGCTATAGCAGGTGTCATCTTCACATGTTGCTTATGTATTAATTGTCTTCCAGCATGTTGCACCTATTGTGTGAGCAAGCTCACTCCTACCCCTAAACTGCCTGGACGGAATAATAAGGTCTCTACTATGATGATGATGCAGGATATACAGGACATGATGCTTATCGACTAAGGTATTTTTGAATACTGAGTACATTTCGACACTCATGTGCTGCCTTATTCTCCTTTGTAACTTGAGTGACTATGCATTTACTTTCTTCCCGTTTAGAATTGTAAAGACCCTACCGGATAGCCTCAATAAAGCATTTAGCCACCCATGCTAAAAGGAGGTTCTGTTAGGTTTAAAAACCCCATTCCTGCTATGCGCTCGTTTCATGTCATATTAGGTTAGCAGTGTGTGGCTAAATAGACACCATTTGTATTCACGTTATGCAACCCACTTAGTTATCCCTGTAATGTGTAAGCTTTAGTTAGTGAGTGTGACTCCATTTTGTATCTCGTAATCCCAATTAGGCTGCTTAGGCTGTGCCTGAACTAGGCCTCATTATTCGTATTGCTCGCCTCAGCAGAACACTGTATTTAGTTCTATTTTCTTTATTATTCAAGGCTGCTTCTCGACTTACTAATGAATAGACCATTCTGCCCTCGCAAACCTATCCGAGTGTGTAGTTCTGCTCCCACGTTAGGAGACGCTGAGACTCAGCGCGGTAACTTTGAGTTACAGATAACATGTACCCATCTGGCAGGTGGTAGCCCATCCTTCTGTGCCCCTTTGTTCATGTTCGGCCTGAGCCAGCAATTTTCCACTGTGGGCGTGGTTGGGAGGTTCTTGGAAGAATGATCATGCATTGCAGACCGTTGGGGAGTCAGTCTCTCGGCAGACATCTTAGGGTGCAGGTCAGATTGGACTCCTCTGCAGAGTATTGCTAATAAAGCCTGTTAATATTCTCTACTGTCTGACCGACTCTTCATTACTTGGGAAGGCATAGCAGGTGGTTGTAAATAACCCGGGTGGCCCCTAAGGGCCGCTTCCTTCAACTGTAATGTAAGGTTTTCATATCTTTGTATGTTCTTTGTGTACTGTATTGTATCATGCTGGTGGATTCATCCTTGTTGGCTTCACTAATACACTGGTAATTGCTTTAATGCCATTTGTGGAAAAATACCCCTCTTTTCAGATTTATTGAATGAACAGGTACTGAGTGCCCTTTGTGAGAGCAAGTAGAGCATCCATCCCCAGTCTGTCTTTCAATACATTCCCCAGGTCTTTCCATCACGCATAGGCCCGTGGTCAGGCAGACTATCATAGTGACTCGCGGCGTTCGAACCGCGACGTGCATGCGCTGCGTGCATGCATTTGAATACAGACGCTCCACGCGTCGGCCAGTCCCATGCCGTACTTTGACGGGCGAGGAACCGGCTCCCCTGGCTGACATAACCGTGTTCTGCAAGGTAATTATCCTCCCCGAGGCCCCTCATTGTGTCTCGGTGCCCTCTTGCACAGTACCGGGATTGAATTAATTTAAATTAATTTACTTTGCAGATCCTATAGGGTGATTGGTTCCCCTTTGTAAGGATTATTCCTTTTTGCTTTTCCGATCCAGCATCACGGCTGGTTTTGATTGGGCCTTTTTGGATACCCCCCACAATGGATTAATTGCACTACACGGTAATTTGGATGCGGGTAAGTGTTCTCAAGGTTTTTACACTCATTGACTGATCCCATCATGGAATGGGTAATCTAATATGCACCTTTATCCTTCTTACAGACTACCCACCCCGGGAGCTGCGATCAGGGCCATCTAATCACAGGCACCTGCAATAGGTCAGTAGTCTAGGCAACCAAAACTTTATTATTTATTTGAATCCTTTTGAGATACGCGGTTTTCATTTCACGCTTACCCCTTTAAGTTGCCCACACCTCCCCCTGTCCCGAAGAAGTCCCGCAAGTGGAGTATTAAGATACCCTCTACGCATTAAGTTGGGTCGAAACATCAACATTTTTCCCCAATAGGGCCTGCCCCATATGTCACTACTATCCCGTCCAACTAACAGATGATATCTCTCTGCAACCTCTTGAAAACCATCTAGATTAATGAAGAAATTATGTATTGTGGACAGGCCATAACTAACTTGTGCTAATTTTACTTATAACCAGTTTAGATTATATAAATGTTGCAATTATTTCCATTCAATTATCCTCACTCTGTGACCTTTCCTCTTCTACTGCGCACATGAGCACTACTCCTTTACACCCTTTCTTTTGGAGCAACCTTTTGTTTGATATACACGTGGTAATGTCTTTATCCTCTCAATCGTTTTGTGAATAAAGCAAATAATTTCTCTATAAACAGTGGGTGCTTTATCCTTTTCCAGGTGCATATTATGCAAGTATTTCTATATGTATTAATTACCATGTGCTGATTTTATACATGCATCGAATGATACTTTAATTATAAGCGTCTTTGACTTGATGCATGACAAAAGAGTCTAGGACCATCTGTTCTCTATACTATATGATACGCAGGTCCGTGGACATTGATTGGGTTACCCCATTAGTTTATAATGGTCCCAATCAAAAGTTAGCACTTATTAAATGTAATAAGGTAGCCCAGTGTTAATCAATGGGAGAGATAGGCCTTACAACAGTGAAAAATTACTTTAAGAGTTTTTCACTGCCAGGACATGTAAAACTTAACTGCACATGTCCTACTTTATGAATACAAGGCACACTGCCCTTTGAGTCTTTAAGGCCTACCTTAGGGGTAACTTATATGTATCAAAAAGGAATGTTTAGGCCTTACAAAAGGTTTATTTTGTCAGGTTGAAATAGCAGTTTACAACTGCACTACAGGCAGCAGTGGCAGGCCTGCGACAAGTTTTAAAAGGCTACTTTAGTGTGCGGCATTATGAGTGGAGCAGGCTCACAATTTACAGGCCCTGGGTACATATAGTACCATTTACTAGACATGTACAAGTAAATTAAATGTTCCAATTACTTGTAGATCAATTTTACTATGTGTGAAGGAGAGAGCACAAGCACTTCAGCACAAGCACTCAGCACTGGTTAGCACTGGTAAGTGCCCAGAGTCCTAAAGCCAACAATTTTTTTTTAGCAAAACAGGAGGGATGAAGGCAAAATGTTTGGGAGAATACCACACAAGGATGTCAGCTCTAACAACTGGGAATGCTATAAGGATCTGGAACTCACTACTTCCGGAAATCCGCACTAACCCATCTCATGCTACTTTCAAGAAGAGCATTAAATCACTTTTGCTTGTAAGATATCTTCTGAACTGACTATTTTCCATCACTTGAACTCCCCAAGATGATGAACTGTCTCTGTCTCTCCTTATCTCACCATCATAAATTCACTTCATAGTGTTACGTACATGCAGAACTATCTCTCATATATCTAGCCATTGTAAATCTTCTCCATAGTTAAACTGATAATTAAACTCTCTCATGTATCTAATCACTGTAATTTTATTCCTTAAGACATGTACTCATAACTGCAACCTGTTGATACTCTGTTTACTATACGGTGCTCTGATACCCTTGGGTAGTGTATGTGCTTTATGAAGCTCTCAATAAATAAATAAAAAATAAAAGATTCATAATAACAGTCCCACCAACCTTCAGCTTGGATAAATTGAATTAAGGCTCTAAATTCTTGAAAGGAGCTCAGTGTTCTATGTCAGAAGTGTAGTGCAAAATGATGGGGCCCCCTTGCAGAATGTGATGAGGGGTCCTTGAATCTCTCATATCTCACAGATATTGATCGGCCTTGGTCTGAATGGGGCCCCTTGAAGAGTTGTGGGCTCCCTGAAGTGTGTGGGGCCTACCCACATCTCATGGACTGCAGGGTCCTGTGTTACACCCATGTTCTATGTGCCTCTAGTGGATTTACTATCAGGATCCATTTTTTCACGGTGAATCATATCGATCTTTCAATTGTTTCTCATTAAATCCTTGTATGGTTCTCCCGAATCCAGGACGGGTAAAACGCTGCCCCTTTAAGAGCCTGTCTCAACGCCGCAGCAGGACTCCTAACAGGATCTAGGAAATTTGACCGTATATTGCCACACCTGAAAGCACTCACTTGGCTACCTTATGAAGCTCGAATCCACCTAAAATGGCATGCATCACTCACAAAGCGCTACACCACCATACCCCCCAGTACCTATCCCAAAAACGTACCTTATCTGGAGAAATAAGAAATTCTAGGAGCGCCGATAATCTACTCCTGAAACCCACGCATTTCAGCAAGAAAAAAACCTCTGACAGAGCATTCTCCGGAGCAGCACCAAGAATATGGAACTTGCTTCCTCCATACATCAGAAAAATCTCCTCCACCCCACTGTTCAAAAGGGAAGCAAAATCATTCCTGATGTGCAAATTCCTCCCGTAAACTCTCCCTTGTACCATTCCAGTTCTACATCCTCAAACTTGCCTCCTCTCTCCCATTAAGAACACCTTCGCCTATATGACCTGTTCCTATTGCTCAGAACAATCCTCACGCCTACGACCCTTCGAACTTTATCAAAAGTTGTTGACTCTTTGTAAGCTATACTTTGCTAACTGTTTTATTCGTTCTGTGCTCTCATTGTAAAGTGCTCTGATACCCTACCCTGGGTCTGGTCCGCACTATAGAAAACTCTAAAAATAAATAAATAAACTTTAATAACTATTAGAAAATATCCTGAGATACTTACTCGCTTATTTTCATGTCAAAAGGTCATCCATGTTCTGAATATGAGCAGGACGATCAAGTTTCTGTGGACCTTTTCTTGTGATCCAATGTTTGTGGTCCTAATTTAATCCACTGTTTGGGTTTTACTGCATGACGACATTTGTCAATCGCCAAGTGTGGTTCAGCCTGCTTTATTTGTTTCTGGTGCTACCACTGTGCACCGAAAGGGATTAAATGATAAGTGGGAATTAAGTTGCTACATATTGAATCTACTTCTAGGCCAAGAAAAGGAGAACTACATTTATGGCAATCTTTAGGCTAAGAGCTTTATATAGGAGACATCCCAGAAATGTATTTACACCAGTCGAGGTAGTAGAGTCTGTCTATCACCTAGTGAACAACTGTTCTTTAATGGTACATAGCTACCAGTTTGACTGTGCATATACCTGCTTTGAGAGATTGATTCAGATAAATAAAAAATAATGCTAATTGGGCCAAACAAAATAGTACCCCCTCTGCAATCCTCTGTGACTTTACTAGGCCCCCAACCAGGAAGGTGAGGATCTCTAGACATGATGGATGGCCCTCTGTCAGGGAGGTGGGCCCCACAACCTCAGCAGGCCTGGCAGGTAGGCCTAGTCTTTTCCAGTACTGCTGCCCAGGGTTCAGGGAACCATTGTGTTATGGTGCTTTAGTAAAGCCTTAGGTAACTGGCAGGTTAAACCAAGGCCTACAAGTCCTATTCCAAAGCCACAGCTGAAATAAAAAGCGGAAACATATCTCCAAATGAAAATAACAGTGACACAAAGCAGATTCGACAACCTTAGGGCCTTTCATTTACTGCGGTAGTTATGCATTTCAAAGTTTATTTAATGCTTCAAGTTCACCCTGACAATTTGTCGATACACTTGGGAGCCTTTCCTAATTTCTCGGAGAGTCTCCTAATTTGACACTAACTTATCAATATGACATTTGATGAAACCCTGTGGTTCATATGAAATCTAAAACTGCATTCACTAGTTCAATCCCTTCCCTTCTCAACTCGTTCTGCAAACTGTCCTGAGAACAAGGAAGCAGCTGTAACTGCAATTATTTTAGAAATGATAATGTCCTCCTCTGACTTCCTGTAATTGTCATCTAATGAATGTTATTCAGGCTGCAACTCTGGAGATGCTCTCCGTAGGGGGTTAACATTATCTATTTTTACCCTCTGGCGTGGTTGGTATTTTTAATTCTTTTCATTTTTAATATTTCACAGGATCACTTTTAGAGGAGTTTTAAGGGATAATGGGCTGTGCATATTAAACCACCTTGGTCTTGAACAGAGGCAACCTGCGGAAAAACAGACGATCTAATAAAAAAAAATCACCGTCCCTGAATGACTCTGTTGTTTGAGTGGAATCTAAGTGCACATCTGTGCTGGCAGGTAATATCAGGAACATTGTGGAAAAGTTAGGGTTATGTTTGCTTTTTACTACACGGAGAAAAACATCGCTCCTTACTTGCTCACTTCCAGAACCATTTATAAAACGCTCACCACATGAAATCTACAGAGGTTTGATTGATAATAGCCATAAGACAGATTTTTCCTCAGATAGGGTGTGCTGGTCAATCCACTATGAGGAACAATAACAGCTTTTCCGATTATTTCTGTTGTCCTTGTGGGTAATTGGTATTCAGCTAGTTCACTGGCTAAGAAAAGTTCCTTATATTTTATTCTGGCCAAGTAAAAACCAAGTAAAGTAAAATAAAAATGTGCAGAGGTTAACCAATGTTATGTTTGCGTGAGGATGCACTTTTCTGCGTTGAGTTTGAATGTGTGTATGTGTTTAGCATTTTCTGTTAATATTGTTTTACCCCTCTGGGTGTCATGCTTTATGGCATAGCGTCCATTTTTGTCATTTGGCTCCTTGGCTTCTCAAGATGATTGCTGGAGGGCTGTAGCTAAGCAAGAGAAAGTGAAGACAGCAATTAACCAAGGACCTTGCCACGGCTCCACACCAGCCTGTCTATTGTAGTGTTTAGAGTGCTGGCGTTCTAGTTCGCCAGCCGGAACTGTATCCACGTCATCCGAAGGCCAGGCGTGGCCTGCGGGGTTATAATAAAAGGGGTGAACCCGCACGGGGGGTCATCTCCCAAACCAGTAAAACACGAGTGCGCATTCTCCTCATTCCTAGGCCCATATATACATATCTAGGAGCCGAAGGCCTTACCAGAGTCACCCGATCCCCAGACTAGCACATTGGCGACGAGGGGGGCCGTGACCCTCGCTCCAGTTGGCTGCCCCATCTGCCGCTACTGCCCATGTGCGTGCGACCGCCAGGCTGCCTGGATCGTCGCTGGCGCTGTCTGTGAGTGCTGCCCCGAATGTCCTGCTGCCCTGGGGAGGTGCCCCGTCGACGCCCAGCACCAGCCACTGATGCCCGACGAGCTGCTCTGCTCGGTTGTCCTGCTGCGCTGCGGGTAAATCCGACGTTGTCTCCGCGGGGTGGCGCGTACCGCAGTGAGAGCTGCCACGCCCCGGGAGATGAAGACGAGCCCTGCACCGGCGCGCGCGCGAGAGGAGAGCGTCCTGAGGCCGCGTGGGAGCGCGAGGACAGCGCTGGGCCCCAGCAAGTGAGAAGTGCCTCAGAGGAGCCAGCAAGCGACCTGGAGCACGCTCCATTGAGGACTGGGCTGAGTGAGGCGAGGAAGAAAGGGAAAGCAAGAGAAAGTGAAGGCCAAGGGAATTTGGGAAAAAATAAAATAAACAAAAGGACAATAAGGATTCCCTGGCAATAAAGGCTGTTCCCAGTGGCAGAGTGGGGAGCCAAGTACACACACACCCACAGAACGCGACAGAGAGGAGGCACAGCTGACTGTGGTTGCTGAGGAGAAGTAGGAAGAAGAAAGGGGCAGTAGGAGCACAAGTAGAGCACCAGTCACACCAACACAGTGCTGCATGCATGACACAGCAGTGAGGAGACACAGCACATCAAGGAGACAGACCAGCACATCAAAGCGAAAGATAAGAGGGCGCCCGACCAGGAAGGTGACAACAGGGAAGAGTGTCAAGACTCAGACCTCTGCACAGACAAGGCAGACAGGAACAGAGGCACCCACCCACAAGGAAAATGGGTGACGAGGACCGAGCGCAGGCACCACAGAGAGCCCCAGTACAGCATGCACTTACCGGGGTATTACCTCCCTTCAGCGAACTGGAAGATCCGGCCACAGCGTCCCCGAGATGGAAGATCTGGATAGAGCGCCTGAATAACTATTTCATAGCCACCAGGGAGACCGACGGGGCAGAGAAGAGGTCGCTACTTCTCCACTATGCCGGAGACGAAATATTCAAGTTGTTTAAACACTTACCGAATACAGGTCCTGGCACGGACTACGACGCCGCGGTGGCAGCATTAGACGTGCACTTCGACCCCCAACTCAACCCCGATTTTGAATGATTCAAGTTGCGCCAGGCCCGCCAGAGGGAAGGGGAGTCGATTGATGCGTTCTACGCTCGCCTGCGCGAACTGGCCAGCACGTGCACGGAGGACAATCAACCAAAGGAGATCAGAGCCCAGCTCATCCAAGGGTGCCGGGACAAGACGCTCCGAGGCCTCATCCTGCGCCAGCCAAAAATCACCTTGGAAGACATTCTCATACTAGCAAGGACCCACGATCTATCGGCAGCGAGGGCCAATGAGATGGACCAAGCCCTGACAAAGCCCCAAGGAAGACAGGAGACCATCAAAACGGAGCGGGCTGACGCCCTCCGAACGAGACCGCCGAGTGACACACCCAGGAAGACAAAGCCTGATGCGTCCAAGGCGCGGTGTGGGTACTGTGGGCATGAACCACATGACGCAAAAGACTGCCCCGCGCAAGGGAAGACCTGCGCAAATTGTGGGATCCCCAACCACTTTGCAGCAGTGTGCAGGAGGAGAAATCGTGGCCGAGACACCCGAGGGCAGTAAGCACCATCCCAGGCCGTATGCCAACTGTCCCTAACTGACTCCGGACAGAAGGAGGAGCCACCAAGGGTGAGCCGAACGTATCAAGGGCCGGAGGACTCATCCACTGAGGAGGATGAGGTAGAAACATACTTGATCTCATTTACACGAGAGCTCAAACACCGCAGAAGACCTCAACCCAGCTGCATGGTGCAAATCGCAGGATCAGAAGTGAAGGCGATTATCGACACCGGGGCGTTGGTAAACGTGATGGGCCTCCAGCAATATAAGCACCTCTGACCCCGGCCACCGATCACCCCCTCCCGGACCAAGATATTTGTCTACGGGAGCCACACCCCTCTGCCACTAAGGGGTAAGATATCCGTCCCGATCAGGTCAAACGACCAGGAGGTCACCACTATTATACATGTGATAGAATATGAAGTGGACACCCTAATCAGCAGCCACACAGCGGAAGACCTAGGCCTAGTGTCTTTCGCCAGGAGCGTCCAAGCAGACCAGGTTGATGAGATCCTCGACCAGTTCCCGGAACTCCTCCAAGGGCTCGGACGCATCAAATGCGATCCTATCAAGTTACACATCGACAAATCCATCACACCAGTCGCACTGCGACACCGGCGAGTCCCTTTTCACTTAAGGCCCTTGGTGGAAAAAGAACTAGAAAATCTTGAGAATCAAGGAGTAATCAAGAAGGTTTTGGGCCGACGCCATGGGTGTCCCCGATAATAGCGGAAAAGCCCAAGCAGCTAGGTGCCATACGCCTCTGTATCGACATGAGGTTGCCCAACCAGGCCATTAAAAGGGAGCACCATATTACGCCTACGATGGATGATATAATTGCGGATGTCAACGGATCGAGGTGGTTTTCTAAAATTCACCTGAACGCAGGGTATCACCAACTGCCTTTAGCAGAGGAAAGCTGCCATATTACAACATTTAGTACCCACCTAGGGTTGTGTCGCTACAAACGACTGAACTTCGGGATATCCTGAGCAGCAGAGGTATTCCAGAACACTATCCGCGAAATGCTGTCCGGGCTGCCCGGGGTGATAAAAGTCAGCGATGTCATTTTAATCCACTCTGCCATGGCCGCTGACCATCACAGACATCTGAAGAGCACGTTGCGTCGCCTCAGTGAACATGGCGCAACCCCCCACAGAGAGAAGTGTCAATTCTTCCAACCGTCTTTGGAGTTCTTTGAGTAGGTGTTCGGCCAGGAGGGCATCCAAGTAGATCCCAAAAAGTCACAAGCCAACCGGAGCGCTCCAGCCCCAACCACGCCTACCGAAGTAAGGAGTTTCCTTGGCATGGCCACTTACTGCGGGAGGTTTATCTCCGACCTTGCCACCCGTGCCGAGCCATTGAGGACGCTCACGAAGACAGACATCAAATGGCAGTGGGGACCACGAGAAGAGGAGGCCTTTCAGAGCATCAAGGATGCGCTACTGGGAGAATCTACCCTCGCCTATTTTGATCCGGCAAAGCGGACGGAAATACTGGTGGATGCCAGTCCCGTAGGACTGGGGGCGGTGCTTGCCCAGGAACAGGAACCAGGTCGGTGGGCAGCCTTATCGTTTGCCAGCAAGTCGCTGGCTCTCACGGAAGCAAGGTACGCCCAGATCGAGCGGGAGGCGCTCGCGTTAAAGTGGGTCTGCAACCATTTCCACCTGTACCTGACGGGCCAGCCATTCATCGTGGTCACCGACCATCAGCCTCTGGTCCCCCTTTTTAAGGGGACAGCCCCTCACCCACCTCCCCGGATTGAGCGATGGGCGGTACAACTTCAGCCGTACCAAATGGATGTGTTGTATCGGCCGGGGGCGAAGAACCCAGCGGACTTTCTGTCCCGACACCCAGCACCAAAAGAAGAAGGGAACGACCCGGAAGGGTCAGAGCAATACATCAACATGATCTCAGTGGCGGCGTGCCCCCAGGCGATGCCGCTCGAGGAAATTAAGGAAGCCGCCAAGCAAGACACGATATACACACAGACTCTCTAAGTGGTCCAAGAAGGGTCGTGGAGGAACTACCTCCAACAGACTAACACATGGGAGCCTGAAGACCGAGAAGAGCTGACGAAGATTTGGAGGGTGAGGAGTGAGCTGAGCGCCATGGCAGACGGAATACTCCTGAGAGGCTCGAGGCTGGTGATACCGAAATCTCTGAGGCACCAAGCAACCTAGCTGGCCCACGGAGGCCACCAAGGCGTGACAAAAATGAAAGCAAGGTTGAGGGAAAAGGTCTGGTTTCCAGAACTCGAGGTGATGGTGGAAGATCTGGTACGCCGATGTCCAGCCTGCCAGATAGCCAGCGCTCCTGAGAGGCCGACTCCTGTAATCACCGAAGAGGCCTGCACTCTACCATGGTCGAAAATAAGCATGGATTTCGGGAGCTTCCCCGGAGGGAAACACACGCTCGTCCTTGTGGATGCATTCTCTAAATATCCCATAGTGGAACCAGTTGTGTCGACCGCTTTTGCACATGTGGCCCCGGTCCTGGAAAAGGTGTTTGCCACATTCGGATTTCCCCTGGAGATCAGGAGCGACAACGGGTCCCCGTTCCACGGGGCAGAGTTTGCTGCCTTCCTCCGTCAGTGTGGGATCCACCACCGCCGTGTCACGCCTCAATGGCCCCAGGCTAATGGGGATGTAGAGCGTTTCATGAGGACCCTGACCAAAATGCTGCGCATCGCAAGTGTGGAACAAGTGGATCCGGAGCAGCGTCTTCACGAGTTCCTCAGGGAATACCGGAGCACCCCACACTGCACCACGTTACAGAGTCCATGGTTACTTATGTTCAACGGCCCACGGAGGGACCTGATCCCCACGTGTCCAGGGTGGACACCTCCGCCGCTGGATGTCCAGGAAACCCAAGCGAGGCGAGAGCGACAGAACCATCGAGCAAGCATTCGGCGCCACGCTGCACCTTGGTCACTCCGACCCATTGCCACAGTCATACTCAAAGACCGCCGGCCTCGGGAAAATTCCGGACCGCCCACGAACCAGGCACCTGGACGGTTGTCACCAACAATGGAACTATGGTGACGGCTCGGAAAGGGAGCGAGGAAATCTCGCGTAACATCTCCTGGTTCAAAGAGGTCCCAACTGAGTCTTCAGAATCCGGCCCTCAAGTCCCGCTGAGCCAGAGCAAAAATGTACAGGGCCAGGACGAAGACAGAGACAACGTACTGGAACCTATTCCCTCAAGCCCGTTACCTCCCGGTTCGCTTCCAAATGGGATTTTGGCCAGTGAACCACCCCTATGAAGTCAACCTCATCGGTACAGTTTACGACCCAACCCTCGCCCTAGCCGACATCTTCAGGATTTTGCATGTTAAGACTCTAAGGACTGATGCAACCGAACTGTGTTTGCTAACTGGACTTTAGAAGTTTTGTTTCAAGAACCAAGTTGGAAAGGGATGTAGTGTTTAGAGTGCCGGCGATCTAGTCCGCCAGCCGGAACTGTATCCACGTCATCCGCAGGCCAGGCGTGGCCTGCGGGGTTATAATAAAAGGGGTGAACCCGCACGGGGGTCATCTCCCAAACCAGTAAAACACGAGTGTGCATTCTCCTCATTCCTAGGCCCATATATACATATCTAGGAGCCGAAGGCCTTACCAGAGTCACCCGATCCCCGGACTAGCACATATATGTCTCTTCTGATAAAATAAATATTTGCTAATGTCAACCTATTGAGTTAATAGCGTTGTTTTGAAAAACATGTCAATTGGAGTGATGCAGTACTATTATTTTAAATATTTTATTATAGTTTTCACACTATAAGAGGCAAAAAAGAAACAAATGTGGAGCTTCGATACTAAGGTATTTTCTGCATATGCTTGAAGTACAATTGGTACAATTGATCATCCACCCAACTAAGACAAAACATCAGAAAATGAAAAGTCAGCCATGACGAAAACGAAAAAAATCAGATTTATAAGGTGAATTCGGTGCAGGTCAAAAGTGACAAGTATGTAGTGGTATGCAGGCAACAGAGAGGGTGGGCCCTTAAAAATGGTGCCATCCAAAAGTATCTCTCTCACTGCCATCTTTCATCTATCTCTTGGCATCATACGGAGTAAGCAAGTTTCAGACCAGTGCACATCAGTTCTGCTAGTCGCAGAGGTTTGTTTCTTTGTCAGCTCAACCTAGAAGGTACTAATAATGGACAATCCCAAACCGTATAGAAAAACTAACTACTTCTAGGGCATCTGCTATATATATTTACATATATTTGTAACTGGGGATCAAATACGTCCAGGGTACTGAATTGTAGAAGATTGAACAACGCGTTTCTACCCACACGTGCACTTAATCTTAATGCCAAGTTCCAGTCTCATCTGAAAGTCACACCCCCACTTTGCCCTAAGGTCATCTACTACAGTGACAATTGTGATTGTCCGGCTAAATTCAGAAGGGTTACGGCCCTTCTTCCATAATGCAGAATCAACATTGTTTGCTTCATTTTATTTTCAGGAGGCTCCAAATTTTCATAAGCCCAGATATGACGTATCAAACTAGCGATGTGGCCCTGTCATAAATTGTCCAGGTGACAAATCATATTTGCCTCCTAGCTCCTCAGTTATTACAATGGAACTATCCTCATGAAAGTCATTTACATAGTGACTGCCTGCTCCCAAGCAGATTCACTTACTCTACAAACAACCAGTTTGGTTAAACCCTGGAAGACTCCATAGGGGCATACTCGGTGCAAATGTCACTTTATAACAAGACAGTGCGAGGAACCTTTTCTAGTAATTTCGAGTAGTGGTAGTATGCCCAATCACTATAGTAGTGGTAGTATGTACAAGCACAATGGGGTTCAGGGCAACAGAAAGCTCGCCCCAAATCATTGTTAGTAAGGCTAGTGCCTGATCGTGTATATCAAGCCTCGTTATGCCCATCATAAGGAAACAAACCGGAATCCATTGCTTTTGAGACACCAGGAAGTTCCATGCCAGCTCTAAAAGAGATGGCAGCAGTGTTCTCAAAAAAACTTTGTCGCGGATGAATGGGAGATTCTGGAAGCAAAATCAAAGAGGATAACACCACATGATCTATTACACAGAGTGGAAAACGACATGAGAAAGACTTGATCTCTTGAAGCACTGATATAGTTCCTAGATGGATGCCCTCATTAATGTCTTCCTCCACATGATAGAATCTGTTTGGACATGGTATGAAATAAAAGACATGGCAGTCATAGACCGCCAAGGCAGTGACCACATTCCGATTGTATTAGATTGGGGCAAGTCATGGATAAGGAATAGGGAGATTCCAAACCCATCCACATTATCTAGCTCTGTGGTGACAAGTAATAATAAACGTAAGGTGAAATGGCAGGCTCTCTCTAGATCAAAAGAGGCCATATCCAAAATTTATAGACTTGTATCAGCCGAATTGCAAATTTTTGAGTGTCAAGCCCTGTCTTGTACCCAGATCACGATTGTGCATCAAAACCTCTTTAAAAAGTTATGAAATTTGTTTGTGAAGGATTGTAAAAGTAGAAGGGGACCTCAGACAACACGAGCGAATGAGTGGTTCAATGAATTTTGCAAAAGTGCTAAGAAGCCTTGGTAAATGCCCTAAAGAGCAAACAAAGAACACAGATTTTTGAAGCTAGATGGGAGTACACCAGGGCTATTAAATATAGTAAGATCCAATGGAAAGCTGGTATATGGGATGATTTGTTGGATGCGGTAAGGTTTAAGGACAGCAAGCGTTTTCGGCATCTGGTCACACATAATGGGCGCAGAGACTCAGCCCGTCCAGACTGCAATATTGCCCCTGAAGACTGGGTAAAACACTTCTCGACCCTTTATGTTGAAAAAATCTATGCGATGGGTCATCAGAGACTTTGTCAGTTCTCAGTATAGAATCTCCTGGGGAAGAGATAAAGCCATTGACTTTAAAAGAAACTACAATCCAGGCCCAGAAACCTGGAAAAGCCCCTGGCTTAGACAGAACCCCTGCAGATTTATTTCATAGTGAACTTCAGATATGGAGTCCCTATATAAATTCTATGTCAAATGTATTGATGTCAGGATCGCTGATTGTGAGCTCCTGGAAAGGCGCGGAAATAATCCCCATTCATAAGAAGGGAGATAAACCTACACCGGGAAATTACAGACCCATAAGTCTGATTGATAATATACAAAAAGTCTATAACACGCAATTTTTATCTAGAGTATGGGACTGGATGTCTCAAGCTGAAGTGTTATCCCACTTACAGGTGGGATTCAGATCCGACACTAGCACAATCAACCAGATTGTGTGGTTCTTGTCAATTAAGTGGAAGACAGTGGGTATTGATAGGGGGCAGTTGTTTGTTGCCTTCGTGGACCTTCGAGCTGCGTTCGATCTTGTCTCAAGGGCAAAACTCTGGGAGGTTCTGCATAGGATTGGGGTCCTGTGGGGATTACTGTCCCAAATACGGGCTTCATACTCTGAACATTTTGCAAGGGTTATGTGGGGCCCTACAGGGGAACTGATGGAAGATATTCCCATCAGTCGAGGAGAAAAACAAGGGTTCATTTTGGCCCCTGCACAATTTCTTCTGCATATAAATATCTGCATCCCCTATCTTTTAATTTGTGAGAATGACTCCCCTAAGGTGAAGGATTACAAAATACTGTGTCTTCTCTTCACAAATGACACTTTGTTATTGTCGAAAACTCCTTGAGGTCTATCCATTCTTTTGGACTAATTCAACACTTTTTGCACAGAGTATGGCTTGGAAATCAACAGCAACACAACAAAACAAGGTATATGGGGCCCCATGCATCATCCGAAAATCGGGTCGCAAACGGGCAGATTCGCAGAATCTGCCCCTTTGCGACCTGTATTTTTGCATTTGGGATGCATCATCCCAAATGCAAAAATCGCAATTTAAGGAATCGCACAATTGCGATTACTTAAATTGCAATTGCATTTAAGGAATCGCAAATTGAGATTCCTTAAATGCAATGCAACAAAGTAAAAAAAATTGTGATTTCGCTACTAGGGGCACAATTTACCATGAAGTTGAACTTCATGGTAAATTGCAAAACTTTGAGAAATGCACTAAAGTGCATTTTTCAAAGTTGAAGGTTACACACACACACATGTCCTTGGGACATGTGTGTGAGCAACATATGTGCACGGATCAATTTCAGGGGTGCAACAGGGTGTCCTTTTGACACCCCTGCACCTTGAATTGCATGCATAATTGCGAGTACCTATTGGTACTCGCAAATAGCGCTCGCAATTTTCCATTGAATGGGAAGCCATTCCTTATTTGCGACTCGCAATTTGCGTAGTCGCAAATAAGTGAATGTGAAGGAATCGCTATTATTATAGCGATTCCTACATGCATAGGATTTTGCGAATCCTTAATTGCGAATCCTTAATATTCGCTATTAAGGACTCGCAAAATCCTAGCTTGATGCATGTGCCAGATGGTCTTTGGTGCCCGAAAAAAACTTAACAGCAAGATATTCTTAGGGAGTGAGGCATTGGATAAAGTTTACGAGTTTTACTATTTGGGCGTGAGAATTGAAGACTCCCATAGATAGGCAGCCCAGATAGAGAAAAGTGTTTTAACTTTACAGCAAAGAGCAGAGTCCATTATAAGATTTGCTAATGGGGCATCCGATTTTGCCATCTCCCCCTACCCCCCCATGGAGATATATAAGATTCAAACCTGTGGGGGAGCTCTGTATTGAGGAGGATTTGTGAGGGCATTGTAATCAAAGCACCCTTGAAAAAGCTGAAAATGCTTTTAGAAAGACCCCCTTGAAACTCCCTACTAGTGCTCCGAGGCTTCAAATTAGATTCGATCTAAATCTTAGATCATTTTCTGACATCGCTATGTTGTAACCTATTTAATATTGGATACGGCTCTGGACTAATGATTGTATTAGAGCCATAATAGATGACCACTCTGTTGGGAAGATTCCCTGGCTAGTACACATAAAAACTTGGTTATTCAAGTTGGGCTGAAGGTTTTTTAGCTGCAGCCTTTCGCATTACCTCAAGATGCTCAGGACAAGCTTAAAAATACGTCCTTCAGGAACTTTGTTTTAGGAACTTTCAAAGCCACCCCAGGCACCCTTGTAGACTCCTCTTTGTTGTTAAGTGTGCACCAGATTATGAGCCATACCTGAATTTGTCATTAACCCTGCTGCATGTGCACTTTATGTAAAATTCAGAGTAGGTATTTTACCGTTGGCTTCATTTACTTGCTTCCGGAGGAAAAAGGGAGATACATCCAAGATGTGCCCGATGGGCTGCTGGGCAGTTGAGAATACCAATAATGTGTTATTTTTTGACAAGGCTTATGTAACACATGTAAAACAGCCATTACAATGTGATTAAAACCATGTGTGGCTGTTACCATGCACGCATATGCCTTCACCACGCATATCTTTACCACGAATGGGGCTTTACCACGCATGACTTTACCATAAATGTGCCTTTACCCTGCATGACTTTACATAAATTTACAACAAATTTTGTTCTAAAGGCATGAATGATAAAGGCATATGCATGGTAAAGGTTAAGGCATATGCGTAGTAAAGGCAAGTCCATTGTACTGCACGGGAATGCAGACCCCCCCCACCACTTACGGGCTGACGGGTAGATTTTCCTAACATGTTGTCATAATAGAATTATTCATTTAGCTTCGTACAATGCCTTGCTGGCTTTTTCTTTGCACTTTAACACTCCAGAAAATAACACATACGAAGAAGCAGAGTAATACCAGAGCTCTTTCCAACTCAACTGACAAAACACTTGAGAAGCTGCTAGCCGAAGCACTCTTTTTACAGATATTATATAGGCACTTGGCACCGCTCACCGCGTTGGAGCCACACACTGAAGCACTTAGACCTAGAGGTGGGCGAGCCACTTAAAGCTCAAGTCGGGCTCTGGTTCAGCTCCAGGTCCTCTTGGAACCCAGAGCCCAAACAAGCCGAATTTTCATGTGGCTTCTGTTTGCCACCTTCGCCCTACCCTAGAGCACAAAGTTTACAACAATGCATTAAAATTTGTGGTAAAAAGGAGGCAGATATCCATTGGGAAACAGCCATTACATACAACATGCTATACTCCTCACATCATCGTACAACCCCAGCTACGCCGTACAGGACCACTGATACATGTGGAACAACGCTGCTACCCGGAATAACACTTCCGACTTCCACACCACTGCCTAGGAAATGGGGAGTTCCCGGCTGCTGGGTTGCTGGCACAAAAGAAGGAGAACTTGATTGCGTGCCAGACGTAAGGAGAAAACTACAATACCGGCTTGAAGTTCCTGGTCCATCGCCTAATTAGCTCCATTCCTACTCCTTCCACTGAGAAACCACTGCCACAGGAAAGGCACAACACAGTAAAGCCGTACCCCAAATTCAAGGTAAAAGTATGCATTGTAGTGGTATGTGTGGCTACTGTATGCGTGGCAATGGCACTTCTAATATGTGCTTATGAATGCGCATTGTAGTGACATGCGTGGTAATGGGGTGTGTGGTAGTGGGTTATGCGTGGTGGATGCATGTGTTTTTCCATCATACAACCGCAAAATAACGCTCACATTGGATAATTCCTCTTTGCAGACTCCTTGGTTTTAGGGATCGTCACACAGCTCTTAGGGTATGCAAAACCAATATTAGAGACTGTGTTGTGTGCTCAATTGCAAGTTGCTTGTCAGCAATATGGTACATCAGGTTGAATACACTTATAAAAAAGTAAGATTATTTTGTGCACATTTGTCATCTTGTGTAGTTTAAGGTTATCTTGATAGGCTTTGAATTTGATTTCCTAGTTGTTCCATTTTTTACTCGTTTTCTGGGTTATTACTTGCCTTCTTCGAAAGTCATTTTAGCTATAATTTAACAACTTTTATCTTACTTTTTATGCATTTGTAAACACGAAAAGATTTGCATTGTTGTATTGCAATCCTTAAAATGAGTTGCACTTTTTAGGACAATGCTATTTTTTTCAATGAATTTGTACGCTTTCATTGTCATTTTTTATAAAATGTTTTATACTGTACCTTTTATGGTTCTATGGAGCCGAAATAAAGAACATAGGATGATGATGATAGAATTTTATACTTAAATATTTAAATGTTACTGATTTCCACTGTAAGGGAACATTCTGAGGTAGACATTGCAATTGTTCTGAATTTGGACGCAAGGGAAAGAAATATGATTCACGCCAGTAAACCCACCAAACATATCTAAGAGCGTATTATTGGTAGCAAGTCATTTAGGTTAAAAATGACATTGTCCGCATACAACGCAATTATAAGAAGCAGCACGAATCAGGGTTGAGGGTAACTCCTGTATTCTAACTGTTAACATTTGTGTGGTAAGGTGCCCTGTCCAGCAGCTCACTGTCAGACAATATAAAAACGGGGGCAGTGAGACATGTCTCGGACATTGCATAAAATTCAACAGGGGCTCCTTTAAAGCCTAAAGTTTTATACTTAGGCATGATTTGAATTGCATTTGAGATTTCAGTAAGAATAAAGGGTGTCACCTTTAGGTGTCAGCACAGGAACAGCAGCCTTAATGAAGCAAGACAGTAGTTTCATGGGGCAAGTTGTGGAGGGGCATGGCCATTGAGATAGTAATTTGGTAAAATACCATTTATTTCCTTTAGCTCATACATCACCATCAATATTTCTCAAGTCAGTATCTACCCATCAACATCCACCAGGAGTAGCTGTGCCAGTATGCAGCCACATTAATCAACCTCACTATATTCTTTTTTTTTAAGAACAGAACTGTAATAAACATAATAAATCCTATTTAACATAGAGATCATGAGAAAAATAAGGAAATACAGCAGGTATAACTAACATATTGAGTGCCAAGAGAAACTAATTTCAATAATTGGACTATAAAGAGGGGTGGGAAGGTAGGGGGGGAAGGGGGAAGGGAACAATATTCCATTACTCTGTACGTTGAAAATAAGAAATTAAACACTGTAGGCATAACAATACGAAAAAATGAAATAACATAGTAGAATGTATATAAGCATTAACAACTTCTAATGTGCTAAGAAAAGACAACATGGGGAAATTAAGGTGGCTTCTTTGTCTGGTACAGTAATAACTTTAACACCAGAGGAAACAGACAAAGATAAGTATGTAGTGAGTGGAAGCCATAAAAGATCTCTTTTGATTGCCAAAGAAATAGGAGAAACATAATTGATATCAAGTCTATGATGAAAACATACAGCGTTCCACCAAGCTCTAAAAGTAACTTTGACTGTTTGTTTCCAATTAGAGGTTATTAAGTGGAAAACAACAGCTAACAATAAATCTAACAACTTAAAATTCGATGATGATTGAGGCCGTTGGGGTGATAAGGATCATAAGAAAATATTGGATAAAGAAAAGGTTATATTAACTTTAAAAATCTTTTTAATTTGGAACCAAACCAACCGCCAAAACTGATGGATATTAGGGCAATCAAATAACATGTGTTTAAGGTCGGCAATAGAACAGGAACAGGACCAACATGTAGAAGATGTATTTGGTGAGAAAGATGCTAATGTCGCAGGGGAAAGCAGAAGGCGTTGATAGACAAAATAAAGGGTCTGAGTGGTATTTGCAGCTCGTGAAGTCTTGTGGAGTTTAAGCCAAATTCTATCCCAGGTAGTAGTAGGCCAGCACTGTGTTAAGTCTTTTTCCCAGGGCAATTCAGTTTTCGACTTGAGTCTATCTGAGGGTAGTAGTAAGGATTTATATATGGTGGATGCGGAAGGGGAAGTAGCTAATATAGGAAAGAGTGTAGTGCAAGTTGTAGGAAGATTGGAGGTGTCTGGTAGTGCAAGAAGATATTGATTGAGGGATGGAAGCAAAAGATTATATTGTGAATTAAAAGAAGCAGGCAAAGAAAATTTTGCTTGGAGGTCAGTAAAAGATAAGGGGTGATTATGTTTCTAGAGTTGAGATATCCAAAGTAAGCCCTTAGATCTCCAAGATTTCCAATAAATGGTGCGATTCTTGATTTGTAATGCTTTATTATGCCAAATGGGTTGATGATAAAGAGAAATAACAGAAGGATATGAAGATGGTAATAGGGGGACCATAAGCTTACGGGTATAAGAAATAATGGGAGAACGTAGTGAAGAAATATTATTAGTGAAAGCAAGGATTTCTCGAAAGTCAAAGGGGAAGATGAAAGATTTCTCTATAGTGATCCACACTGGAGGATGTAAAGGAAGGTCCGAGAGGAGCCAATGGGTGGCTTGTTTCAGAGAAAAGGCAGAGTGATAAGTTTTGAAATCAGGGAACTTAAGGCCTCCTTAAGTGATTTGCCTTTTTTAGGGAAGACAGAGCTATTCGGAGAGGTTTATCCTTCCAAAGAAATTTTGTTAAAGAGAGTCAATTTTCTTAAAATAATAACTGGGTATATGAACAGGGATCATGGAAAGAATATATAAAATCAGAGGAGTGAGCATCATCTTAATCGAATCTATTCTCCCCCACCAAGAGAGGAAGAGAGGGTGCCAACGCGCAATAGTATCCTTTAATGTTTTGCTAATATGATCAAAGTTTAGTTTTAACGTCCCAGGGATATTCGATGAGAACCACAAGCCCAAATATTTTAATTTTGAGGGTTGCCAGGAAAAACCAGTGTGATTAAAATATTGTTTGTGACATAAAACATTTAGAGGCAAGACTTCACACTTAACAGTATTAAGCCGATAACCTGATAGCTGAGAAAATGCATCAACTTGCTGAAGAAAAGGAGGGAGAGAGGTTGTTGGATTAGAACAATATAAAAGGATATCGTCAGCATATACGGACATTTTAACCTGGTGAGGGCTAAATTGGAAACCAGAGATACAAGTATCCTGTCTGATTTTTGTTAGGAAGGGTTCCAACACTATGACAAACAGTAAAGGTGATAAAGGACAACCTTGCCGTACCCCTCGAAAGAGGGAAAAATAATCTGAAACTTTACCATTAGCAAAAATTGAAGCTCTGGGATTTGAATATAATTAGGAGATTAGAGCGATCAGTTTAGGAGGAAAACCTATCCATTTTAACACTTGAAACATAAAATCCCACCCAATCCTATCAAAAGCTTTCTCTGCATCTAAAGCGATAGCAGCAATAGGATAATTTAAAGAAGAAGCTTTGCCAAGGATATTAAAAAAGACTCGAGAGTTATCAGAGGCAAGTCGTCCTTTGACAAAGCCGGATTGCTCAGGACCTATAAGATCAGGCAGAACAGGTTCAATGCGTAATGCCAAAATTTTGGCAAAGATCTTGTAGTCTGTATTGACTAAGGAGATGGGACGATAATTTATACAAAGGGAAAGGTCTTTATTATCTTTTGGGATTAAACATATCATAGCTTCTTGGAAAGTACCTAGAGACTCACCATTATTAATAAAAGAATTTAATAAAAGCAAAGATTGGGAAGAAGGAGATTAGCAAAGTGATCATAGAACTCAACAGTAAACCCATCTGGTCCAGGAGCCTTCCCTCGGCGTAGCACTGAGACTGCATGAGTAATTTCCACTAAATAAATATTGGATTCTAAAGAGTCAAAATCAATATGATGGGAGGGAGGAGAAGGAATGGATTGAAAATAAGAGGACAGGTCTGATTGGGTTGGTTGTGATTCTGGAGTATATAGATTTTTATAAAAGGAAACAAATGCATTTAAAATATCATTGTCTTTAAAAAAAGGAATTCCAGCATTATTCTGTAAAGATTCTATTTTAGTTCTTTCTCTCCTTATTTTTAAGTAATTAGCCAATAATTTCCCTATTTTATTCTGACCTCCATAATAGCGAGTGCTGCATTTCAATAAAAAGGAAGAAGCTGCTTCTGTAGATAGTCTGTTAAAAGTGAGTTTGGCATCAATAAGGTTCTTCAAGGAAGATTCATTGTTGGAATGATAGTAAGTATTTTCTAACTGTTTAATTTTATTGAGTAATTGGGAAGTTTGAATATCCAAAAAATGTTTCTTTTGTGAAACAAAGTTTATTATAAATCCTCTGGCTGCTGCTTTAAAAGAGTCCCAAATCATTACCGGAGAGGAGTCTGGTGTTGAATTAATTGTAAAGAATTCAGAAGCGAAGGAACTGAATTGGCCGGAAAACTTAGGGTCTAAAAGTAAAGAATTGTTAAAACGCCATCTACCTGTATGTGGAGTAAGGGGTATCAGGTCAAAGTCAACATAGACTGGAGCGTGATCCGATATTAAAATAGACTTAATTTCAGACTGGAGAACATGTTGAGCTAGGGATTTACTCAGAAAAAGATAATCAATACGGGATTGAGAGTGGTGTGGGGCTGAATAAAAACTATATTCTCGAAGGTCTGGATGGCAAAGTCTCCAAATATCAACTAATGATTTACGGCGAATTGCGGAGGTGAATTGTGAATGTATTTTAGTGTGAACAAACTTGACTGTTGAATATCTATCTAATATGGGATCATGAATTTGATTGCAATCACCACCACATATAATATAATCATCATCATATAAAAGCAGTTTATCAGAAATTTTTGTCCAAAAAATCTTATCTACTGAGACTGGACCATATACATTAAAAAGAACTAGGGGTATTTTGTCAATAAGAAGTTTGACAATAACCCAACGGCCTTCAGAGTCAGATTCCTGATGAACAACAGAAACATGAAATTTTTTTTGACAGAGAATCAGGACACCATTTTTCTTCCCTAAAGCCGGGGAGGAAAACACATTACCTACCCAGCATTTCTTCAACTTGGCAACCTCAGCTTCAGCAAGGTGTGTTTCCTGAAGTAACGCAATATCTGTTTTCAATTTAGCTAAATGAGATAACACCCATTGTCTTTTGATGCGGTTACCTAACCCCTTAATATTCCAAGTAGTAACTCGGAATATAACCTAGAGATAGTATCATGAACATATAATAGGCTTACAGTGGTAAAATTGATATTAGAATGGAATAATAATGAGAAGGTAAAAAGATAGAAATAAGACTTTTGTTTGAGAAGAAGAGGAAGGAAAAAGGAAACAATGGAATAAATAATAAGGAGAGGAAAAAGATGCAGAAGAACCGAGTAAGGAAATATTAGAAGAAAGAGGATACAGCATTTGGATTCGGCAGAGGATACATTTTAAATCTCTCTGCATTGTCTTTAAGGCAGTACATGGTCTGGGTCCTAGAACACTGCAGAGAAAATTTACGTGGTACACTCCTCCAAGAAACCTCCGTTTGTCAACAGCAAATTTGGTTAACATCACAAAATTTAAAAGAGCTAGGACAGGAGGGAGAGCCTTTAGCTCTGTGGCCTCACGATTGTGGAATGAACTTCCATCTGACATCAGGCAAAGTGAGAATTTAATGCAATTCAGGAAGAAGCTGAAGACTTGGTTGTTCCCGAGGTAGGAGTAATACCTAGATGTAATGTCACCGATACATCCTGTGGTCTCACTCCGGTTCCCTCCCCCCTTAACCTTTAATCTGTATGCCTCATTTAGGGTGGTCGATCAGTTACGCCATATAACAACAAGGTACTCTCTCAGCGCCAGGATACCCGTTGGGTGATGGTGCGCTATATAAATCTATTTTACATTACATTACAAAGAGAACACAACAAGAAACAAAAAGACAGTACAGGTCATACAAATGACGACTGAAAAACATACCTACAGAACACAAAGATGAAATGGGGTGGGCGACACCAGGCGACGACGACAACATCCGAGCCTCACCAGACAACAGGGCAGCTTTGAATTGGGTGGTATCATCAACATATTAAGGAGACCATAAAAGGAACAAAGAGGAAGAGAAACACCT
Organism: Calotriton arnoldi; assembly: GCA_963921515.1. Classification (NCBI taxonomy): domain Eukaryota; kingdom Metazoa; phylum Chordata; class Amphibia; order Caudata; family Salamandridae; genus Calotriton; species Calotriton arnoldi. The sequence continues at coordinate 689,078 of CAWUFW010008176.1, forward strand.
GTAATTAGAAGTAAGAGAGACAATATAATATAGGAAAGAACAGCATAAATATTAAACTAGAATAGAACTTTTTTCAAAGAATTATACATAAAATTATACTCAAAAAGAGAGAGCAGACAATAGATAACAAAATCACATTTAAGTAGGTTTGGTAGTAGTAGAGAGGCGAGAAGAGGCCTTAGAAAGGAACCAATCGCACTGCACTGGGACCAATTACTGGAATCTTTCAAAACATCTGACACGCTTACGTCATAGGCCTATACATATGAGACAATCAATCCCGTCTTTAAAACCGATCCAAAGAACAGACACCACTCGATAGCCTAGGTTGACCAATCGCTGGGTTCAGAGATTCCACTACCTTTGACTGCCCGAAGTATATACGTCTTCCTACTATCTAGATTGTACCTATGTCATATAGGTGAGCCTAAAGTTAGGTCCTGGACTAACCATCTTTTATTATTGGGTTTGACACAAGTTTGTGAAGGCTCGTCAGCAGGGGTGGGGGTGGGAGTTAATAAAAAGTATATTATTAAGTAGATAATTATTTAGGAAATTGTATAATTTTTACATAATATAGCGTGAAGAGATTTTATTTTAAAACGATTAACGTTGTACCGGGTACTAGAAGTCATGGGACCAGTATGGTCGAATGAGGGCATGATATGTTGTGTCTGTTGGAGAACGTGGCTGCTACCTTGTACATATATATGCACATGCTAAGCTGTAACCGTGACATTGAGCATTTATTTCTTTTGTACTGATTCCGGAGAAAATCAATAAAGTTTGTTTAAAAAAAAAAGTAGGTTTGGTAGTGTCCATGACATCGGCTCCAATTTGTTGAAGAAAATCTTGCAGAGCTGCTGGGTCCTCGTAGATAGTGGTCTTTTCCTTATAGGTGACCTTAAAAAGGCAAGGATGAATTAGGCCATATCTGGCATTTATGGTTCTTAATTGAGGACGAAGGTCAAGGAATTTTTTCCGGCGATCTGCAGTGGTTTTAGCTACATCTTGTGAGAAAAACAAACGGTGGACCTCCCAAGAGGTTTGTTTTTTAGATTTGACTGCCGACATGACATGTAGCAGATCAGTGTATTGCAAGAAGAACAGGATGACACCACAAGGTTTTGTTGAAACTCTGGGAACAAGCCTGTGAGCTCGTTGTATATTAAGTGGGTCAGTGGTAGACATTTCCAGAAGCTTGGGTAGAAAGGATTGGAAATAAACTGTCGGATTAGAGCCCTCCATATTTTCAGGGAGACCATAAATACGTAGGTTATTTCTGCGGTTTCGATTTTCCAAGTCTTCCGTATGTTTCTTAAGGAGAGCTATTTCTGACTTCAGAAAGGAAATACAAGAGCACGAAGACTGTAAAGATTCCGTAGACTGTTCTACAATAAGAACGCGTGACTCCAAAGAGGACCATTTGTTATTCAAAAGTAGCAAGGACTTAGTAGTTTCTTCCATAAAAGGCTTTAAAGCACGAATTTCCTCCAGAATCAGGTCCATAGAAACTGAGGAAGAATATACTGGAGACGGAGGGTCTTTTTTTGTTCATTTGGTGGAACTCACAGGTGTTTTGGTTGAAGGGTGCAGCTTTGAAGTGGCACCTGAAGATTCAGGTTTATGTTGAGAGATGTCATCCATGTTGTTATGATTAGAGTCAGAGTCTGAAAATGTATTGCGTTTAGAGGAAGCTGAAAGTTTAAGATTCCTTAATCTCCCCATAAAAGGGAAGAGAAACTTAAATGAAGCACTCTATTCATTGAGTCAGCAGTATAGAAAGGCAAGTTCAATTTAGCGATAAGCAGCTGAGAAAAATGTAAAAAGAGACAGCCGCAGGACAACCCCTCTTTTTAAGTATTAAAGTGAGTTATCCAAGCTACTTCCAGTGTTCATGACTGGCGAAATTAATCTCCTTAAGGATTATGAAAAGTAAAAGTTCCATAGAGACAGCATTAGGGAAAAGTCTATCAGCAAGGAATAAGGCGATTTACACAGGGTTGCTCAAAACATGCAGAAGAGGGGAAGAAAAATGTTGATAAAGCAGGGACTTGAGGCATAATACTGCTGCAGTTATTTATAAATGTCCAAGTGTAAGCAGTTAGGTCGTTTTTTAAAACTGAAAGTCGCCGCCCATTCAAATGGCGGATGTGGCCTCTCCTCTGAGAGAAAATCCCCCGAGGCGTAATAGCCTGAAAAATCACAGAGGGGGTAAAACCGTTGCACTCCAGTGACTCACCAGTTCAGGAGGGAGAGACGCCTTGTAGTCTCATCCCTCGGCGAGCACCGGAGTGGTCTCCAACGCCGAAGAACCTCCCCGGTTTGCCGGAGCTCAGCGCGTCCCCGCCATCTTGCAGCGGCGCCGAAACCCCACCCCCCCATCCTCACTATATTCTAACCATATACTCTCAAAAGCCTAGGCAATTAACTATTTCTGGTAGCACAGCAAATTTCTTTGTGTTTTAGAAGGGAATCAGATGCAGCATGGTCAGGAACCGCCTTCTTGTCTAGGTAGCAAAGGATCTCATCATGGGTTGTTGTTTCTCTCAGCAGAGTCCCCCCAGGCATCACTTGTTGTTTTGATACACTTACCTCTAGACCTGATCTTGGAAGCCCCCTACTCCATTGCCACCTCACATCCAATCTACCAATCTGGTAATGCAGATCAGGGTCCTATAAGCTGGGACTTGGAGAGCAGAAGGTACTCAGTTCCATGTCTGGAAGCATGTCAGGATCAATTCCCAGAACAGAGAAACCAACAGGGGACAGTGGTATGAGACAGACGTTCCCGGATTGTTCACATTATTGGGCAGTCATATCAATTCTGTGGCAGTCAATAACCCATTGAGCCTAGCATACAGGTTGTAAGTGGGGAGTAAAACAAGTATTCCATGAAGGAGGGATGGCATTACTCCAAATATGACCAAGTCCCCAGTTTTTGATCTACTGAAGGCCATGTGCGGGTCAAGAGATAACTTGGTTACAAGAACACAGTCTTATCACAGCACCCAAATTCCCCTTAATCAAATCCAACACTGAAACCTTGATTATAAGCATTAAAGCAAAGAAATAAAACTGTATAATGGAGATTATAGTACCAATTATCTAATAGGAATAGAAACAGTCAATATCCATGCACAGGAAGCAGAGGTGATGGGTATCTTTTAGTTCACACCCTAAGCCCCCCTGGCTTACTTCTCTAAGGCAGGCTACATGGCAGGCATGTTCAACATTGAAAACTATCACACCAGATCACGTTTCACCCCATGGTAAACAACTAGACTTTAAGAAAAGTGAGCAACTCAAATACTGTTATTCGTGATCATCAGAGTCATTCCTCAGCTCATCACTGTGCTCAACACAGTCATGCAAAATTCAGAGTCCAGTTCCAATGACATTTGCTTAGGAGCTTTCATGTGCGATAAGTACTGTCACTGATCCTCTAGATGTGCGCTCTTCTCAGCTCTGCATATGTCTAAGACGAATCTGTTTTTCTGGACCTTCACCTACATTTTCAGTTTTTGAGCTTGTACCAATTCAATTCCTCATGAGGCTGCTCCTGGCCCACAAGAGGTCACCTTCTCTCTGTCACCCAGTTCCAGGAGGCCTTTGATTCAGCTAATAAATGTGTTTTCTCATCAGCAATAGCTTTGAGTTTGGAAGGAAACAGCAACATATTCTTGATACCCAGGCCTCAGAGATTTTTTGTACCTCATGCTAGGAATTGCATGGCTGCTTGACTGTCGGTGTGTAGCCAGTGAAAATGGACATAGCAGTATTTACAAATTCTATATAGCCAGTCTTCCTTGCCCTCTGGAGTATATTGTCTGGGTCCCTGAAATTTGAGAGTCCAGCTAATACTGGCCTTAGCATGGGCCCTAGAGGATGTGGTGGCTTTGGAGCAACATGTGTCATGACCCAAGAGGCCCGCTTACCTTTGTTTGCTGGTCTTCAATGGAAACACATTACTTAATACCTGCAGAATGCAGAGGAAAATGCCTCAGAGGATTGTTTTAGTACAGGAAGGTGTCCCCTCCTGCACAAAAACAATTCTCCTTACAACGTAGGCACCCTTGCACCATGGTGCAAGGTAGCACATTGTGCACCAGTGCAAGGAAAGGACAGGAATGTGCTGTATAATGTTAAATACTGTACATTCCTGCCCTTTCCCTTTCACGCAGCACAGTGCAGCAAGTTGGCTTGATAAATATGGCCCTGTGAATTTAAAAACAGTTGGGGGGGTTACTCATTCACAATATCACGGAGATGGGCCCACATGGACAATTTTACTTGCAAAGAGACAGGGAACCCCAGGCACAGGAAAATATTATAACTGTAAAACCTTGTGGATAAAATATTCAGAACAAGTTAGTTCACCACCTCATGAACTTTGTGAATTCGGAGTTTCCTATGCTTCACAAAGTTTCATACAGAGAGAGACATGTTGACTGCCCTTGTAGGTTTTCTCAACTAGAGAAGTATCCAGCTTTGACTCCTCCCAGTCTAAGGGGCATATTTAACATGCTTTCATGCAGCGCAACTCAGCAAGTCATCTTACTGCGCTGCGTGAAAGGGAAAGGGCAGGAATTTGCAGTATTTAACATCATACTGCGCATTCCTGTCCTTTCCTTGTGCTGGCGCACTTCAGGCAACCTAGCGTCAACGCATGCACCCTTGCACTACGACATACCTTCCTGCACAAAAACAATCTCTCGAGGCATTTTCTTCTTTCTATGTGTGCTGCAAATTACATCACAAATAGAAATAGGCAATAACGAGGAGAAAAAAAGATTTGACTCCTTGTTACACATCCTCTGGGAGGCGTAGGGATTTCACGCAATCCCAGGTTTACAAACATTTGTAAATCTGGGATTGCATGAAATCCATGTGTGGAGGCATGGGAACGCCCATGTTCCATCCATAGAATGCTTCCAGAATGAAATGTAATGCAATGCAGCCAAGCCCCTGCATTGCTTTATATTTGTTTTATAAAGCCACGCAAGGCGGCGCAAATCTCCCCTTGCATGGCTTTGTAAATATCTACTAGCATTTTGCATCATGGATTCGCCACAAAAGTGGTGCAACCATGATGCAAAATGTTAGTAAATCTGGACCTGTGTTTCCAGTCATAAAAGAGAAAGGAGCTATTAGTTAAACTCTAAAGTGTAGCACACTGATTTTCAAATGTGAACTGCTAAAATAGGAACAATAAAATAGTTGATCTGTAAGGTTAAAAATGAAAATATTAATAGTTGGAATCTTAATTTAGAAGTATAGAAAGAAAAATGACTGAAGACCAGAGTTAGAAAGAACTGTTAATAAAGAATGTAAAAATAATAAATTAGCACTGGGACAAAGATAAGGACATAAGGTACACATGCATTAGGGTAGGAAGGCACAGGCGTGGGCAGAAACTCACGGACAGGAAGCCACAGATGGTGGTATGGTGATTAAGACATGGAGATGGGAGCCTAGGAGATATCAACTTGTGGACTTGCTGAACTTCCAAATTTTTCAGGCGAAGCACCTCTTGTTCATTATTTCCAGATCCAAAAGAGGAAAGAAAAAGGCAAATATATTACCCAACACTGTATCCACAATTAGCATGCTAGGTGCAAGAGAATTAATTCAGCAATAGATTTTTGACCACTTGGAGCTGTTCCTCCTGGGTACGCGTTTGAGTGCCTTATCAGTAAAAGTCATCTTTCTCTTCTCTCTGGCCCAACCCTTACTTGAATGAGCAAAACCCAACATTTCATCCATTTTATTGCATATCATGGCAGCTCTGTTCTTTGGAAGGGCAGCTACACTCACCTGAGAACTTTAAGACATTAGGCCTTAAACCCTGGAAACCCACCTAACCATGAAAGGGGTTCCCATGCCCACGCCTGGCCGAAGTCACATGTATTTACTGACACATATGTATCACTCTCAGGACAAGTTCGATGCACAAATGTACCTGATTATCAGCTCAGGACAGAACGATAGTTTCAATGTTGCTACATTCTTATTGTCATTGTAAGATTGGACATCTTATTATGTCATAGTTCATGTTGTCATGCTGTCCTCCAAATATGTGCTGACAGTATTCCCGACCAATTCAAAAATAAAGAAGGCTAAAATTAAACTTAATTTCACAAATGAAGCACATTTTGTTTTTAACCTCTGACTATTTCTTTTCGTATGGCAAAATGTCAATGGTGCACAAGAGATGGAGACATTGAAACTGGAGACACATACACTAGGGTCATAGCAGCACCAGGCTTGTCTGACTAGTCTTCTGAAGTGTGTTAAACAAATACCAAGCCCAACTTTACTTACCACTACTTGGTTCTGTGAGTTTCTGTTTTTGGGTGGTGGGTTTTGCACATCCAGCTCAGATAAAAATATCATCTCACCAGTGATTTGCCTGTTTGGCAGTGTGCTGCACAAAGGTCCTGGACTCCATTCTGCGGATTATTTTGGAAGTTCACTTGAAAAGGTCAGCGGATGCCATAGGATCATGCCCCTTGTAAAGGAACGCAACATATTTTGAGATTCTTGCCCACCTTGTGGGGGTTCTCACTGCCAAAATGCATTTGCTTGGTGGGTGGATGTGGTGTAGGCATAGCATTTGCCAAATTGGTGCCATGTCTTTTTTTGTCTTTGACGGGGAAATTTTTGTGTCCAAAATGAACTCCAAAACAGGAATTTGTTTTCGTAAAACAAAACATCAATGGCCTTGATGCATAGGACCACCACTTTCACCTCATAACCCTGGTGCAAATGGGACATCAGGTCAAGTGTTTTCGATGGAAAAGCCAAAAGAGGATCCGCCTTTGGAAACCATGAAGTTCTCCTTCCAATGAAAGGGGCAAGTGAAGCATGAGATAGGCGGCCAGGAAATTTTTGGGCAGATAAACTGCAACCACCAAACTCAAAATGACCCCCTTGATTCTTTATGTAGGTATGTTCTCCCTCACAACCTGTCAGTCATCTTGAAAGACTAGAAATATTGTTTTAAATACTATTAACATTGACAGTCACTGTGGATGGCATAGCCAATGCCAGTAGATTTTAAAAACCTCCAGCATTAGAAAAGGCAGTAGTGTAACCCACACAGCATTGGCAAATCGAGACTGATTGGCTTTTCCAGCCCTGGTTTTAAAATGCAATAATCCTCTTTTAAGGACTTGATAAATTTTAAAAAGAGCAATCCATTGGTAGAAGAGCACCATTTGCAAGGTTCAGCTAATAATGGCTCAGCAAGAGGAGAGCGGCCCCACTACTCCAAGAAACAGGGTTCCTTATAGTGCCAATGTATCAACAAAAAGACTCTCTTGGAGGAATCAACACATTCAGATAAATCACATTCCACTGTTTTCACGATCACACACTCCTCCCTACCAGTCTTAAAGGGACCCAAGAGGCAATTATATAAAATCTGTTTCATGAAGCATATAATAAAAACAAATGTACAATTATGCAAAATTCATAAATTAAAAGCAATCTGAGCTTTTGATAAAAAATATATTACACATATATTATAAAGCATTATATCAAGAGATACACAACAACCAGGACATACATATTTGTAATTGAGAATATGTTAATTTGAAGGAATCAACCAAATGAAAACATCTAAGCACTATTTCACTTATAGTTCATTGTTCCACAAATTTAACAAAAACCAGGGGGCGTCACTTTTGATAAAAATGTATGACACATATATTATAAAGCATTATATCGAGAGATACACAACAACCAGGACATACATATTTGTCATTGAGAATATGTTAATTTGAAGGAATCAACCAGTTGAAAACATCTAGCCACTATTTCACTTATAGTTCATTGTTCCACAAATTTAACAAAAGCCAGAGGATCGTATTCAAATGTTTGTTACCACCACACTTCAGAATTACAAAAAATATTGCCTCATTTGTACTTTCCTAATCCTGATATATTCTGAAATATCAGCGCAGTTCTTTTTTGGTATGTGGTAGACAACAATCGATCCTAAACCTTCTCCTCTCACATGGATACACAGCAGATTGTCACATAAATTCTCTCACTTTGAAGTCAGAGGAAACAAGTAAATACCAAGCTCCCTCTGAAGACAGAGCCTGACATTTGACCTCTGTTTTTGAATGCACAGCAAATGTGACAAGATAAGAACAAGATTTGAAGGCCTGTTTACACAAAATGAATACTCGAAAGGATACAGCAAAGGGATGCTCATGGGAGGCACGAACTCAAACTGGACAGCCTAAAGCAAATAAAGATAGCAAATAAAAAGCAAGCAATTGTGAGTTACAAACCACAAAGCCAATAGTAAGCAATGGGTGAAATGCATTCCCAGGGAAGCTTTCAGAATGCCCACCAGAAGTTGTTAGCAAATGAGACAGCTGTGTTGTCTGGTAGGCTTTGAACAAAACAGGATGCTGATTAAACCTAAAATCATAAACCTGAAGGCCAGAAGCCCACTGGTATATAAATGACACTAGAGCCCCAAAATGGCAATATGTGACCATATCACATTTTACCCATTATGGATTACGTTTATCTTGATGCAGTTAGCATGAAAAGGTAATTTTTTAAAGTCTTGCTTGTGACAGCACATGCTCTTCATGCTGTCTCGCTTGCTAGAGATATTGTATACAACAAAGGGCTTGCAGCCCACTCATTGCTTAATGTTCATTGGCTTCAATATCACTCTTATTTGCTGCCTTTTAATTGGCCTGCGCTTGCTGATTACTTCCTCTTCTTTTGGCTGGAGTATGCACCAAGCACTGATTGCTTCAGCTTGATTGCTGTCCCTCCGCTGATCGAGCTGTGATTGAGGTACTGCTTTTATTTTTTCTTCTTCTCCGTTGTCCTGTTGAACATCTTGCAATTTGTAGCTATGTTTTACTATGCCACACACACTTCAAAGAAGCCCTTTTCGTCTTTGAAATTAATGTTTATTTTGATAACAGATGTCATCTGCTTTTATTGTGACAACAGATGTTATCTGCTTCCAAATGCATTTTCACTAAGACATGGGCGCAATTGTTTTCTCTATGTGATAGAATTATCTCTGCCAAATGTCATCATTTCTTTTCTTTTTCACTCATGGAGAGCATAACTGATTTGCTCAGAATCCTAGGGGTGTTGTGCACAGACCTAACAAGCATTGGCAAAGCCAGTAGGTCCCACCTTTGAGATTATTGGTTCTGCCATTGCCTTTTGTTCATGCTGTACAGCATGGGCATTGCTGACTTTGGTTATGATTTGTAGCCATGCTGTCGGCTTGGTTAAAAATAATAATAAGAAAAAAAGGCTTAAAATGCATCCAGTGGTAATGCACTTTAAAAAGAAAACGCACATTAGCCCTGGATGCTTCATTGCCCTTTTTAAATTAGTTTTTAGGCACACTGTAAAGCATCCGTGCTGCTGTACAGCATGGCTACAAAACATTGCCAAAGCCAATAACTCTCATAGGCAAGACTTATTGGCTTTGCCTATGCTTGTTTCAAACATGTACATGTTTACTAAAAACAGAAACAGAATAGTGAACCTTGCTGTTTGGTTGACTGCACTGATAAGAAGAGAAAACTATTTAAATATGTAGTTATTTTGGTAGAGTCTTAGTGCATATGGGTCTTGCTTTGTCCTTGGCAGCCAAAGATGCATCACTGAGTAAATTCCAGAAGTGAAGCATTTCAACTCCATCAATCTTTAGCTCTAATTTGCTGGACCAAGCTACTGCCAGAGTTTCATTTTATTATTGATTGTCTAGTATGTCCAGATGGTAAAAGAGTTGATTCCTGAGCTCCACTTTATAAACCTTCACCTTTGAGCTCCTTTCTTAGGAAAATGTGATGTAATGTACTATTGCATCCTATATTTTCCATAAATATGTGTAATTGGAGAAATAGCTGAATGCGCCTTAAGACTACCAAGGTTTGGGCTTGCTTCCTTTGCTCAATGCAATTGGGGCAGGACACAATTGGGGCAGGACGTTATAAAGATATTGCAAGTCACCAAGGAGTTCCATAACCATATAGAGGAGCAAAGCTGAAGGTCAAGTTCCTTTAAACGGGTTAAGGAACTCCAAGGTAACTTGTAATATCCTTATCATTTGCAGCCAGTGGAACTTTATCCCTTATAATACTTCTCCACACCATTACCTTTCCCACAAATTACGTAAATCCATAGTACGTAATTCTTTGAAATAAAAAAGAGAGCATGTTTGCAAACATAAAGAATAAAAATAGGATCTCTAGTGCAAAATTAAGTACATCAAAAAAACTGTGAGATATTTTTTGGAAGAAGATATTAGAATCAGTTAAATGCAAGTATTTTATTTTTTTTAAAGCAAAAGGCCCAGTATCTGCGAATGTGTAAAAACATGCAGATAGATTGTAACTTTTCTACATTTACCTAAGGAGTGCAAAAAATAAACATGTTGCCATAAATATCCCCTTTCTGATAGTCATAGTACAGCTAGAAAAACAGAGCTGAAAGGCCATGTTTTGTCTTGTTCCTTAAAGAGTTGCTTCAATTATGCTCCCTGACCTGACCTGCCTTTTCCCTCAACTGCTGGCTCTGGCACCAGGCATTGTGACTTCAGAACTCCACTATAATGAGTTATTACAATGGAGTTCTGACAACTTTTCCGGTGACTGGGCACATCATAAGTCAACGATTTTATAAAACAATTAGAGACAGGTTTTTTTACAGGGATTGCAAAATCTCATGTTTTATATCTATATATCATCTCAATTCTGACACTAAAGCATAAGAGGGGAATTGTAAGAGTTGCTGCTCCTGCAGGACTCTAAGCCCCCAGCCTACATAAGCAGTAGAGTAGCTAATGTGCCATGGGCCCTAGTGCAAGGAAGGAAATGGGCCCCCGGCTGCTGATTGAACTAATAATGACAGCAATAATCAGGGTTCAGTGGGCCCCTCAGGCCTATGGGCCCTGGTGCCACTGCAGCTGCTGCACCATAAGAAACTACAACCCTGTCCATAAGTCGTTGGAGGAGCAGGGTTGACATCTTGGGCTGCAAATAGTTAAAACCTACTCACAGAAGAAGAAAGTCATATAAGGGAGGTAGGAATAGTCTTATGTGGGATTGGGTACAGGTGGGAGTGAAGCTGGGAAGAATGCCTGAAAGGAAAAAGGAAGGATTGAAGTAGCGTGTTGGAAATTGGGTCACTGGTGGGGGGGGGGGTGAAACCCTACTCAAGCAGCAACCACATTCTCTGTCACGGTTAAACACAAGCAAATCTCACATTAACCTGTGCTTAAACCTCTGGTAGCTTGGCACAAAAGCAGCCAGGCTTTAATTAGAGGCAATGTATAAAGTATTTATGCAGCACTTCAAACAGTAATAAAGTGAGTACACACCACAAGAAAAGTCCCATACCAATTTAGAGACATAGAGTAAAATGTAATAAATTCTTTGAAAATAAAATGACTAAAATCCAATCATTAGAACTGAAGATGTACAATTTTCACTTTTGAGTAAAAATAGTGCCTAGAAGCACAAAGAGCCATCTGCCATTATCTGGTCACACTGGTCAGGGACACAGTCACAAGTTCAGCCAGACAGGGACCCAGTTAGGCCAGCTGAACAAAGTACCTTAAATCCTAGTTTACAGTGCGTTGCGAGATCGCGCATTGAGGATGCGTCGTGTAGCGGCTGTTACAAGGAGGTACGGGGATGAAATGAGGAGTCCTGCATTGCCGTTGAGGATGTCGGCAATGAGGGGCTTCCAATGCGAAGTACTGCATTGAAGATGAGCCGCGCACCAGCAGGCTCCAAAGAAGCCGTGGAGCTGCGAGCTGGAGCTTCGAGGGTGGCACAGAATCCTGTGCCACCCTCGAAGAGGCCGCTGACGAATGGCTTGCGAGGCGTAGGCCTGCATTGAGGATGCGTCGCGCAGCGGCATTTCTGAGGAGACTGTGTGTTGCAATGTTCCGTGAAGGGGATGCATCGCGCTGTGGCTGTTCCAATGAGGCTGTGAGGAAATGCATCATGCTGCATCGGTTCTGCTAACAGGACCACAGCTGGGCTGGTAGAGCACCTTCAGGCCCACTTCCAAGGATCCATGGCTAGGGTGGCACCACTTAAGGGCAAGACTCACAGCAGGCAAAGACCAGGTTCCGGTTCAAGGTGTTTGGAGCCTTTTCTGTCTTCGAGGCTCTGATCAGGAGACCAGCCCTTGGAGTCACTCTGGTGGTCCTAGTTTCAAGATGCAGGTCCAGTCCTTTTCACTTAGGCAGCAGAGTAGCAGTCCTTCTTGCAGCAGAGCAGCACGGCAGTCCTTCTGAGTCATCCACAGGTCCAGATGTGTACTGAAGGGTTGGCTCTCATAGTCCATTATTTTACCTGGTTCCCACTTTGAAGTAGAAGATGGTTCTAGAGAACTCCTGTTATGTGGCCCATGTTAACTCTCCATTTTAGCTTCTCATTTTTAACTGAGTATAATTTTCTAGTGGTAACTTCCACATGCTTTTCCCTATTGCGAAAATGTCCTTTGCACGCATTCATTTTAGATGGGCATTGTCATCTTGTAGTCTGCACATTTAGTTCCAGGGTCGTACAATTCAAAACACGAGGAATTGTTTTATTTTCTATGCTCATAGGAGACGACTTATCTGCTACAGTCTAATTAAAATGTTGTTCTGCACCTCTGGCACAGTGAGATAAACCTTTTGTTTTAATATAAAAAGAGCATCCATGCTGAAGTCGGTGAGAGGTTCCCTTCATGCCAGACTCGTCATGGAACGCTGCTATTACCTGTGACTGAGATGCAGTTGAGCTGTCCCCAACCTTCATCCTGAGAAGGCAGTTAGCTGTGCAGAGGAAGTGTGGAGGCTTGCACACTCGAGACAGGGTGCTTTCCTTAATGCACCAAGGCTGGCTTCCTAACATATAGTATCAAGGTATGGGGTTGAGTCATTCTAATGGGCCGGCTGGTGGAAAGGTTTTCCCGACATGTTCTCTTTAGCACAGAGATACTAGGAAGAGATAGGAGTAATGTTAGACATTATGAACAATTAACATGGTTGAATTGTTTGTGTTTTTCACCATTCTAATAATGCTTATTGCAATGATGTGTCTCATCATTTTTACAATTACAGTTCGTTTTATATTTTCAAAGATTAGAGCTTTTCAATAAAAGTTTGAAAATGCAATACTGTATCTTTTCTTTGTGACACTTTGGGCATGCATGAGTGATAATCAAAAGCGTAGATCTGTTTTCACCATTTCCTTGGAATCTGAGAGTCATGTTTTAAGTTACTGACAACTTCTACAACTCTGTGGTTTAGGAGTTTAGATGCAGTACTGTGAGCTAGGCAAACGGACCAACAATTACTGATTATGTGGTAAGACCCAGTCCCTGTATTATGAAGTTTTGTTGTTCTACACACACAGTCCTACTAGATTTGTATGAACTATATAACACTCCCTTTGACGTCCATGAAGATTCCTGCCACCCTGTCCTGGCTCTAAGCTGGCTCTTAACTGGCTGAATATACAATCAGTGGTGACAAGTCATTTGTGTGAAGTCAGGGCACAGCCTATTGAGTTGCAAGCAGGGCTATGCCCAGCTCTGCCCCCCTTCCTGCCAGTTGATGGCCCATCCAGGCACACCTAATCCCTCTATTTTGTGGCTGTCTGGGAGGAATAAATAAAGTTCAACTGCCTACTACACCCAGTCATGTGTCCCAGGAACAGGCTGCAGGCACCACTTAGCTAGGGCAGGTAAATGCCAACTTTCTAACAGTTATACCCTCATTCACCTATTTTAATGAAAATTCCAAAACAGACATGTTAAATGATCTTTTTAAGCAACTGAGCTGTGATATAGTGAAACAGTCTGCATGTCATGTCTATTTTTGAATGTTCATTAGTCTCTGGTGAATGAGGGCATTCTTTCTTTTTGTATAATTATCAAGTCCCCCCACCCTCATTGCCCTAAATGGGTCTTACCCATATTAGGTATTACTAACTTTCTAAACGTGACATTTTCAAAATTGTAACTTTAAGTCTGACTTTATCATCAAAGAGGATTTTCAATTACAATTTCTCTGTCCCGATCCTTTTGTGTCCTCAGGGTCGTGCTGATGCTCAGAGGGGTCTACCTCTCGACAGCCCCAAGTCTGACCAGCTATTAAAGCGCAGACTCTTGAGATGGTCAAGCGGGGGAAGGAAAGGTAGGGAACTGCAGAGAAGGAGATCTGCAAATGAAGAGAGAGACACTAGGAATAAGCTCAAGGAGTACCAAGAACAAACAACATACAGAAGGAAGGAGTCAGACTTTTCCCTGAAAACATATAGATCTACCTGTAAAGGAAAATAACCAATCCAATAACCAGTAAGGTGGAATGGTGCATTCAGGTCTCCAAGACACGCATACTGTAAAAAAATAAAGGGGAGAGGGAATGATTAACTCCTATACAGATATAACAGGACACATGCAGGAAATAGGGAGGACTCTTCCCTCTTCACCTACTCTTATGTATGAGATGTAGTGATTCACAGGGAACAGGAGAACCAATGCTCCATGTACTCGCTACTGACCCCCTGTTGAGAAATAGAGACACGTGCCACTACTTATTACTTGGTTGAACAAGGTAATTCTTCAATAAAAAATGCAAGGCTGTCAAATATTCCAGCGAAAAACCAGGATGCTTGAATTCAGTGGTGGTTACTTCCCTGTCCACCATATGATACTGTTTTTCCTATATCACTTATAGGGAAGTAGAAACAAAAATATGATAGCTACCAGTTAACCCACACGACAGCAAAGAGTCAAGAGTTTCCTCACTCCCACTTCCTCCAAACAAGATTGTCCTCACTCCACAGGAGCCGAAAGATTTCGGTCTCTCCAACGGAGGAAGCATATGTGAGCACAAACAGTGTGTGTAACCTTCAGTCTCCTCCGCAAGAGTCATGGAATGCTACTCGCCAATGGAGGAGACACAAAAGAAAATCCTTCCCACTAAAATGGGAAAGAGTTGGAGTCTCAATCAAGTTCCTGATTCCTTAACACACCAAACACCTCTCCCTCGCATAAGCCTGTACGGTACAGGTCTCGGCAACGAGGGGAGAAGTAATGTATTATTATTATCAAATAACAACTCAGAAAGGAGTACTATTCCGGCTTGGAATCACTTCACAAACTGTCAAAGGCGGTGCTTCCAGCACCCTTACTGGACCGCGTCTATCACCGCTTCCGTCTTCGGCTAATGTAGACGTCTTCTAGTCACAACAAATAATCGCAGTTGTAGCGGGGACTTCTTCCGGCTTTTACTGAGTTTCCTGACGGCTCACGCAACGCTGCGTGCAACGTCAGAAACGTGAGTCATCCTGGGAAATGGAGTTCTCGACTCTAATGATGATGCTCCTCTTGCTCGTTGCTCATTTACTTGCCTGTCAGTGTTCATGAGGATGATGTAGCCTGACATTCTCAGACACCAAACATGACATTCTCATCTTCTCCCAATTGAAGGTTATCATTTATTAACTGTGATAAGTTAAGCCAATGTTATCCTTTGGGAGAGGTAGGCCTTGCAGTAGTGAAAAACGAATGTAAGAGTTTTTCAACATCACGACATTGAAAACTCAAAAGTACATGTCCAAATTTTAAATAAACTGTGCCCTGCCCTATGGGCTATTGAAGGGGTACCCTAGGGATGACATATGTTTTCAAAGGGAGGATTTGGGCCTGGCAAGAGGTGTATATTACCAGATCGAAATGGCAGTTTAACACTGCACACACAGGCTGCAATGGCAGGCCTGAGACATATTTACAGGGCTAATGAAATGGGTGGCACAATCAGTGTTGCAGGCCCACTGGTAGCATTTAATTTACAGGCCCTGTACCACTTTACTAGGGACATTAAATATTCCAATTGGGCGCAAGCCACTTCTACCATGTTTTGAGCAGATAGCACAAGCACCTTAGCACTGGCTAGCAGCGTTAAAGTGCTCAGAGTCCTAAGGCCAGAAAAAATTAAGTAAGCAAAAACAGGAGGCTGGAGGGCGAAATGTTGAGGGAAAACCACGCCAAGGTGCCTGGCCCAACAGAAAGGATGAAGAGAGAGAGGGCACGAAAGAAAGATGAAAGGAAGGAAAGAAAGAGGGAAAAAAGTTGGTTAGATAGAAAATTATCAGCCTTTAGTTTGTAATTTTACTAGACCAATAAAGGCCTGTTTGGATGAGGCACCTGCAGTTAAGCTCCCTAGACCTAACCTTGCTGGAGCAGTGAGCTGTTTCTCCCCAACTATAAACAGAGCTTCTCCGCTCCCATTTTCTAATGTCTTACAGTAAGAAATGTTTGCCTGACTTTACTAGTCCTAGGAGCAATGTGCTTGTTGTCCACATGGGGAGTCTTCAGTGAGGACACACGTTTATAAAACGTGCCCCAAAGGATGAAGTAAGTTAACCTATTAAAGAGTGCCTGGAGCAGACACTAGATGTGTTTATTTCTGTAGAATTACTGCACACGTTACATTTTCATTTGCCTGACAAATTGTTGATGCCTTAAGCTTGAGCAACAGATGTGGGTAATTTACATTATTGATCCCAGATGCCCCTAGAAGACCAATAAGAGACTAATTATTCTAGAAAATGTGTGAGTTCTGCTCATAGTTATATCTCATTTTATGAGATGCAAAGCTGCAGAGCACATAAGGGCAAGTGAACTCCTTAGAGAAAGTAGGAGGTGGGAAAAAGCCTATCCAGAGGGTTCTTCAGAAAGGTGTCGATATCGTGTATTAAAGAACTCTCTGTGCGATCAGCTCGAGCCATCTGCTCTGTGTACTCAGTTATGCACCTCGAGACTTTGGCTCCCAAGTAGGTAAACTGTGGAATGGTTAACTGCATGCTTTACTAGAGGCATTATGAATTCTAATAGCACCATTTCTCTTTGGCCTGCAAAGACCGGAAATTCTTAAGAAATGTGTGTTGTAGCTGGCACACTACACTCTCCCACACTACTAAGAAAATGCCACAAATGGGACCTGTGGGTCTGATGGTCTGTTAACTATGGCGCTTCTGCCACCTTACCGACAGAGAGAGAAGTTTTAAGGCATGAGCAAAGTGGGCATTTGCCCTGGGCCAACGCCTTTCAGTGGGCCCCTTGGGAAGTGAGTTGTATCTCACATCTGTCTATTTCTCTATCTCAGCCTTCAACCTATTACTTACTATTGTTTAGCAACATAGGGGTTGAATTAGCAGAAAATGGTTAATAGAATGAAAAGTTTTTTTGAACAGGGGCCCATAATGTGTGTGTTGCCCAGCACCCCCAAACTCCCTAAGACGACACTGCCTACGAACTAAGGAGCTTATTTACAAGCCCATTTTGCCACCGGTGCATCACTTTTGACGCACCAACAGCGCAATGGGCTTCCCCACATTCACAAGGGCATGTAAAGTCCCCTTGCGTGACTTCTAACCCCAGGCGGAGCAGGCATAGTGCCTCTACGTGGAGTTCCACGGAGTTGGAAAAAAACTCTGTGAAACTCCGCTCCCTCCCCCCTCTCAAAGTAATATAAAATAAGAAAAAAGACACCTACCTGCCGTGGCTGCCTCTTCCTCGCCATGGCCGCTCTCCTTCCTCGTCCTCGCGTCCTTCTTCTTTGCTAACCCCTACGTTGTACGTCTCGCACTCGCAAGACGTACAACGTAGGGGTTAGCAAAGAAGCAGGACGGCGAGGAAGAGGAAGGAGAGCGGCCATGGTGAGGAGGAGACAGCCACGGCCGGTAAGTGCCTTTTTTCTTATTTTATATTACTTTGGGAGGGTGGAGGGGCCGCCTAACTACACTCTGCCACGGAGTAGTAGTTTTGCTTAAACTCCATGTTCGCAATGGAACGCGGAGTATGCAAAACTACGTAAACTCCTCTGGCGGGGCGTAGTTACTCGCCTGGGCTTAGCGACTTCGTTGCCTTGTAATTTGGTTTCCTTTTCACACATAACTCGGCATGAAAGGGGCGTTCCAAGGGTGTTGCTGCGGGTGTTCCCACGCAACATCCATGTAACGTGACGCATTCCCAGATTTACAATATTTTGTAAACCTGGGAATGTGTCAGAATCCTACGCCTCCCTAGGGTAGGCGTAAGGAGGTGCAACGAGGAGAAATACTTTTATTTCTCCTCGTTTCTTCCTCTTTCTATGCGTGCTGTCACTCTGTAGCATGTATAGAAACAGGAAAATGCCTTTAATTATTGCTTTTGTGCAGGAAGGTGTCCCTTCCTGCAAAACAACAATCATCCCCTCAGCGCTGGCACCCTTGCAAAATGACACAAGGGTGTCTGTGAAGGTGGGTGGCTGCTGTTCGTGCGCCGGCGCTTGGGAGAAGAACAGGAATGCACAGTATCTTGTAGATAGGGCACATTCCTGCCCTTTCATTTTGATGCATAGCAGCGCAGCAGGAAGGCTTGCTGCGCTGTCGTGCGTCAAAATATTGCAAATGAGGCCGTAAAAGAGAAGCAGGTAGTGGTGCTGGTGTGTCACGCTTTCACAGTGACAGCATGCAGTGTGCAGTGGTTTGAGAATTCACAGCTTCTTTTTCTCAGGGCAGCTGCTCACACAGCTTTCATAGTGAGGAGAGAGATACGCGGACTGATTGGACTGCTTTTTTAAGTGTCATTGATGCTGGTGGATTTCTTTGTGCAGAAACCAATGCCATGTTTAACGGCCGGTTAGAGACAACTTTCACTCAATGCTGGAGCTCATCTAGTCACAAAAAATGAATTGAAGAGCAGAATAGAAAGGGAGACTTTGGCTCCTGTCCCTTTGTTAATTGTCTTCCCAGGAATTTGATTGGGCAGTAGTACCACTGCTAAAAACTGACATTATTATCATAGACCCAGTTAAATACAGCCGGAAGAGCCTTTACATGGAATAACCTTGTAGCAAATACAATAAATAGGATTATACATTGTCAATTCTGGCAAATACAATTGGAAGGGGCTTCATTTTTTAATGTTTTGTAATTTTTATACGACCCCCTAGAGAATTTTATTATCCCAACCTTGAAATTATTGGAATTTAGGCAAGTGCGTCCAGCTTTTAAATTTTTACAAATGTTATCTGGCAACATTATTCTACCTGTCCTTAGTTTTTAAAAATCAGCTGTGAGGCTTAGAGCCTGTTGCGATTAACTGTTTCTGGCCCCAAGAGATTGTCATGTGTTTTTATGATCCGGTTTTATCTCTAATTTTATCTTATTGTGTTTTCACATGTTTTGAATATCGTCTCCTTTAAAGTATGAGCTGCCATTCATGTTACTCTTCTGTACAGGTATTGTTTTTAGAGTACTTTTATGGTTTTATGCAAAAACCGAATAAAGTGAGTTTGTTTGATTGATTGATCGATCGATTAATTGGAAGGGGCTTTGCATTGAGAACTCCAGCTGGGGCTTGAGAGGTCTGTGTTTCAATTTGTAAAAATTGCATTTTATGTTTAGCATCTAGTTGTTTGTGACCTAAAATACTCTTTTAAAGCAAAACCTGTCTGGGTGTTGATTTATTGATTGCTATTATGTGCTTTGTGGATTTCAGAGTTTCCAAGGCAGACAACATCCCCAATATAAAGCCTTGGGCTGTTCTGATGGTACAGTGCTAAGTCGTTATACATTGAGTAATTGATATAGGCTTGCACTTGGTGCTCAGTAGTCCTCAGTGTGCGTTCAATAATAAGGAGGCTCCCAGGGACGTAACGGAGGCCCCTGCAGCCCTTTCCATGCTAACGGCCCACAACCCTCCAGAGGCCCCCAAACCTTCAGATGGGTCCCCAGACCTTCAGGTGGGGCCCCATTTAAGTCAAAGTCAATAATTGTCTGTGAGATATAGAAGACTCAGGGGCCCCTCCTCATATTCTGCAGGGGGCCCCATCATTTTATGTTACGCCATTGGTGGCCCCAGACCATGAGGGATAAAGAACTCCAACTACCACAATTTGACCAGAGCAACCTCTAACTGCCCTATGTCCCCACTCAAAGTGTTCCCACACACCCATATGAGCTGCAAGGAAGTGCTTTGTTATTGCCTATTTCCCCTGAAGAAACCAGCCTGTGCATGAAGGGCATTTTGTTGCACATTTGCACTATGTCTGCATGACTACAGGGGGTTAGTGCATTGGGGTGAACTGACATTGGTCACTAGATGATGGATCTTGAAAATAAGTAGATGAACACATTGGGTCATTAACCTGAGGCTATACCACCCTGAGTGCTGAGCCCTTTTTTGATGTTTGCGGCACTTTGCGCATAGGCATTCATACGTTTTTTCTCTACAAAAGGTATTGAGGTCAAATTTGCATACTTTATTTCTAACACCAACTCGGGCACAAAAACAGCGCTCATCATAACTACAGACTATATGCGCTTGATCCTGTACAGAGGAGGCACACCGGCCCTCATCATCCTGGACTGCTCTGCAGCATTTGATATGGTCTCCTACCCCATCTTCATCGGATGTGATAGAGCAGAGTTTACATCAAACGATTTTAATGACATAGCAAATGATAATGACAACTTTTACGCAAACCATGATAAAGCGTGTGCTAAGCTTTCGTTATGAAAAATGACACAAATATATAATTTAGATACTGCATCGTAAAAGCATGCAGGGGAAAAGATAGATTTGAGACATATTGTTTGTTGAAAACTAATATAGATGTGATTGATTAAAAAGGACATGCTAATGCAATATAAATGAGAAAACATCGAGGAGCAATTTACAAGCAGCTTGGATCACAGGTGCATCGCTTTTATTGATGCACTGGAGGCACAGTTTGGTGCTCCATATTTACAACGCCATGTAAAGTCACCATGTGTGGCTTTTCATGGCCTTGTAAATATGGCCCCTTTTCACAAAGCACTTTCCGTGAAAGGGGCGTGCCATGGGTGTTGCTGTGGGTGTTCCCACGCAACATCCATGAATTCTGCTGCATTCCCATATTTACAATGTTTCGTAAACCTGGAAATGTGTCAGAATCCTACGCCTCCCCAGGGGAGGCGTAAGGAGGCGCAACGAGGAGAAATACTTTTATTTCTCCTCGTTTTTTCCTCTTTCTATGCATACTGCGTTCTGAAGCACACATAGAAAGAGGAAATTACCTCTCGTGTCCCTTCCTGCACAAAAACAATCATCCCCGTAACGCAGGCACCATTACACCATGATGCAAGGGTGCCTGCATTGGCGCATGGCAGCCAATTGTGCGCCAGCACAGGGGAGAGCACAGGGACATATTGTTGTATTGTTGTAAATATGACGCATGCCTGTGCTTTGAAAGTAACACAGCACGGCGCAGCTAAATGGCTTGGGCCACCGCGCTGCGTTACTGTCTTGTAAATAAGGCCCCTAATTTCAATGATATTCATATATAATTGTGAAATTAATAAGACTAGAAGGAAACGTGTGAAAAGTTTCAAAAAATGTTAACTTATGTTATAACGTGTGCACCGACAATGACAAAAGAAAAGTAGGTGTTACACGAATATACTTAGATGTGCCTTTATGAAAACGTCTTTAAAACGTGTTATAAACATGTATTAGTCAAATAACACCAACGATAAAAGAGTAATATGCATTTTTCTTTATGTAAGATATTGACACTTACAACATTTTATGAGTACCCTATACTTACCTGTATTAATTATGATCAGATTGATGTGTCTATTAATGAATTTTGAAGTCATAAGATTACTTTCCCTATTAATGTGCGATTTACAATTTAACATGATCTTGTTGTATATTAGCTTAAATTCATGCACGCCTCATTGTATTTTCCCTTTTCAGTGAAGTCATGGACTGAATATTTCTAAAGCGTATGAGAATTTATCGTGATATTGAAAGTTGTATTGAAAAAATAACTGTTTCTTTGACATGTTCGTACTAAATAGTACACTTGCAACAAATATTGATACACTCTGGAACAGCTGCATGGGAACGGAACCTTTTCAACCCTCATGTCATCTTCTTCAATGTCTCATTGTTCAATGTGTCTTTAACGTACATGACATGAGGAACATTGTAATTGATCCACCTATTTTTCCGGATTTGTATCTTCTTTCCTGCTACATCACACTCATCCTATTTTGGACTGACCAATGGAACTGAGTGGTCTGACAATTTGGTGATACCAGGGGTGTCACCCTGGAAACTGATTGAGCATAACTGCTCATTTAGGAGAACTAAGCTCCGGCCTTTTTGATGACAGGGGCTTCTGACTTCTTGATTCAGATTCCTATTCTGCTGTTGGGACTTGGACTCTTTGCTGCTGACTGGTGTCCTGATGCAGATTGAACCTTTACAGGTGAAGGGTTCTTGACATGTTGCTGTGACTCTGTTGTTACAGTGACATACTGAGACAGATTACTGGATATTAGAAACTGGACTGGCTACTTAGAACTTTGCTGAACTTTCCTGAGAGTCTTTGCAGAAGGCTCACCTGGCTACCTATCCTTATCGATACATACGCTGTATGTGGTCTGAATCTATCTCGGGTGAGGAATATTGCCCCATATTCCATTCATCTTTTTCTCCCGGAATTCAAGAGGCTTGGCATATTTTATAAAATTCTTTACTAATTCATTTCTATAGATGTATGTGACCTTTATTTGAATACAAATGTTATTTACTCCTTAAACTGAACAACTAAAGCTTAAATTCTTACTCTGACTCTGCTGTTCTGACGCATCATTCCTTCTGAGTGAGCATTAGTTTGGGTTACCTATGATAATAGTCACCTTGGGAGGTTTACCTATTTTCAAATGTATTTGAGTTGAAGATATAGTTATCCAATTCCTGATCCTCATTGGATAACTGTTCATCCTCCGAATATCCAACCCCTTTCAGCACAGAGCAAGATCCTTTGGAGGACCAACTGAATGTATGAGGTAGCATGAGGTAAAGAGTAGATTTTCCAATAAAAGGGCCCAGTAAATGCTACAGCAGATTCGTGGATGAGTTTGGCATTCAAAGACCTGCTCTGCATTGGATCTGCTCCTTCATGACAGGCAGAACACAAGCTGTTAGCCTGGCTCCATACTCACCCCTAATAAATCCAATACTAAACTGTTAGATTTGGGGGTCTCTAGTTGGCATAGGTAGGTACCTTTGACCAAATAGGGACCCTTACGTCTAGTCAGGGTAAGGGGGTACACTCCTAAAATAACCCCTGCTCCCCCCCTTGGTAGCTTGGCACGAGCAGACAGGCTTATCTCAGAGGCAGTGTGTAAAGCATTTGTGAACACATACAGTAACCCAGTGACAACACTACAGATGGACACCACACAAGTTGTAGTATAAAAATAAGTATTTTTATATAGACTTAAACCAAGACCACAAACGACAAAAATCCACAATACTGTACTTAAAAATGGTAGAATTAGCTCAGTTCTCTTAAGATGTAAAATGCGACACTTTGAGTTCAATGTACCTTTGGATGCGTAATGCTATACAACGAAAGTGTTGCAGGGAAGGTGATGCGTTGGTTCCTTACACGCAAGAACGGTGATGCGTCGGGTCCCTACTGATGCGTAGGGGATGCATCGGTTCTTCTCGGCGTGGGGAGGTGATGCGTCGGTTTCTTACTGCGCTTCCGTGGCGATACGACCAGCAACGCCGTGATGCAATGAAGATCCGGTGCAATGAAACAAAGATGGCGTCTTCTTCTTGATGCGACACGATGCGTGCACGCCCGACAGCCGTGCGGCGACTCAACGATTCTTCTGAGCCGCGACAGGCCCTGCGACACGCTTCCCGGTGATGCGGCGGCGTCTGATGCGACGTCGATCCTCTTCTCCGGCGATGCGAGGCGCTTCGGTGATGCGATGCGACAGCTGCAGCAGCGACACCCTTCTTCAGCGATGTGATGACAGCGGCGGCGACACGCTTCTCCGATGATGCGGCGGCGTCTGATGCGACGTCGATCCTCTTCTCCGGCGATGCGAGGCGCTTCTGCGTTGCGAAGCGACAGCGGCTGCGGCGACACCCTTCTTCAGCGATGCGACGACAGCGGCTGCGGCGGCGACATGCTCCTTCTTTGTGAGTCGCGCTTCCAGCTCCTTGCGACACGCAGTCCCTCAGAAGGCCCAACACAACAGCAGGCACTTCAAAAGAACTCTTGGGGAGCTGGTGGGTGAAGTCTGTTGTCCCTGAGACTTCAGCAGGAGGCAAGCTCTCTCTCAAGCCCTTGGAGATCCTTTACAAGTTGAATGAAAAGTAGCACAAAGTCCTTTCTCCTTTCTTTGGCAGTCAGGCAACCACTGCAGGCCAATCCCCCAAACAGCACTCAACATAGGGATAGTCTCCTCCTGCAGTCTCTCTCTCTGGTTCCTCTCCTCAGCAAAGGTTCTTCTTGTTTCCCAAAGTGATCTAAAGTTCTGGGGTTTGGGTCCCCTCTTTTATACTCATTTTCCCTTTGTTCTCTGAAGGCAGAGAGGCCTTTGCCTAGTCAAAACCTGTTCTGGTCAGTCCTGGAGCACTTTGTTGACAAGACTCCTTCTTTCCTTTCACAGTGTAGGCCAGGGACATCAGACGCACCACAGGAGGTGGAGCCAGCATTGTGGAGGGAAGGCACAGCCCTATTCAGGTACCAGGTGCAACTCCTCCCACCCATCTACATGCAGATCTCTCTATTCAGCCCTGGGCTGACTCACCCTGTCTCCTGGAATCCCCCAGCCCCTGTCACTCACAAACCAGACATGGAATACACAACCTAGCAGAGGCAGGCTTGGATAGTTAGGCAAGAAAATACCTACTTTCTAAAAGTGGTATTTTCAAACACAGAATGTTAAAACCAACTTCACTAAAAGATGTATTTTATCATTCTGAGTTCAGGCATACTAAATTCGTTTTTCTACCATGTTCCCTGGGTCAGTTAGGATCATAAGATGTAATAATCAAACTGCCCATTCTGGCCTATGGGGAACAGGTAGCCTGGCAATAGTGAAAAACGAAAATGGCTGTAATTCACTATTAGGGCATGCCACACACACCAGGGCATGTCCTACCTTACACATACAATGCACCCTGCCCTAGGGCCTACCTTAGGGGTGACTAATATGCAGGAAAGGGAAGGTTTGGGGACTGGTAAGTGGGTGCACTTACCAAGTCGACATGGCAGTACCAGACTGCCCACAGGCTCTGCAATGGCAGGCCTGAGACACACTTTACAGGCTGCTTCTGTGGGTGGCACAACCAGTGCTGCAAGCCCACCAGCAGCATTTGATTTACAAGCCATGGGCACACACAGTGCACTGTACTAGGGTCTGACAAATAAACCAAACCAGCCAATCATGGAGTCACTAATCCATACATCAATTTACAACAGAGAGCATATGCACTTTAGCACTGATCAGCAGTGGTAAAGTGCCCAGAGTCATAAAACCACCAAAAACAGGTCAGAAAAAGTACAGGAGGAAGGCAAAAAGTTCAGGGATGACCCTGCAAAAAGGGCCAAGTCCAACACAACCCCCTTCCAGCCAAAAACGCAGGGTAGACCAATCACTACCTTGATGGGCTTCCCTGCTTTGGGCGATAGAACATGGACCCTGGCCCGCAACAGCAGGGGCATATTCCAGTTCTACGCCAATCTGAACCTATTTGGATCCCTCTGTCCATACTCTCAGGGCCCACCAAGCTAACCCATGGGGAACCCTTCTCCTCACCTGTGGACACCATCTGTGCAGCACCTAACCTTAGCTTGCTCACAGGTGTGTCCCAACAGACAGACAGCAAGCCACAGTGGCCACTGACAGGGGTCAGTGATGAGACCCAGGCCTTATGCCTCTCAGGGCTCTCAAACCTCTGTGGCATCAGAGAGCGAGGGGCAGTAGCCCCAGGTGCTTGGCACCCTTTGTCCACTCTCCCTCCTGTCAGGTCAGGTATGACATCCTGACACTGACCTACCAGCCCCTGGCCTGTACCCGGCGGCTGGACTGGAGACTGGGGTGGGCTTTCCCACACCCGGTCCTCCTCCTCCTCGTTGGGGCTCTGTACCCTCCCACCTGGAGTGGTACCCCCTTCCAGCATTGCCAGGGCACCTGTGGCAGGTGTCCTGCACAATTCGCCCACCAGTTCAGGGGTTCTATCCTGCAACTGGGCGTCCAGGTCAGGGGGGACACCCTGAACCTGGTCCTTCAATCTAGGGTCTAAACCCTCCAGTTGAACCGGGGTCAGAGGCGAGGACTCCCTCCCTCTGCACCCCCTTCCAGAGTACTGCCCCCTCCCATCAGGAGCGGTAGCCCTAGAAGATAAGCCGGTCAGGACACTGTTTACAGTTGTCCCACCCTCCAGGTCAGACAACACCTGAACCTGGCTTCCCAACCCAGGGACTAAACCCTGCAGCTGAGCACCTGCCTGGCGCACCAGGACTTCCTTGGGAGCACGCATGCCCCCCCTGAGGGTGACACATAACTCATGTGTCATGTGACAGTCTGCCTGGCGTGGATCTCCCAACCCCTGTCCCTCTGACAGTGCGTGAAGATCCCCCAGGACAGAAGTGGTGTCACCATGGTCCTTCACCGGGGACTCAGCCCTTCTGGCTGGCCCCTGACCTACTGGTTCTTCCACTGGGGACTCTTTCCCCCTCTCACCCCTCACTCTGGACTTCTGCACCCTCCCCTTAGGAGTGGCACTGCCAGACACCAGAACTGATGGCGACCTGCTTACAGACACTCCCAGTTCACTAGACACTAGGGGATCCCCCTCAACGGGCAGCCCATCAGGACAGCCTAGGCTCCCTACCTGGTGTTCCCTTAAAGAACCATCCAGGCCCTGAGACTGGGTTTCGGGCACCTTGGGACACGCAGCCCCACACTCACTCCTTCTCCACTGAGACAGGACGTGAGTCCCTACACCCCTCCCACTACCCTGGGACCTAGCTGGGCTACTCTGAACCTCTTCCCCCACCTCACTTGGTTGGGAGAAGCCTGAGCCACCTTCTTTCGGATCACCCCCAGATACCTCTTCAGATCCTCTAACACGCAGCCAGAGGTCTGTCTCCTTGGTGAGCTCCCTGGGGTCAGAGAACTCACTCTCCAACAGGTGTTGGCATAGCTCTGGAAAACAGGGACTTACAATATGCTCTCCCACAATTGGATCACACAGCCCCTTATAAGGGTTAACCAAACTATCCTTTACCTCACCATCCAGTGCCTCGCACACGTACCCCACACCACTCTCCTGAGACTGGCAAAACAGTATCTGACTGTCTCTGTCACTCAACCCACACTCTTCTGGGCGGTCTTCACACTCACACACCAGGACTTCAACCCTGGGGGAACCCCTCTCCCTGCACCTCTCATCTAGAGTCAGTAGAGTGTCCCTCCCACCACTAGGACTATGAACTCCTGTGCCAGTTCCCCAATCCACCTCAGGGACACTGCGCACCACTGGAGCTACCTCATATCCTTGACCCTCCTGGTGTATATTAACCCCCTCTAAGTCAGGCGCCACATCTCTGGGTGTGTGTACTACTCCCTCAGCACTGGATAACCCAATATTGCTGCCACCGTCTGAGCTGGATTCCCCTTCCAACTCAGCAAAGCTCACTCTCTGAGGTACACACATTTCTTGTTGCTGGGCTGAGACACTCATGGCCTCAAGCCTCTCGAGCTCTAAATCAAGCTCCCTCATTCTCAACTCATGCTCCATTTGCATCCTCTTTTCCTCTAGGGCCAATTTCCTAGTTTGCAACTCAAATTCTAACTGCCCATTCAACTTGAGCTTGGTCAGCTCCATCTCATGCATCCTACTCTTCTCTCTGTCCTCCAACTCCTCTGGGGACAGGCCCTTGGCAGAAACACTGCTACCTACGGGGGAAGTTGCTATCCTCCCCTCTGGACCCAATGGCCCCTCCAGCTGCTCATCTGCATTCTCAGCCCCCTCCTCATTCTCAGGGGCATTCCTTGCTTCGACCCAGGCCCTCAGCGCCATTTGGAACTCATCCTTCTTGGTGAGACCGGTCGTAGCAACTTTAAATTTCCTGCAGAAGTGCTTTAGCTGTCTCACATTGTAGCATTCTAGTTTCTCCTCTTCCCAATCAAAATCAACGGATGCTATGGATGCTGCTTTATTCATGGTGGTTAAACTTGGCAGTTCTTGGTAAAAATAGGAAATCCCAGGAAAAACAATCTAGCAAAAGTATGTGGTCGTGTTTGGTCTGCACTCACTAGTAGTGTACACCAATTACTGTACATGAGTCACAAATGCAAGTCCAGAATCCCACCGCTACCACCAATGTTAGATTTGGGGGTCTCTAGTTGGCATAGGTAGGTACCTTTGACCAAATAGGGACCCTTGCGTCTAGTCAGGGTAAGGGGGTACACTCCTAAAATAACCCCTGCTCACCCCCTTGGTAGCTTGGCACGAGCAGACAGGCTTATCTCAGAGGCAGTGTGTAAAGCATTTGTGAACACATACAGTAACCCAGTGACAACACTACAGATGGACACCCACAAGTTGTAGTATAAAAATAAGTATTTTTATATAGACTTAACACAAGACCACAAACGACAAAAATCCACAATACTGTACTTAAAAATTGTAGAATTAGCTCAGTTCTCTTAAGATGTAAAATGCGACACTTTGAGTTCAATGTACCTTTGGATGCGTAACGCTATACAACGAAAGTGTTGCAGGGAAGGTGATGCGTCGGTTCCTTACACGCAAGAACGGTGATGCGTCGGTTTCTTACTGCGCTTCTGTGGCGATGCGACCAGCAACGCCGTGATGCGATGAAGATCCGGTGCAATGAAACAAAGATGGCGTATTCTTCTTGATGCGACACGATGCGTGCACGCCCGACGGCCGTGCGGCGACTCAACGATTCTTCTGAGCCGTGACAGGCCCTGCGACACGCTTCCCAGTGATGCGGCGGCGTCTGATGCGACGTCGATCCTCTTCTCCGGCAATGCGAGGAGCTTCGGCGATGCGATGCGACAGCTGCAGCGGCGACACCCTTCTACAGCGATGCGACGACAGCGGCTGCGGTGGCGACACGCTTCTCCGATGATGCGGCAGCGTCTGATGCGACGTCGATCCTCTTCTCCAGCGATGCCAGGCGCTTCTGCATTGCGAAGCGGCAGCGGCGACATCCTTCTTCAGCGATGCGACGACAGCGGCTGCGGCGGTGACACGCTTCTTCTTCGTGAGTCGCGCTTCCAGCTCCTTGCGACACGCAGCCCCTCAGAAGGCCCAACACAACAGCAGGCACTTCAAAAGAACTCTTGGGGAGCTGGTGGGTGAAGTCTGTTGTCCCTGAGACTTCAGCAGGAGGCAAGCTCTCTCTCAAGCCCTTGGAGATCCTTTACAAGTTGAATGAAACGTAGCACAAAGTCCTTTCGCCTTTCTTTGGCAGTCAGGCAACCACTGCAGGCCAATCCCCCAAACAGCACTCTTCTTGTTTCCCAAAGTGATCTAAAGTTCTGGGGTTTGGGTCCCCTCTTTTATACTCATTTTCCCTTTGTTCTCTGAAGGCAGAGAGGCCTTTGCCTAGTCAAAACCAGTTCTGGTCAGTCCTGGAGCACTTTGTTGACAAGACTCCTTCTTTCCTTTCACAGTGTAGGCCAGGGACATCAGACGCACCACAGGAGGTGGAGCCAGCATTGTGGAGGGAAGGCACAGCCCTATTCAGGTCCCAGGTGCAACTCCTCCCACCCACCTACATGCAGATCTCTCTATTCAGCCCTGGGCTGACTCACCCTGTCTCCTGGAATCCCCCAGCCCCTGTCACTCACAAACCGGACATGGAATACACAACCTAGCAGAGGCAGGCTTGGATAGTTAGGCAAGAAAATACCTACTTTCTAAAAGTGGTATTTTCAAACACAGAATGTTAAAACCAACTTCACTAAAAGATGTATTTTATCATTCTGAGTTCAGGCATACTAAATTCGTTTTTCTACCATGTTCCCTGGGTCAGTTAGGATTATAAGATGTAATAATCAAACTGCCCATTCTGGCCTATGGGAAACAGGTAGCCTTGCAATAGTGAAAAACGAAAATGGCTGTAATTCACTATTAGGGAATGCCACACACACCAGGGCATGTCCTACCTTACACATACAATGCACCCTGCCCTAGGGCCTACCTTAGGGGTGACTAATATGCAGGAAAGGGAAGGTTTGGGGACTGGTAAGTGGGTGCACTTACCAAGTCGACATGGCAGTACCAGACTGCCCACAGGCTCTGCAATGGCAGGCCTGAGACACACTTTACAGGCTGCTTCTGTGGGTGGCACAACCAGTGCTGCAAGCCCACCAGCAGCATTTGATTTACAAGCCCTGGGCACACACAGTGCACTGTAGTAGGGTCTGACAAGTACACCAAACCAGCCAATCATGGAGTCACTAATCCATACATCAATTTACAACAGAGAACATATGCACTTTAGCACTGATCAGCAGTGGTAAAGTGCCCAGAGTCACAAAATCACCAAAAACAGGTCAGAAAAAAGTACAGGAGGAAGGCAAAAAGTTCAGGGATGACCCTGCAAAAAGGGCCAAGTCCAACATAAACCCATAAACTCATTGTGGAGTGCCAAAGGTTTGTCCTGTAGCCATAGACTACCTTCTTTAATGTTTACATGATCCCTCTAGTCAGGGTCATCTGCACCCAAGAAATCAACATTGCTTACTACGCCGATGACACGCTACTCATACTCTCCCTCTTGCAGAAATACCCCAACACACAGAACAAGTTCATTACCTGCATGTTAGAAAGTCACCCTTTTGGCCTGTTCACCCTAAAGTTTTGTGTGCTGTCTGGTACTAATGGTAGTTGACTCTGATTGTGCCTGGAGCTCTGCTAGTCAGACCCAGGGCCAGTGCTATGTTAAACACACACATGCATTGAGGTAAACTTATAATTGGCATGACCTACTCTATAAGTCCCTAGTAGAGAATAGGGCAAGGGTATGGAAACTACCTATAAGTCCCTAGTATGGCAGTTTGGAGGCCAGCAACCTTTTTTGCACTTGCATGCCTGCACTGCTGAGAGCCTGAGGTCATTTTAAAAGCAGCCCTGAGTTGCAGCACTACTTTTAAAAAGTAAATTCACTGCAAACTCGACTTTGGTGGCAGAGGCACTATAAAAGCGATAATCTACATTATTGTTACATATCAGGTACCTCCAAGGTCTCCCCTAGGTGTTCCAGGGGTGGGGAGTAAAGGAACTATAAACAGGGTCCCTATAAAAGATGGCTTATAAACCCTGGTGAGGGAAAACTACCCATTTTATTTTTCCCCAGTGGGAAAACCCCTACAAAGTTGACGTTGGAGCTGTGGGCACTGTGAAGTATTAATCCACATAATGTTTACATTTTAGGCAACCCCCAGGTCTCCCATAGGTGTCCCAGGAGTGGGGGGTCCTGTAATTTTGAGCAGGGTCTTTATAAAATATGTTTTATAAACCCTGGTGAGGAAGGAATTGCACATTTCATTTTCCCCATTGTAGATGCTTGGTTTCATAGGCTAACATGACAATTTATTATGGATGCATAACTATTGCTAGGAAAGAATGAAAAATATAATTCAAAGACTTAACAGAATGGTATTGATAAATCCAACTGATTGCTCTTGTTGAATTTATCCTAACTTGTACAGAAAAGAAGTTATAACACTGTCTTTTCTGTAAGCCAAAATCCAGCCTTCCTGCAGTCTTACCTGACTGGTCACTGCTAACAGGCATAGCAAGACTGCCTTGATTAGGTGATAAGTGGCTATCCAGGGGAGAGACAATCTGCTGGAGAGAGTCCTGCAGCTACACAGGAATGCCAGGGCAAGGGGGAGGGGTCATAAAGCATGAGGCTTCAAAGGAAGACAGGACAGGCATGGAATGTTAGCCCTACCTACCCTCGGTCCTTTGTGCCCAAATCAGATAGCAGGCTTAAGGAAGAAATTTGCAGATGTTAGTGGGAGGAGAGCTATGGAAATGAGCCACTCTGAGAGTTGGTTTAGTTAGCTCTTACTGCTCTGTTGAAATTTCAGCCATCATGAATTTTGGTAGAATAGTACTTTCTGGGACAAGAAGATGCCACACTTTGGAGGGAAGTAGTCATGCGCCTGGGTGGCACCCTGCATCTCATTGGTCAGGGAACCCCCCTCTTGATGCCCAGAAGCTGAGAATCAATATGTGAGAGGTGCATAGCTTCTCAGTTCTGCTGCCTGAAACTCCAAGAAGAAGGACATTGTCCTGCTGGAATCCTGATCCGCACTCAAAGTCTCCCTGATGAAGACTGCGAATGCTGCTCTATCTGGTACTACAGCTCTGAGAACTTTGCCTTATTCCAAGAGAGAGTAAGGAGAAGACTCACTGCAGCTACAGGTTAACAGAGCTTAACTGACCCTTCTCTAGCCAGAGTCACCCTCCTGGAGTGCGTTCAGTGAACATTTAAGGGATTGACAAAGTGTGATGTGGGAAGTGTAGTCCAGGCCTGCCAAAGACCATCTAAGGGATTCCAGACCCTTGTTTTGTGTATTTGGACCCTTGGAACCTACAAGGAGCCCTTCTGGAAGGACCTCCAGAAGTTTGGGAATGTTTTGGGAACTTTTGGAAAAAAGCTCCATAAG
Source organism: Calotriton arnoldi (assembly GCA_963921515.1). Classification (NCBI taxonomy): domain Eukaryota; kingdom Metazoa; phylum Chordata; class Amphibia; order Caudata; family Salamandridae; genus Calotriton; species Calotriton arnoldi. The sequence goes on from CAWUFW010008176.1 coordinate 721,645, forward strand.
GTGACCGACCCGACCGCGAGGGCCAAGCCGGCCACCTTCAACCGCGACTCGGCCCGGATTCCAGGTTCATCCCACTGAAGAGCTCCAGAGATTCGACTTTCAGGATTTGACCGGGAGCTCCATGAAAGTCAAACTGGCGAACCCTCACCAAATCCGGCCTGGTGAAGAGCAGCGAGGGCCCTCAGAAGAAAAGCTCCAGAAAAGTTTCCAAGAGTGAAGGTACAATGTTGACAGAGGCCTCCTGCTTAGTGTATCTGAGCAAGGCTCCATCACAGTCAGCCTGAAACTTTGTCTTTGTCGAGGTCAAGCGCCGCCAGATGTCCCAGAGTGGCGCTATTGGTTTCTAAGCACTAGAAAGTGTTTATTCTTTAAAAATTCATATATCTGGTTCCCTATATTCAATCATGGTCATTTTGGTGTTATTTTAAAGATAAAAATATTTCCTATTTTTATGAGTTGATGTGGGATTTTTATTGTGTGTTGTGCCTTACTCATTTACTGAATTGGTGTTTTAAATGCTTTACATGCCTGTCTCCTAAGTTAAGCCTTACTGCTCGGTGTCAGCTACCAAGGGTTGAGCAAGGGACTAATATATAGAGACCCTTTTTAGGACCCAGTACAGTGTCGGTGGCCTTGGTACTAGTGGTAGGTGCATATTTACCACCACCAATAAACCACCATCCAACACTGCATTGCCGAAGTCGCCAACTGGATGAAGTCCAACTGTATTGAGATGAACACTGACAAGAAAGAAATAGTGACTTTCGGAAAAAAGACCTTGCCATGGGAGTCCCCTCTGTGACCATTCAACTTTGTACCTACACCCACCCAGGCATTCATGCCAGGAACCTCAGGATCATCACAGTCAATAAACTGGATGCGACCATGATAGATAACGCTGTCACAGCATCCTGCTTCTACACCCTGAAGATGCTGAGGAAAATCTTTAAATGACTCCTGAGCAACGCCCGGAAGGACATCACACAATCCCTAGTAACCAACAAGCTGGACTTTGGGAACACCCTCTATGCAGGAATCAGCAAGCAATTGACCAACAACATCAAACCATCCAGAAAGCAGTCAGACTCACCCTTATCCACCCATGCAGTACCCACATTACACCATACATACATCATGGAGCTCCACTGGCTCCCGATAGACAAACCCGCACAGTTCAAACTACTTTCAAGGCACTATACAACTTCACTCCCACCCACATAAATAGTTGAATCTCCTAACACAAACCCTCCAGATACCTCCGCTCAGCTGTACTCCTACTCACACACATCCCACAAATACACAGAAATGAATTTGGAGGCCAGGCCTTCTCCTATGATGTTCCTAAAGTTTGAAACGACCTACCACTACACATTGGAGCCTGCTTCTCTCTTCTTCAGTTCAGCATGAAGGTGACGACATGACTCTTCGAATAGCCCCACCCTAGGCAAGGGTAGACTTTCACCATCTCATCACCAGAAACCCTCCCAGGTGATAGTGCCCTCTACAAATCCACGTAACATAACAAAACAATAATTTCCTGGGAATCCTAAAGGTACCCAGGGTTTATGGTTTCTCCTAGAGGAATTGAGAAAATAGCCAAAATATAGCTAATATTGTAGGTTTTTGGGGAAAAATAGGAAAAAAAGGCAAGAAACCGTTTCTTTTTCGAAAGGTTTACTGTGCTAGGATCACCATCTCTCCAACCTTTAGAAATAAGCAGAATTGTATACATTTGTTTTCCTCAGGTTTTGCATTTTTCTAAGAAGTTCTCAGTTTTTCCTATTTTTGGTGTTTTCAACTTGCAGTTTGTGATAAGAACAGGTGTTTACCTATGGGTGATCCCAGAAAGCTATACATTTCTAAAAATGTATAGCTTTCCAGGGTGAGGGGTATATTTGTGCAGATACCTGACCTTTTTACCAAAGAGACTAATTGTTCAAATAAACAAATAATGAAAATAAGTAGAAAACAATATCCATTGGTGACAACGTTCTCATCTGTAATTTTTTGTCAAAATGGTCAGTTTACAAAAGAAATGTACTTTTACATCCATCAGACTCTTCTGGTCACAAAGATATACAGGGTTTGTAGATCTTCCAAAAACATGCTATACCAGGCGCTAAAGACTAAGCTGCACCTTACAACAATTTTTCATTGTGTATCGACCATGCAGCAATTCATAAGGTAAAATCTAATGAAAGAAAAATAAGCATTAAGGAAACCTATGTATTTCTGAAATGTGCACAAGATACTGATTTCAACTACAGAGGTTGTTTCTACAGCTCTGATTTTGGGGTTACCCATGCTATCATGTGATTCAAAGGACATTTTGCTAAACGTGTTCTTTCTTGCACAGTGGCAAATGTTTTGAAGCCAAAGCAGAGAAATCCAATAGACAATAACAGTGTTCCCACACATCTCCAGATAAAATAAATACCCTGCTTGCTTGGCTGGGATTAGCGCCAGTGACAAAAACACCCTAAAATGTGATCTGGATACCAAACATTTCTGCCAGCAAAATCAATGCTTTTATTGCAATGTGGGTAGCAGTTGAATTTGGGCCCTAGTTCATCTGAAATACCAAACCCATTAATGTTTGAAAACTAGACAACAATAAGCATCCAGGGTGACGTGACTAGTGTCAATCAGATAATATTTTCTTACCAGTAAAATTTAGAAAACCTCAAACTTTGGCTAAAATTGTATTCAATTTCCTCACATTTCTGTGAAAGAGAGTTTTGGGATCTGCAGGGATCCATAAAATTCCTACGACCTAGCGTTCGTATATTTCTCCCGATAAATACAGTACCCCACTTGTATGACTGGGCCTAGCTCTTGTTACAGCAAAGGCCCCAAAAGCAACATGAACATATCAAATTTTTCTACTCAATAACGACCCCTTTTTTTGCAATGCTATGGCTAAAACACATTTTCCTCACATTTCTTTGAGAGAAAGCTCCTGTAGGTGCGGAGATCCACAACACTACTACCACCCAGCATCACCATACTTTTCCAGATAAAAACGCTGTCCCACTTGTGTGGCTGTACCTAGTGCCCATGACAGGAATGGATCAAACCAGAGTTAATTGAAGTCCTCACAAAGGAGTTAAAAGTTAAAAGGTTGGCAAATGGCTGTCAAAAGGTTTGTAAATGGCTGTCAAAACCAACAGCAGCTGTCTACCATTGAATGGAACCAAAGTGATGGCAGTTCCCTGCAATTTATAAAGTTGACCGTTGGGACCATTAGCATAGTAGGAATGCCTTAGGTCCTTGTGTAAGCAAGGGAAATGTCCCCTGTGACTGCTTTTATGGTAAAATACTGTCTGGGTTCAATGTCTGCGTTGCTGCACCAATGGTAGCTCTGCACCTGGCTCGGACGGCGGTCATCTATAATATTGTTGGGGTGGTAGTCCATCAGGGTGCTGTAGATAATGTCCTCCGCCAGCCTGATGGGCTATAATCCTTCTCCTTCTTACCTTACCAATTTTTCTTAATGTTCTATGTTATCTTTTAATATGTTACATGTAAAGCTCTCAGTGGCCCCTATGGGTAGGTCCATAGTCTAGGGGTGGGCGAACAGGTGGAAATTGGCATGTTGTGCTGCTCGTTCTGATTTTTAGCGCCGGAAGCTTGTTCCACACTGAAAAATCTTTGCAAACGGCATCACATAGCGTGTTCTGTGTTATCTTTTAATATGTTACATGTGAAGTACTCAGTTGCCCCTGTGGGGCCATTGTCTAGGAGTGGGCGAACTGGCAGAAATTGGCATGCGGCGCTGCTCGCTCTGATTTTTAACACCGGAAGCTTGTTCCATGCTGAAAAATCAGCGCAAATTGCACCACATAGCGTTCCAGAGGGTGCTACTCCTCAAGTTGGTTTTGCTGCCGCTTGAGTAGATTTTCCTCTTGAGCAGCGAACGGTTGCAATGGCCTGCGTTGGCAAATTCTCACCTGGTGCCCTCCTAGCACCTGAAAATCGTGCAGGGGGCCACCAATTCTCGCTCATGCATGCCAACTTACTGTTGAAGAGCAGCACGCGAGAAAAAACTCTACCCAATGGAGGTTGCCAGAATTTGGCCGGAATTATGGCAAAACTCCACCTCTTCCACCTTGCGGAGAACCCACCCCAGTCCACACAAAAGAAATGAGATGTATGCCTTCGATGAAAACAAGATACTCCATCTTTCATCCCTCAATAACGCATTACTCCGATTCTACAGAATGCATGTAACTTGATCACATGGCAGAATATGTGTATGATAGGGCTCGCATATGCACCATACTCAACATCACAACCAGAAATAAACCAGAGGCCGAGCGTCAACTCCCTTCCTCCTACAAAGAGTTGGCAACACCAGTGAACAATCCTAAATGGATTACTGTATTTATCACCTGCAATACGGCTCTCATAAAAGATTTCAGCACGGCATAGTCAGTCCTATTGCCAATGGCTTCATGCTGTGCATCCTCTAACTAAAATTCCTGATCTATCACAATCAGCTGGAAAGAATGCTTTACAGACATACTCAGAGAAACGTTCAAGTAGAAGACAGGGACTATTTTGGTTCCTGGGTAATGCCTACAGTGAGAAATTCCAGGAACATCCAAAGAGTGTATTGTCAATAACAGATCCATTCTTTGTATATTTGTCTCTATCTGAGGCTGGACCCTCAGCACCGGGTTCACTCCTTGGGGTATATTCCTCAACATGCACTATTGCTTTCAGTACAACAGACAAAGCACCATTCTGGTTGGGGTAGATGTTTGGAGCGAAGGGCTGCTCTGCCTGCCGGTTGTTGCCCGATAGCTGGTCACAGCTCCTTGTCAGTCGATATTCTGTTCCTTGTTAATGTCCAGATCGAACACTCTTTCCACAGAATCAGACTCTCCGGAGGCAAAAACATAAATGATCAAAAGAATGGGAGTACATCTCGTCCACCAGCAGAGGAAATAGGGGCAGAATGTGCTTATTTATAAGTTACTGTAAATATATTTCCAAGATCCCTGGGTCATACACACACTGAAGGTTATCAGTAAGAATTGTACGACGCTCTCATACAAAGCCGCTACATTATCCTCACACAGGAACTTCTCGAATTTGCCGGGAGCTAAAGGACCTGCTTGAATAATGGACAAGAGAAATGGGCACTTCCACCCCAAAAGTATAAAATTTATATTGTGTACAGAAAATATGCCCGAGCGATAAAGCAATAAAAGCGGTATTTTTTTTAAGTTGTCCAAAAAAAAAGCTTTGAGCGTTGCATCCTTTCCTCGGTTAACGGCAAGGATAATTAATACCTTGGCTCATGAACCCATATTATAACAACCATTACTACTTACTGTGCTTATGTGGCACGTCATCATATTTTAGATAGCAGAAAGAAAAACAGGAATATTGTGTGGCATTTATCAATAGGTGCCAATATTACATAGAACACAGACCTCAAAATATCTGTTGAAGAAAACGAAGATAAACATTAGTAAAAGTACACAATCCGAGCAGTACCATCCTACTCAGAAAAATACACTTAAATTCACGTTTTCGGTCAAAAAGCATGTTACCTGTGCTATACTTTTTCAGGAAAATGATAGTACCTCCAATAACGACTCATTCAGATTGTGTGCAATGTAAAGACAGGTTGCACAAAATAAAAAATAAAAAATGGCCACAACATAGAGTTGGTGTGTGGTTACTGATTATTCTTGTACTTATCATAACTTGCAAAATATATGGTTTTGCACTGCTGCTTGCCACATGATAAAGAATGGTTGTAAAACAGTGGAGAGAAAATGAGCAAGAAGAGACAGAAATAGGTTTACTATCTGTATGTATTCATTGCTCAGGGGCACATCCTTAATCAGGATGCATTCCTGTGGTACTGCCCCGTAATTTTATCCAAGACCAGCGGCTCCTAGTATGACTTCCTTTCTTGCTTTTATTGTAACAGAAGCCAGAGATCATAAAATAGAAAACAGCTCTAAGAAATATGTGTCCTTAGTATCAAAACTACAATACCCAGAAAACCCAGGACCAGTGACTCTCTCAGGTGTGTAATTAAAGATGTATGCTGTATGCTTTAGTTGGGGGTGGGGCAGGAGAGGTGTTGGAACAAAACCATATCTCAATATTTGAGACCCCCCCCAAAATTCAGATCACTCAAAATTTACCTCAGATGGTTCTCCCACAGGTTGATCTTGCACTAAAAGGCATCCTTCCCCAACATCAATTTAGCAGAGTAACAGAAATAAATAATTGGGACCACTCAACAATTTAGTTCTAAATCAGAGAAAAGTTAAAGGGTTTTAATCAAGTTCTTAATATCAAATGATACAAAATAAATGCCATTAGGGCTTCAATGTAAAGTTATACAGTGTAGTCAGCATCCCTAAAAGTCAACATCAAAACTGCATAAAAATCTGGCTCACCCCCAAAACCAAAAGGTTCTTATAACAAATAAGTAAAACAGGAGAATCGTTGTGGCATGATCTAAAGTATCAACTGTCTAGGCAAATCAGAATTTGAAACGTCATTACCTTAATACATAAGCACATCCCACATTTAGAAAATCACCAGCACCTTCCATGCTATTGCCACACGGAGATGCTCAAACAAAATATGAAACATTTTACAATGACGCTTCGCTCTAATGAATAGGACTAGTCTGCACAGCAGAACTACAGCCGAAGAACCTTGGAACTGAAACAGCTTAGAAACGCAGAATGATCTCGAAAGCTTTTTATTCACAATAGTAGGAATAATCCATTACATCAACTTGTCTGCGCTCTGCAGAGCGTGTGGGGAGAGAAAATGTGCAGGGGAATCAGATCGGAGGGAGAAGAGCAGAAGTGAATGACAGGAGCAGCTTCCATTTTGTCCAAAATGGTTGTGGCACATAAATGTGGTCTAACTAAAGTATGTTAAAAACACATTTATATATTTCCTAATAAACTAATTTAAAAGTCAGTCATATTAATTCAGCATTTGCGTATTAGATATGATATAAAAGTATTATTATTCATCAATATTTTATTGCACACAATTATAAATCTGGAAAACGCTGCAAACAGAATATGGTTTTACTAGAAGAGTCTGGAGGAACTCAGGTAGGAGCAGTAGCGGCCCGTGGTGGGAGTGCTGCCGGGCGCTGACGTGTGGCGGGGGGTAGTAAACTACGGATTACGGCCAATTAGAGGTAAGTAAACATATAAATAAATAAAACGAATTTCGTTGCGCGCGCTGCATCATTTGGCGATGCAGCGCGCGCAACGAAATTCGTTTTATTTATTTATATGTTTGCTTACCTCTAATCGGCCGTAATCCGAAGTTTACTACCCCCCGCCCCACGTCAGCGCCCGGCAGCACTCCCACCACGGGCCGCTACTGGGTAGGAGATATGCTCTTTAATTCATGTTAGATCCTTAGGTTCCAGCCACAGTCAGATAGCTCTTGTTAGGGCTTCATCCTTGCTCCAACTGTAATCAACCTCCCAGGCTTCCCCCAGCACACTGGCACCAACATTCCATACATGATCACATTCTCACACAGCATCCATACTGAACATTCTACAGCATGTCCATGCATCTGATTCATATACAGCATAGACATCATTATGAAGTTGGCAGCAGTTCCAGCTGTGACTCCCGGGTTATCCCTTGTGACTCTTCTCATTGCCTTTGCAACCCCTGACTTTAGAGGTGGCAAAATCAGGGCAAAGAAGATAGTGGCAGTTTGCCTTCAGGGTAATGGGACTCCACTGTCTTTATTTACACATTTGTTTTAATTATACTAAAAGTGAAGAATAGTATATTATTTGCTATTAGTGTAAAAAATATGATGCATCAGGAACTAAAACAGGACCTTCACTGGCAGCTGAGGTAAGGAAAACAAGCATTTGCAATGCAATCGGTCTCGCCTTTGGGACCTTATGTGTATTTAGCTATGCAGCACATTAGCCTGGGTGCTGAAACATCTACTGTTCTTTAACATGGAGGGAAAATAAGCACCAAACTGCATGACATGCCAGGTATGGGAACACATGGAGAGAAATATTGCCTTTCAGCGGGAAATGGTATAGTCCAAAGCTCTGTTACTAATATAAAATCAGGGCCTTCGGTGGTCATATCACTGAAAATACAAGATTTGAAAAAAAATATTATTGTCTACGGGTGCTGTTGGAAGACAATTTCTATGGACTGGAATCTAGAGAATGCTAAAGTGATTCTGGCATTTTACTGACCTCTGCTGGTCATTTTCTATCAAGAAAGTTAAATAGAGGCAGTTGCCAGAAAAATAAAAAAAGGAAACTCCATAAGCAGAAAGCAATTCTGGTATTTTACTGACCTCTGCTGGTCGTTTTCTATCAAGACAGTTAAATAGAGGCAGTTGAACAGAAAAAAAGTCCATAAGCGGATGCAGACAAGTCCTAGGGCTGATCTCCAGAGCCCACAAAGCACATACACATATAAGTATATACTAAAGTATATACAAGAGGTCTCGAATGCTCAACCTAAAAATGCTTTCAAATGTATGGAGTGTGTGTGTGTCTGAACATGCATGTGTACAGGTCAGAGTATGTTTATATGAGAGAGAGAGCGTGTTTATGTATGAGCATGTGTGTGTTAGTGAGAGTGAGAGTGAGTGACAGAGATAGCGACTGAAAATGAGTGAGATTGAATGTCAGGAACTGAGTATGAGTGAATCAAAGTGAGAATGAGTGAATGCGAGTAAGTGTGACTGCAAGTGGGGAGAGTGAATGAGTGAGGATGAATGGAAGAGAATGAGTGTAAGAAGGTGTGAGAATGACTTTGAGTGAGAATGAGTGAATGGGATTAAGAGTGACTGCAAGTGGGTGAGACTGGTTGAGAATGAATGAGTAGGACTGAAAGTGAGGGAGTGTGAAAATCAGTGTGAGTAAGAATGAGTCAAAGTAAGTGAGAATTAGTGAGTGAGAATAAGAATGAGTGCTAATAAGTGAGACTGAGTCAGAATGAGTGAGTGAGGGTAAGAGTGAGTAAATGTGAGTGTGAGTAAGTATGAGTGAGTTAGGGTGAGAGTGAGTATTAATCAGCAAGGATTAGTGAGTACAAGAGATTTAGTAAGAATGATTGTGAATGAGGGTGAGTGAGTGAATGTATGTGAACATGAGTGTGTGGTTGATGCTTGCAAGTCTGCCTTTTGCCCTGGCTCACTGAAGATAATGTATGGCTTATACGGGTATCCAGGGAAAAGTGCTGGCACTGGCATATTGGAGCCAACTCTTCTCATGATAGGCATGTGGGACAAAACATTGGCATTGGCATACTAGAGGTAATGCTTGGCAAACGGAACACCCGTGGCAAAATGCTGGCAGTAGCATATTGGAGATGATTCTTGGTATAATGTGCAGCCATGGTAAAATACTGTCACTGGCATACTGGAAGTAATTCTTGGCACAGGGCACCTATGAAACAAGTTGACATTGGCTTATTGGAGGTAATTCTTAGCATAAGGTAGACGTGGAACAACCATGACATATGGGAGGGTGCAACCATAACAAAATGCTGGTCCTGACATACTAGAACCACTTTTTGACATAAGGGTATTCTATGGCATATGGACTGCATCAATGGAAACACTGTGGCTCTGGCATATCAAATGTTATTTTAGCAATAAGGCAGCATCTATGGCATATGGGGGTACCCATGACAAAATGCTTGCCATGCAAAATGGATGTAGATTTTGACATATGGGGGCACCCATAGCACATTTTGAAAGAAATGGGGTCAACTTTCTGGGGAACATCAGGTTCCATTAGACTGGCAAATCATGAAAGGACTTGATATTTAAGGATTGTCTTTTCAGAGTCTATAGCTTTTGTTGAACTTGGCCCTGTCTGCAGGGTCACCCCAAACTTTTTGCCTTCACCCTTCCTGCTTTCTGTAACCATTTTTGTTGCCTTTTAGGACTTCTAACCAGTGCTAAAGTACTTTCCTTTGAACATAGTAAAATTGGCTTACACACAATTGGCACATTTCATTTACTTATAGGTTGCTAGTAAAGTGGTATTACATGTAACCATGGCATGTAAATTAAATGCTACTAGGGGGCCTGCAGCACGTATTGTGCCACCAACTTAAGTAACCCTTTAAACCATGTCTCAGGCCTGACACTGCAGTGTGGAGTGCAGTTTTAAACTGCCATTTTGACCTGGCAAAATAAACCTTTTGCCAGGCCTAAACCTTCCTTTCTAATACATATGTCATTCATAGGGTAGGCCCTGAACATCCCATAGGGCAGGGCGCAGTGTATTTAAAAAGTTGGACCTGTACTTTTAAGTTTTACATGTTCTAGTAGTGAAAAACGTTTCCATTCCTTTTCACTACTGCAAGGCCTACCTTTCCCATAGGATAACATTGGGTTACCTTATTACCTTTAATAAGTGCCTAGCTTTCAATTGGGAGCAGGTAGGAATGTTGAGTTTAGAGTCTAAAGAATTGTAATTTAAAACGCTCTTTAATGGTAATGTTAGATTTTAAGTCACAATTCTAAACATGCAACTTTTAGAAAGTTAGCATTTTCTTCCCTCAAACATTTGGTGCCTGCAGCCTGTATCCTGGGTCTCATGACTGGGTGTAGCTGGCAGTCGGTTTTTGTGTATTGCTCCCAGAGAGTGAGACAAAGGGGGAATAGGTGTTGGCAGGGTGAGCCATCTCTGACTTGTTGAAGGAGAGGATCTATCACCTCCCACACTTGCACAGCACAAAGGTTCTGCCTCACACACACTCACAAAGGGTTTTACACCAGTCTATTGTGCCCCCAGACAATTTGGGCTAGGGCAGGGAGGCAGGAAATTTTAACACAGCTCTAGGAGTGTACACCTCCAGAACCTTCTCCTTCTTTAAAGCTATTGCCAAGTATAAATAGTGGACCCTCGGACCCAACTCTTCAGTACACCACTGGACATGTGGAAGACTCAGAAGTACTGCTGTGCTGCTCTGCTGCAAGAAGGACTGCTACTCTGCTGCCCTGCTGCCTGAGTGAAACATACTGGACCTGCATCTTGAACTCAAGACCACCAGAGTTACTCCAAGGGCTAGTTGACTTGCCTCCTGATTACAGCCTCAGGAACAAAAAAGGCTCCAACCACCTTGAACCCAGCACGTGGACTCTGTCTGCTGTGAATCTTGCCCCAGAAGTGGTGCCATCCCAGTCCTGGACCATTAGCAGTGGGGCTGGAGGAGCTGTGCCAACCCAGTTGTGGTCTCTTGGGCAGAACCGATGCAGCGTGACTCATCTCCTTGCAGCTCCACCTTGAAACCCCCCACTACATGATGCCTCTCTGATGCAGGACATCGCATCGCAGCCTGGAGCTTCTTCGGAACTGTCGCTGCGCAACGCATCCCTGGCACAGGGCTTCCCATCACAAGCCTTTGTCGATGGCATTGATGGAGCACGGTTTCGCAAAAATGAAACCTGTTCGAATTAACACTCCCATAATACGTACTAACAGTGTGCAGTGATAGTTTAACATACACATTACATGAACACGAGGGAAACAGCTTTGCGCATGTGTGCACTAATAAGAACTAATGCATGAAAGAACTAGGCCGCATACTACAATGCGTTTTGAAAGAAACAGAATTAATGCATGTTCAAGCTGCATTTTATATTTCGCATCTTGCATCTTGCTTTAAAAATAACAAATAATGCTGCTTTTGTATTAAGCTTCTGCTAGGAAAACAAGTAACAGGGGATAGTGCAAAGGTGGGTGGTAAACAGTGAAAAGTGCATTTCTATGTAATTAATGAATGTTTATGTTCTATTTGCCGTAGTGAGCTGAAATGAGCCTCCATTATTTTTAAGTTAGCCGGATAGAGGAGGGGCTGGAGTGACAGCGAAAATGTCATGACAGAGCAGCCAGAAGTGCTGAGTGCTTCAAAGAAGGGACAAAAAGTTCAAGGATACCCAGCACTGAATGCATTGTTCGTCTGCCAAAGGATGTTACTGACCGTGGGACTAAAGACTGCTTCTGCGGACATTGTTGGAAAAGATGTGCGAAAATGTTTAAATGTATCATATAATAAATCATGTGAACGAGTCAGTTATTGAGTAATGGGAAAGGATGTAGAATTATGTTTATGAACAATTAATGAATGAAATCACTGTGGTGTGACAGACCACCTCCTAAGTCCACCAATGAACTGTTGAGTTTCGGGAAATGTTTCAACTGATGTGGGACGGACATGTAGGTTTTAGGGTATAACTGGGGTACCTTAGGGGGTGTGGTTAGAGGGAGAGAGAGAGAGAGAGGAGAGGAGAGAAGGTGCTTGCGCTCCTGGTTCCTAGCTTATCGAGAGGGGTGATGCATCGCTGATCGTCGGTTTGCAGAGAGGCCTAGCTGTTCCTGTCCCTGTTCCGTTCCTGTCTCTGAAAATCTTTGTTCCCTGGCTCTAGTTTGGGGAACCCCCACTGTCCCCTCGGCCAAGGGGGTGGTATTTCACAGATCCTTTGGGTTTGTATTATTCTGACTCGTACTTTGCATAATTATTTGCAAATGTATTCTTGTCTCTGAAATCTGATGTCTCTTCATCTATCCACTCCGATATATGTATATTGTTTCGCATTTTTTGCTGAAACTGATGTCTCTTAATCTATCCACTCCTTCATGTGCATAATCAATATTGATGATGAGAATGACACTGTTTGCATCTGCTGATTAATTTTTCCTCCCTCTTGTGAATTTTCATTTGTTAGCACTTGTAACCGTATGCAATTGAGCATTCATGATTTTCTTCAATTTGAGATAAAACTTTATTGATCTTACCAAGAGTCTGTGATTATTTAGCTGACTAGATAGTTAGTTAGATAAGTGCTATCATTACCATCAACTACTCAACTAATTGGTCTATCGACCGAGAGGAAAGAGAGTTGATATACAGGTCTAGTTATGTATTTAGACTTGTCAAACATGAACCTGTGATGTAAACAATATTTTCATGTCATTAAAACTTGACCCCCAGCGCATCAGGGACTTGGGTGAATATGTATGGGGCATTGTATGAATTATTGATGAGTATCGATCCCTGATTAGGTGTCACGCTGGATCAGTTTTCTGGTAGCAGAGGACGGTTTAATTATTGATTAGTTTGGTAATGATTATTGATTATCGATTATATGTTCTTAACATGAAAAGTTAGTGTCCTGTTCTATGTTGTCTAGAAGTACAGGTACGGAGTTACCTGAGGAATAAGAATTAGCCTGGAGTAGGCAGAAGAAGAGTGTGGATAAGGAAATCACACTGCAGAAGTACTTTGTCTGTTGTTATAATACCGAGGCTACAGAGGGCTGTAGCTATTATATTTTGGGATAATTTCGTACGTGAGTGGAGTGTCTGAAATAGCAAAAGGTCCACTTCCGAAACTCTGGCCTTATCCCCAGATGAGTACCAAGACCTCTATTTACGCCAAAAAGTCCTCTTGCAAAACTTTGGCCTTATCCCTAGAGGAGTAATAAGTCCACCTGTAGCTTGTTTGAAAGGTAAAATAGCACTGGTCGTCGTTTTGCCTGAAGTGAAAGAACTTCTCTTTGAAAAGTGAAAACTATCTCTTTATTTAGCGGAACAGACAAGGTAGCATTGTTTTGTGTTGTTACTAACAGAATTTTTTAATTAAGAAAACTTAGAAAATATTGCCGTATTCTTTTGTAAAAGGAGGGTCAGTAGAAGGAGTAATACTGACGTCAGAAAAAGCTGCGCTGGCATTGGTCAGGCAGCGGGCGTGTACTGAGCTATGATTGGTTAGTTGGTGTGAGTCGCGCTGACATTGGTTGAGAAAAGCAGATACGTAGAGAGCCGTGATTGGACGGTTGGTGTGAGTCGCGCTGGTATTGGACGAAAACTAGCAAATAGAATAAGAAGAATTATGGAAAGGTTTCCTTTGTGTGTTCTGTTGTGATACATTTGCGTAAAGAGTCAGAAAAATGAAGTTGTTAAAGAAAATAAAGAATTTCTTTAAGAAAGATAAACCAATAGTGACTAGAGAGGGAGTTCTTGTTCCACCTCCAGGAACGTCAGTTGCTTATATGATGCTGGAGCGAGGATACCATACGTGTACTTGGTTAGAGAATTGGGTGGAATATACAAAGGATGATGGTGTTATAGCTTTCCCACAGCATGGTTCGTTTAATATGAGGATTTTGCAGAATTTGAGGAATCGAATGAGTTCATTAGAGCCAAATCCCAGACCTACACAGTATGAAGCATTAGAGGAATGGGAGGTAGAAGCATATGAAAGAGAGAGATATCGAGGTGGTAGGAGATACAGAGGTTTTGGACCTAGATATCCTTTCGAGAGAAGAGAGGATACAATGAAAAAATGGAGGAGAGCTGTAATAACCGAAGGTTTGTACCCAGTTTTAGTTGCTGACGATCAGACAGGAGGTAAATTTAAAGAGAAAAAGAAAAATATAGAGACTTCAAGTTTAAGAGATGATCTGAACGATTCTGATGATGAGTTGTTGGAAGATATTATGACCAAAAGACCTCCGCCATACCAAGAAAATTCAGATGAAATGACTCCGAGTGCACCACAAATGGGAACTCCATTTACTCCACAAGTCACGGAAATATCTAGAGTAGTACGAGAAAATGAAATAAGTTTATTGAATAAGGCATGGCTAGAGCAGGTCCAGAAATTAAATCAGTTAAGTCTGAATGCAGAAGCAGTAACGGTCACGGTAACAATTGGTCCCGTTGTCCCATTGTACGGAGAAAAACAGAATGTATCAAAAGCAAATACGTTATCAGTTCCAAGGAGTAGCATCAGGAGTGGAATGGTAACTGTAGCGGATGAGGATGAACAGGCTGACACAAATAATACTTTGTTAGATCTTCCTGTTTGTGAGATGATGACAGAAACCCCTAGAAGAAGTGTACAAATAGATCCAAGGAGAATAGGGCAGAGTGTCACTCCAATGGCAGGGAGTTCAGCAGGTCCTTCGCCAGAGGAATTTAATGATTGGATAAAAGGAATGGTAAAGCCAAAACCACAACCACAGAGTATAAATGTGAGCCAATTGAAAGTAGATTTGGAAGAGATGATTATTGGTACAATAAGTCCAGACAGATTAGGGACTTACCGAGATGATGAACTGTTATTTTTATGTAAAAGCATTACTTGGAGAGCGAGGAATCTACATGAGAAAATATCAGAAGCAGCTAGTGAGTATGGAATAGACATAGAAAAGTCGAAGGTGTTGCAGAAATCATACAGATTGGCTTTCACTGATAAGGATTTAGAGAGTTTGAATGCTTCTGGAAAAAGGTTGCAGATAAAGGAGTTGATGAATATTTTGAAGAAATGGGGAGATGTGGAATGATGGAAAGGTAGATGGACAAGAAAGAAAGAAGAAACAGCTGGTAAAGGAGTGTCTATGTTTCCGTTAAAAGAAACAGAACAAGTTGAAAGGGCGTGTCCGATGAGAGAGGTTCCAGGTGGTGGATATGTTCATGTTCCATGGTCAAGACAGGATATATTATCTTTTACGAATGATTTCCCTAGGTTAAGGGAGAAACCAGTTGAGTGGTACAAACAGGTGGAGAGGTTTGTGAAAGTTTCAAAGGTTTTGTTAAAGGATCTAGATGGTTTGTTTGAGATTGTGGTTCCAGCTGATTTGTGGACAGAATGTAAGATTACTGTCGATTGGCCAAAAGAAGAATACCCTAGAGATCCTAAAACAGGTGCACCATCCGATGAGGTGATGAAAAAGTACAATCAGGTGATCACTTTCTTGAAAGGGAAAATTTCCCCTAAAGAAACAGATTGGGTTAAGATAGACAGAACGACCCAAGAACCAAAAGAGTCAGTACATGCTTATTATGAAAGGTTTTTGCAGGTATTTAAACAATACAGTGGGTTTAAGAACATTGGAGACAAAGATATGGGACATTTTGTGTATCATTTTGTGTTTGGATTGAAACCGGATATTAGTAACATGATTCAGCAGCATTTGATTTGTTGGCAGAGCAAAACAATTGACGAAATCTTAAGGTACGCAAAATATTGTAGTGATGACATTGAATCAAGACATAAAAAGTTAAAAGAGAAAATGATGTGGGCACAAGTGAAGGTGGCAGAACAGAAAGAGACAAACAATAATTCTCAAACAGGTTACCAGAATCAAAATGGTCAGGTACCCAATGGAGGTTAAGGTAGAGGTAAAATGAGTAAAGAAGAGGCTAGGAAGAATTTTCCTTGTCATGCGTGCGGAAAAATTGGACATTGGAAGAACAAGTGTAGATCTGCTCAAAAGAATAATGGGGTAAATCAAAATTGAAATCCACAGATGCAGAATGAGGTGGTTATGAACCAACAGCAGCAGCAGGTAGTTACTCCACAGTTACAGGTGCCACAAGCTCCCATGCCAAATAATGTGACTGCTCAGATGCAGAGGTACAGTGCGAACACTGGATTTCACGGAGGTGACCAAATTGGTAAGAATCAAATTGTGCAAATGGTTCCGCAATACTGGTTGCAGTGCAATGAAAGTGATTCAGACTCATCTCAATGACGGTGCCTGAGTGGGGAGGAAGAGTGCGTACTTGGCGCATCTTTGGCGGTAGATCAGTCAGGTCCATTTGTTGAAGGAAAACTGGAAGGTAATGATATTACATTCCTAGTGGACACTGGTGCTACCCGTTCTACTGTGAGAGCAGCAGAAATCCCAAACCTACCCCTCTCGGGAGAAACTATCCAAGTTGTAGGAGTCTCGAAAAAGCATATTAGAACGCCAGTCACAAATCCAATAGAAATTCATATTGGAAATTTCAGAGACATGCATCGTTTTGTGGTATGTGACTCAAGTCCAGTAAATCTCTTAGGTAGAGACTTATTGTGTAAAATGAATTGCACCATCTATTGTACGCCAGATGGTATTGCATTTCAGACACCTGATGAGGATGTTGAATTTAAGATGATGCTAGCAAAGCAAGTGACAGAAGTGGATGAGTTGTTTTCACTTCTCACAGAAGAAAATCTGCCTGAAGAATTAAAGAGTGCAGTAAGGTCGGATGTATGGGATTTTACAGGAAAAGAGATTGGTCTAATGACAGATGTAGATCCGATTCAGGTGTTGGTGAAAGAGGGTGCTGCCTATCCAAACACACCTCAATACAAAATGAGTCCAGAAGTGATTGCAGGAGTCACACCTGTGATTGACCAAATGATTGAACAAGGAATACTGAAAGAAATACTGAGCAGTCCTTGTAATTCGCCTATTATAGGTATCAAAAAGCCCAGTGGGAAATACAGAATAGTGCAGGATTTAAGGAAAATAAATAAGATTGTAGTGCCCTGTTGTCCAGTAGTGCCAAATCCAGCAGTAATCCTTTATCAAATTCCATGTGATGCTGAATGGTACACAGCAATTGATTTGTGCCAAGCATTTTTCTAAATTCCTTTGCATCCGGAAAGCCAATATCTTTTTGCGTTCCGGTTCGGAGACCGTGTTTTGGCATGGTGCCGAGTTCCTCAAGGGTACACAGAGAGTCCCTCAATCTTTAACCAGATCTTGAAAAAATGTCTGGAGACTTTAGTCATGCCAGGAAATTCAGTTTTGGTTCAGTACATTGATGACCTACTTGTGGCATCAAAGACCCGAGAGGCATGTGTGACAGACACCATTGCCTTGCTGAACCATTTGGCAGAAGGGGGACACAAAGTGTCACCAGCAAAATTTCAATTTTGTAAACAGGAAGTCCAGTACCTAGGACACAAAATAGAAAAAGGAGTCAGAAAGGTGACACCAGAGAGAATTAGTGTAATTAAACAGATGAGTCCACCTACCACTCAGAAAGATGTCCTAATGTTTTTGGGAATGGTTGGATACTGTTGGCAGTGGATCAGTGGTTTCTCACTGATTGCAAAACCTTTACAAAGGTTGACACAAAAAGATGTGAAAGATCTGATTGTGTTGGATGATGAAAGTATGGAAGCTTTTACTAAACTGCGAAACAGTCTTTGTCGAGCACCTGCATTGGGAATGCCAGATTATGCAAAGGATTTTGCATTGTACTGTGGTGAAAGAGATGGGTGTGCACTTTCAGTCTTAACTCAGAAACATGGAATGGCACGACGTCCAGTAGCATATTTTTCTGCTACATTGGATTCAGTGGCCGCAGCGTTGCCAGGATGTTTAAAAGCAGTAGCTGCTACTTGTGTGAGTCTGGAACAGAGTGAAGCAATTGTAATTGGACATCCAGTCAAGGTGTATGTGCCACATTCAGTTGAGATCCTTTTAACCTGCACCAGGACACAGTACATGACCTCTAGTCAGCTGACTAAGTATGAAAGAGTGATCTTGGGTGCTGAAAATGTGACCGTGGTAAGGTGCACTACAGTAAATCCGGCAACTCTTTTGCCGAATTCATATTGTGAGGAAGTGAGAGAGGCGGCGGATCATGATTGTCTGGATGTGACAGAACTGTGCACCAAACCTAGGCCAGACATAGAAGACGTTCCATTGGAGGAATCAGACTGTGAGATGTTTGTTGACGGATCATGTTTAAGAAATGAAAAAGGAGAATGATGTTCTGCCTATGCTGTTTGCACCATAGCGGGAGTTCTAGAAGCATCCTGTCTAAAAGGGGTAAACTCTGCTCAAATTGCTGACTTAATAGCTCTGATTAGAGCGTGCAAAATTGCCAAAAGCCTGAGGGTAACCATATTTACTGATAGTCAATATGGGTTCGGGTTGTCCATGATTTTGGGCAGCTATGGATGCAAAGGGGATTTCTGACTTCTTCAGGTTCCCCTATTAGGAACAGCAAAACTGTAAAAGATTTATTGGATGCTTTACAATTGCCCAAAAGAATTGCAGTGGTCAAATGTTCCGCACATAAGTCAGGGGATGACTATGTGACGAGAGGCAACAGATACGCAGATCAAGTAGCGCGTTTCTGTGCACGAAATTTGATTGCCTTAAACAGAGGGATTGAAAAGGAAAATACCAATTGCCATCTTATGTTCTCTTCTTCTTTTGAAACTTGGGATGAGATTAGGCAGCTACAGGAAGAGGCAAGTGATGAGGAAAAAGAAATCTGGAAAAATTCAGGCTGCAGAAAAAGAGCTGAGGACGAAGTATGGATTTATATAGACGAAAGACCAGTCATGCCAGACAGTATACTATCCCATATGGCAAGGGTATACCATGGAATTGCACATGTTGGAAGAGATGCAATGATCAGGCTCTTCAAGCAGTCATGGTATAACCCCAAGTTCAGGGTCATTTCAGAGAGTCTTTGCCAGAGGTGTGTCACCTGCCAGCAGGAAGACAGTTGTTAGACAAATAGTGATTAGACACTAGAGCCATGAAGCAGCCTGGTTTTGCCCTAGGGAAGCTACTCTGGCACCGAAAACAAGGGACAACAATGAAAGGATACTACTGGTCAGCACCTTCTCACCCACGAGCCCGAAGTACAGAAATTGCCTGGAAGAATTGGCCACTAGTTAGCAACACATGCAAGGAAGCACCCCGATTTGTGTTCAAGCACAACAGAAAGATTAGGGATCACATAGTAAGGACACAGAAGTTCCCCGAAGAACAATGACATCAGGGCACTCGAGCCTCCTGACATTGGTAGGACACCACAGGTGTGGAGGATGTGTGGTGTGTACATTTACTGCAAACACCAAGATCCTAGAGACGGTGGAAAGAACTTTTACACTTAGAGCATTCTCCAATTGTAACACGAGAAATGTTGCCTATAATATATGTGGTTAGATGCCCTTGCATGAAGATGTACGTAGGACAGATGTTGCAAATGATCAAACAGCGCATCGCGTGACTCGGTTTTGGTACATTTGTGAATCAGATATAGTACTGTGTATATCAGAAGGTTTGTGGTAGAGTGTTCGTTGTTACACGGCGCACCTGCATGGTTTTACCAGTTACGCAGTTATACACTCATGGTTGTTTTCACCCACCTCGGTCGAGCGCACGTTGTGTGCCGCTGTTTGGTAATTATAATCATGTATATACACAATTAAATTGGATTTAGACATGGAAAACCCAGAGCATGTTGCTACAATGTAAGGCGCATATAAATGGTCCGCGCTATTCCAGAGAAGCCGCAGTTGGGTGCGCGCACATCTATCAGGGACACATACCCTGTAGTCATGACAATATTGACAGATGACCACGGCACATTGACACCACGCCAATACCGGCATTGATAGCTAGATTGGTTATGCCAAGCAATGGGCAGTACGGTTAATGGCATGCAAGGCACCCACAATATACAATACCTGTAAACATAATGTATTGTGAATATGTGCACCCTCTGATGAGTTCATGCATCAGCGTGTTAGATACAGACAAATACATCCTAACCTGCACATATAACACACTTTCCAGAGGCAAACAGTATGTGTTCGCCCCACCCAAGCAGGAAACACAATGGTGATGCTGACATGATGGGTTAACTGTCAGTGGACTTGGGCTATTGTGATTCTGAAAGTTATGTAAATATTTTATAAGTCTTCTAAAGCGTGGATTGATTGGAGTCGGTTTACTTGGTTGGCACAAGTGGAAAGTGCTTTCGAAGGTGGAGTTTTAATTACCAAAAGAGGATATTGTGACTATGTCTGATGTCCTTATAGCAGTGGGGGCATTGCATTATACTCTTGAATGGTGAGTTATGAAAGCATGGATTCATGTCAAATTGCAATTGATAATCAGATAAGTATGATAGAGGCTGATGAATGGTCTGGGTTTCGGTCTTCCTACATATGCAGATACTGAGGCAGATAACTTGGTCCTTTGGCGGCCCTTTCACTCGCAAGGGGTCAAAACGTCGACATATATCTCCCTTGGTTCCCTGATTATTTATAATCCATGTTGTGCTATGTTGTACGCACATGTATGTTGAAACAACTTGGTTAAAAACCAGGGATCATTGATGGTGTCCTTTGTATATATTTTATATATTTTGCACACACTTGGACACTGCTTCGCCTGCACTGTATTAATATGAATTGCACTGTCATTTGCATATATACTGGAAGAGAATATATAACAGCAACAGAAACCTTCTCAGTCTGATTGTGTTTTTTGTATCTGCAACCCAAGTGAGAACTTACTACTAAGCTGCCTTAGTAATACATTAACTGTGGGTGTCCCCAGACCAACACAGGAGGGAACCGACTTCATGAAAAGAGACCCACGGTTGACTCTGTATATTTCGGATACATTACAGTACCCCATCTTCCACATTAAACTCATAGTTGCCTTCACAAAATCTGAGTGCCTTGAGCTGTAGGGAGAAAATCTATCTTTTTCCTGATTTAAGGTCATTTTGAAGTGGTAGACAATGACGGTGATCTGTTTTCAATAAGGAGACACATTTTTCAAATATATCCAGATTGTTTTCAACCAGACTATCGGGGTCATTTGGAGTATGGAGTCATTTGCATGGGTCTCTTGCAGGAGAAAAGTTGCCTGCGGGCCATAAAGAGAAGTGACATGCTGGGCCGGACTGGGAACAGAAACCGCCCCTGGCAAACTGCTCAGCCACCCCCCCCTGGGGTTAAGGGGAGTGCAGCCGAGCAGTTTGCGAGGGGCGGTTTCGGCCGATTTTGTTACAGGGGGCCGATATTGCCGACCCCCGGTAACAAAAACGTCCCCCCAGGGGCCCAAAACCGGCCCCCACCCTAGCGGCCCACCGGGGAAATGCCCGGTGCCCGCTATGGCCAGTCCGGCCCTGGTGACATGTATACTCTTCGATCTCTTCCATTTTCCTTAGCCTCGACACGTACAAAGAGTAGTAGACATTACGCCATTTCTGATACTATAGTCGATTTAGTGGTCAGGTGTGTGCAAGTTGATGTAGATTGAAGTTTCACCAAGATCTCTGCATATTATAAAGTATTTGCCATCATCCTATGCAAAAATAAAGACATAGAATCCCACAGTTTGGTTACAGCCATAGTGAAGGCCCTACCACACTCGATTAACTTTGAAAATAAAGAGAAGAAAAGAATCCTGAGAAAAAAGCTGGCAACTACGGGCATAGAACTTCAATTTATTTCTCAGATAAATTGGGCTAGATTGGTGGAGAGCCTTGTGGATTATGCATAGGTATTTAAATAAAATCCTTTCCTCCACTGGAAGCCAGTGCAATGAGACAAGAGCATGCGGAGGCTGAGGAAGAGTTCGGTAATCCAAGTGCTACTTTGGGTGCCACACTTTGAATTCACTGAAGCTCCTTCAGTACACTGGTGGAAGTTCCTGGCTACGTAGAGTTGCATACATTAAGGCGACTAAGGATAGTAGCCTGCACCACAATTCGGCGAGACTGGGGTGTGGGTAAAGTGACTATTCTTCTAAGCACCCTTAATGGAAGGAAACAAGAGGAGGTAAGATGGCTAGCCTACTTCTCCATACACAAATTTTCCTCCAAATAGAAGCCCAAATTCTTCCCGATATTGCAGGTGAAGGTGGCCAAAAACAAAAGGAAAAGATTTAGCCAGGAAGGATTGCAAGAGCCAAAGTACCTCCATCTCGTTGGAAGTGAATTTTAAGGCATTAAGACTCAGCCAAGAGGCGCCAGAAAACATACAGTGATGGAATTTAGTTTTGTTCAAGCCCATTACAAGCTGAGTGTCAGCAGCATAATACTTGCAGGTGACTCCAAAAGATCTGACCAATAAGGGCAAAGGACGGCGGTAAATATTAAACAGGGTCAGGCTGAGAGCAGACCCCTGTTGAACAACTTGTGCCAATGCCTTATAAATCAACACATATGGAGGGAGGCACATGGTTTGAGGTTTATCTTCAAAGTAAGATTTATACCACTGTAGTGCAGAATCTCCTATCCGGACCTTAGCCAGCCTGATTAAGAGTATGAAATGAGATACAGTATCGAAAGCCGCGGACAAATCAAGAAGAACTAAGGCACCTGCATTAGCCTTGTCTGCTAGCATTCCAAATTCATCCAAGAACGAAACCAGCAGAGTTTCAGTGCTGTGTCCTAGTCGATAACCCAACTGCATGGGTTGTAATAAATGATCCTGTTCCAAAAAGCTGGCGAGTTGTTGATTAGCATATTTCTCCAATCTTCTAATTGCAAAATGTAGAAGGGATATTGGGCAAAAGTTTAAAAGAGAGACTTGGCCAACATTTGGTTTCTTCATCAATGGAACAATGAACACCCTTTTACATTCACTATTAACTCAGGCATTAGTGAGTGAGTTATTACACACCTCCAACAAATTTCGGAGAAGAGAAGATTTGGCCATGTTCCAATATTTTGGAGGATTCGGGTCCAGTTGAGAGACAGATATAATAGACTCAGAGATAGAGGTAAACTTCTCCACAGATAAATGTGGGAAATAATCTAAGGCAGGGGTAGGCTCAACCACAACTTCCGGTGATACAGGATGAACGTCAGTAGAAGGACCTATGTACAAAAAGCCCAAAGGTACCGAGCAGCTTCCCAAATTTGAGTCAGCCTCTGAGGTAGATAGTCACAGTTGGTACTAATCCTCTCTTCAAAATAGGTGGAGAGTTTATTAGCTAGGTCCTGAGAATGAACAATAGCAGAAGATGCACAATTAGGAGAGGCTAAGGGCCTCACTTTTGTGAAGATTTCCTTCATGGAATTTTCTGCAGCTAAGATTCTATTTGAGCAGAATTCGCCTTTTGTGGTATTGACTATATATTTATGTATATAAACATAACCAGCTTTAATTCAACTCTAGCTTTTGGGGAGTAACCACTGTGCCAGACCAGCTAAAGGTTTTTACAACCCCTTATGGTGACCTTCAGGACGCCGATATACCATGGGGCTGAGAGTTTTTTAAATACTTTGTGATTAAATTCTTTAGAAGCTGAACGGTTTTTAAGACCAACACAACGCATTGGTAATAATATTTATAACCTTCCTCATTGAAGCCAAGAGTTTTTTGTCTCACCATCTCAGTCACCTTATTAACCGGCTTAGCACTACAAAATGTATTCCAAGGTTGTTTTGACTTGGGAATCCTAGCTCTTAAATGTTCCTCAAGACGGCTGCACTGTGTAGTGAAGCTCAAGGAAATTAACTAGTGATCTGCCCAGGTTTGGGGAGAGATAACTACATATTCTAGCCTATTGGGAGACCCAAAGACAAGATCCAACATATGTCCTTTGATGTGAGTAGGGCCCTTGACTGCCTGAACGGCTTCCATATCAGCCATACCCTCTATAAAATTGGCAAAAGAATCATCAAGAGGAGCAGAGTCAATCCGTAGCTTAAATCACCCACCACTAGCAGAAGAGTATGTGATAGGGATAGAGGCAATACCAGAACCAAAAAGGAGCTACCAAAAGGTTCTGGTGTCCAAGGAGGATGGTAGCCGACAACAACACTCAGCACATTGGGAGTCTCCATTGCAAGGGAAAACCCGAGTAACTCTGCTGCCGGAAAAGTCATAAGTGTAAGCTCCTTAGTGGAACACTCCCAGTTATGGCCACCCCCCCCCCCCTATCCCTTTTTACTGGGCGATTATGATAAAGAATTGCATAGCCAGTTGGACGGAGAGCAGCAAGACCAGGAGAAGAGGAATCCCAGAGCATTGTTTCTGTTAGATGCAGAACCTCCACCTCTCTCCACTCTAATAAATCAAAGATTTTCGTAGAATGCGTTACCACTGAGTGCGCATTGACCCGGACGCACCTCAGACTGCCCTTCAAAACTGGTTTAACTCCAAATCTCGAGCTCTGGTGCTGCTTAGAAGTAACATTGTTTCATATAGAAAACCCTTATTAGGAACATCTGTTATCACACCACCATTAGCAAAAGTGAGAGATGCCCCAAAACGGTCTATGGTTGGTTACATGTATCTAAATACTGTAGTCCCACCAAGTCACCGATTCCATTCAAGGTTATAGTAAGGGGAGCCACACATCTTCCACAAACACTATGATACCAAACTCGTCCCACAAGGCTGATCAATCCTCCAGGGCTGTCTGAGACATATTTCATTTGGAGTCCAGAATTCTGTATTTCCATTACACATAGCAGAGTAATCTCTGCATCCACACATAACCTTCTGATCCAGGCTCCAAATAGCAGTGCTATTCTTAATGTGATACAGAAGAAACAAGTTCAGGCCTCAGACAGTAGTACTATTTAATAGGCTCAGAACTCAGACAGCACAGCCATCTCCAAGCTACATAGATTTATCTATCAAATGCCTTATACATCAGAACTATCCCTCATGTTAGACTGTGCCTATTACATGCCTATTACATGTCTGATTCAACATAACACAGACCCAGCGGCGGTTTCTTTATGAGGGCGAGAGGGCGTTGCCCCCGCCTGCTGCAGCGGCACTAAACGTGAAAAATAAAATGGCAATGAAATGATTTCATTGCCATTTTATTTTTCACGTTTAGCGCGCAGCAGCCTCCAGTCAGTGTATATGGGGGCATGTCTTCCTCTGCTGCTGATTGGCAGCATAGAGGACTGGAGGAGCAAGATGGACGTGGGTCCCTTGCTCACTTTGCCACTGGATTCAAGATAGCCTGGCTGATGAGGGTTTTGAACCCGAAACCGGTCCCAGGATGCTTGTTTCCGGTCCAGGGAAGACATGGCTTGGCAGTTCGGGCTGGACTGTTCCCATGAGGCACAGGGTCAGACTGATTTGCATATGGCCATGTCTGAACTGGGGTGCTGGAGTGAGCTAAAGAATGATGATGGATTAAACCCAGATCAGTTGACTGGGGGTGAGTGTTTGATTTGCTCTAACGCTCCGTCCATCATCCCCTTTGATATTGCTTTGTTCGCCCTAAGTTGGCAGGGTATGCCCAGACGTGGGTACCTTGCTCACTTTGCCACTGGATTCAAGATAGCCTGGCTGATGAGGGTTTTGAACCCGAAACCGGTCCCAGGATGCTTGTTTCCGGTCCAGGGAAGACATGGCTTGGCAGTTCGGGCTGGACTGTTCCCATGAGGCACAGGGTCAGACTGATTTGCATATGGCCATGTCTGAACTGGGGTGGTGGAGTGAGCTAAAGAATGATGATGGATTAAACCCAGATCAGTTGACTGGGGGTGAGTTTTTGATTTGCTCTAACGCTCCGTCCATCATCCCCTTTGGTATTGCTTTGTTCGCCCTAAGTTGGCAGGGTATGCCCAGACGTGGGTCCCTTGCTCACTTTGCCACTGGATTCAAGATAGCCTGGCTGATGAGGGTTTTGAACCCGAAACCGGTCCCAGGATGCTTGTTTCCGGTCCAGGGAAGACATGGCTTGGCAGTTCGGGCTGGACTGTTCCCATGAGGCACAGGGTCAGACTGATTTGCATATGGCCATGTCTGAACTGGGGTGGTGGAGTGAGCTAAAGAATGATGATGGATTAAACCCAGATCAGTTGACTGGGGGAGTGTTTGATTTGCTCTAACGCTCCATCCATCATCCCCTTTGGTATTGCTTTGTTCGCCCTAAGTTGGCAGGGTATGCCCAGACGTGGGTCCCTTGCTCACTTTGCCACTGGATTCAAGATAGCCTGGCTGATGAGGGTTTGGAACCCGAAACCGGTCCCAGGATGCTTGTTTCCGGTCCGGGGAAGACATGGCTTGGCAGTTCGGGCTGGACTGTTCCCATGAGGCACAGGGTCAGACTGATTTGCATATGGCCATGTCTGAACTGGGGTGGTGGAGTGAGCTAAAGAATGATGATGGATTAAACCCAGATCAGTTGACTGGGGGTGAGTGTTTGATTTGCTCTAACGCTCCGTCCATCATCCCCTTTGGACCCTCCAAAGTACGCATGTCAGTTTGGCCGGCTCTTTTGAGCAGGCCAAAGTGACATGCGCACTTAACAGCTCTCCACTCAGCTGTCTTAGACAACTGGGTGGAGACCAAGAACAGGCCTGCCGGGCTCAAAGGAGCGCCCTGCCAGGACGCTCCATCCAATCCTACTGCTGCTCTCATGCTGATGAGAGTAGCGCCAGGATTAGTTAGAGGAATTTCCTGGAGACTGGAGCCCGCGGAGCCGACAGAGGAGGGAACGAGGAAGATGTTGAATGTGCAGCAGGCAGGGTAAGTGACTTTATTTTTTATTATTTGCCACTCGCCTTGCCTGCATGGACGCACCCACCAACCCACCACTTAGTTCTCGCCCCACAGGTGCATAAACGTGCCAGCCACCCTTGCATAGACCAACGGATTTAGTACTTCATGATGACACTGTGAATCAGCAAGGAGAGGGGAGCCTTGTCATTTCAAGCCAGCCCTCACCTTGTCTGCCAGCTGTCTCCCCAGGCCTGCTCTCTCTCTGACAGATTCTGCCTCAACCATTTTCTGTTTTCTGGCATCAGTTAGGTGATTATGAATTCTTAACCGTGTCAATGCAGTGCTCCTTTAAAAACAGGATGCAGCGTTTCCTAAGCCAGGAGCTGTGAAAACACATGCCATCACTCAAACATCTCTTGGGGACCCTCCCCCTCGGCTGATTGACACAGTATGCGGATGCCCAAGCCAGACAAGCAGAAACTGTCACCCAGGGCAGCATCTGCATCTCCCTCCTGCTGTGCTATTCCTGGTGCTCCAGGGCAGGGCTACCAGAAGGGGAGCCCTGAGGGGACATTATTTCCCTAGCCCCATGCTTTGTGAAAGTCCCATGCTCGTGATGCAAGATCTATCTATAGACTTTGGAGTAAGCCTGTGCTGTTTACTAACGAGACAGATGAGCCAGCTAAAACTAGTAGATGTCACCAGACGCTGGCACTGTCATATTTTCTATTAATCTGATGACATTTTTAACTTCTAAACAGGTACTTGTGACATTTAAGATCCCACAAAGATTTTGATCCAGGCCCTGCCATATATTCTGACATGCCTGCCTCACCAGAAGACAAGAAGGCCAATTCTTGGAAACTACTAAAAAGATTTGACACAAGAAGACCAGGCCTAGGAAGGTAAGTGGGGTGAAAAGCCTGTCTGCATAAAAGAATATCTGTATAGGTGCATGTGGGGATATAATACCCATATGTAAACGGAAGTCAGTGTATGTAATTATGAGTTTTGTGAGATAGTGAGGCACAGCTGAGGCATTAGGAGAAGGGTATGTTTGGGCTAGAGGTCACATAGGCCTGATAATGGCTGCACTTGACATCAGGATTGTATTCTAGATGACATTCTGGTTATCCTTGCATAATCCTGACATATTGCAGACATTTTGGTAAGATTATCTCTATAGCTGGTATAAGAGTGACATATCTCCTACATATTGTGGGCATTCTTGATACATTCAGGTTAACAATTACATAATAGTGGTGCAACATGACATATTGTGGCCACTTTTACAACGTTCTTCTAGTCTTCCTGGCATTATAGTTGCCCATCTATTTTATAATGTGATAATTGTTTACAACATTCTGCCTAATCCTTGCATAATGGATCCCAATGTTGATGTATTGTAGCCATTACTGAAACATTTCTGTCTATTGCGAATATAACTTTGATGAAAATCATAGCCATAAGATTGACACCCTTAGTATTTGATGATGAAGATTTGATTTCGATTTAAATTTATAAAGCGCGACACGTGCCGAAAAAGCGTCTAAGCGCTGCCTGAATTGAAAAAGACTGAAACTGACATAGTCGAGGATTAGACAGCTGAGGTAAACAGCCAGGTTTTTAGAAGCTTTCTGAAAGCCTAGTGATTAGGGATGTTCCTTAATGGATCAGGCATCTGGTTCCAAAGGCGAGTGGTTACATAGAAAAAGCTTCTACCACCCCAAGAGGCTTTAGAAATGGTTGGAACTAGCATTTTATTAGATGATGCTGAACGCAGATGTCTGTTAGGGATATAGCGTCTAAGCTTATCTCTAAACAGACTAGGGCCCACAAGAGAAAGCGATTTGTGCGCTATGCAGAGTGCTTTGAACGCAATTCTTTTTCTGATGGGCAGCCAGTGTAAGTCGTGCCTAGCTTTTGACATCGGTGCAAATTTTTTAATTTTTAGTAGCACCCTTATTGCTGCATTTTGCAGCCTCTGGAGTCTATTCAAAACTTTCTGTTCAGGTGTTATGATGATGTTAAATGAGCATGAATTCACTGGATCCATCTAGTTCAGGGACAACTAATTCAACTGCAAGGACATTCCCAGATAGCAACTCTTGATAGGGCACAAGTATTTTTAAA
Source organism: Calotriton arnoldi (assembly GCA_963921515.1). Taxonomy (NCBI): domain Eukaryota; kingdom Metazoa; phylum Chordata; class Amphibia; order Caudata; family Salamandridae; genus Calotriton; species Calotriton arnoldi. The sequence continues at coordinate 750,807 of CAWUFW010008176.1, forward strand.
TGTTACCTCCTCAAAAGTACATGCCCAAGGGTGGTCTCTTTTAACAGTGTCACTTATCATGCATATCAGGATAGATGGCACAGTTAAATGGAGTGGGCTATCGGGTTTAATATTAATAAAAGATACATGTCAAGGTCCAAATTATGAAAAGTGTGAGTTATAATATTTTTTCATTCCAGACATGCCAACTAAAACAAAAAATTCACTGTGTGAGGAGGTGGCCCGCCCTCATGCCAAGAAGTACCTGAAAGGCACTTTTGTCCCCGCCCCAAAATACCCTCCTCCAAAAAAAAAGTAAAAAGCTTGCTGGGGCTGCTGCCATGTCCTGGGGCATTATCACACCGCTTAATCGACATAGGAAATTAATAACCTCCAAAAACGAGCTGGAAATCCACTTTTACCGTGGTATTCAGCTTGTTTCCCCTGCCACTGTGTGATTTCGGCTCCTCACTGGTGACCGTGTGAAGGGAGCCGATATCGGGCGTCACATGGTGGCCCCGTGTGAGTTAGCAAGTTTGTCATGCATGTAACAAGCTAATCCAAATATCTCCCAAATATTATCAGTTGATGGAAATTCATTCTGTCAGGAACTCAGTTTCCACCTGGGCACTTCGTCATTAGCAGTGTCCCGAGCAGCGGCGGTTCTTTCCTTAGGGTGCATGGGCTGAGCCCTCTGTGTTTTCTGCCTCTATTTTACTTGTAGGTACTGTAGTACCTATAAAACAGATGCTGATAGACTGCCTGCTGTGTGTCTATTAAAGGGATCGTAACTCTGAGTGTGGGTCAGATCAGTGTCAGGCAGGCAGGCAGGCAAATTCCATTTGCTAGTGCGCTTGCACCAGCCTCTTGAGCTACAATTTGCTGGGCTGATGATCCATCAGCCCTGGGGCCTGTGAGGTCATCAACTCAGCAAAGCCCTGACTTTCAGTGGTGAAGGGCCTCCCCAGATGACGTTCCTAAAGTCAGCCTTGGGCGTTTCAGGCTTCATCCCTGAAATTCCGAGGCTGCATGTCAATCAGGGAAGTCACACCCCCACCCTCTCCCATCACGTGTGGCCTGGAACAACTAACCCCACCCAGCAGCGTCGCACTGATCGTGCCTCAAAGAGCAGTGTTTTTCCTCTGGGCTGTGTTCGTCACTGTTGAACTAAGCAAATGATATAAAACTGACTGCTAACAATGTCTGCCCTGGCATTTGCTGCGTTGTGTTCTCCTGTGCACAAACATCATGTATACGATGTCCCATCAAGCACCTGATTCGGTAAGTAATTTGCGTTAGAACAATATAAAAGCAACGCAGAGCCAGTTCAGTCTGACTTACATTTTAAAGTACAAAATACACTCTGCAACATTTACTTTAAGTATGTATTACATGTGTGTAGCGATTTGGTCGGGTGTACTTTACTGCAGTCTGCTCTCTGATCTCTGCAGCAAACCCTCAACCCTCTGAGCGGGCTTGTGGTATGTGTAGAATCTCCCTGTAGTTCCACGTCATGTGTATATGCTCACATGCGCAGCCTTAAGGTGCTGCTTAAAGGGACCCTTGTGAGTACGTGAGAATTCTTTCTGACACACATGGTTGTTACTGAAAATAATCAACTCAACGTACTAAAAATAAGCATTTTGTATTTAGATTCACTAAATATGAAATGCTTTTTTTAATCTGAAATGCTTCCTACTTGAGAGAAGGCTTTGAAATGGACATACATAGTCATCCTGAAAGTGCTCAGCATGCTTTTCAGCCGGATGTACCTAAGACCAACATTTCGTGAAAACTGAGATTGTGTCTTTTTTTTAAAAAACCTTCACTGTAACGTAAGAATTTTGCTAATTTGCCCGAAAAGAAACTCAAGTCTAGACTCACAAATACACGCACAGAGTTATATACGCCAACATGCAGAGACATAGAAACACCCAATTATGCAGAAACAGATACAAACAGATACACAGCCTCAAAAACACAGTGACACAAACAACCAACACAAACATTCATAGCCAAACACAAACACATACACACAAAGATATGGAAATACACACTCATACACTAACCAACACAAACAGGTAGACTCACAGTAACTCTACCAAAATGCTTGCAAACGATTACTTTTTGGTGCAGAGCTTGAGCTAGAAAATATATAATTAAACTCTATTTTAAAAAAACAAATTCTTAGGGCAAGACACTCCCTTCCCCCCTCCCAATTGGGACAAGCAGGTTTGCTTACAGAGGCCAAGTTTCAGCGCCACACCACTTTCAAAGTTCACCAGCCACCACTGATCCTGAGAATTATTTATCTTGGTTCTTTTCGTATTTGCGCTCCACCAACACTGACAATTGTCTATTTAATGGTAAAAAACAATTAACATACAATACGAAGTTGTTTCCCAATGTACCAGATGATGGTGAATTTGCTGTACTCAGTGGCGGCTGTTGGATTCTCAAAGTGGTGGGGGTGAAAAATGTTGTACCCGAGTAAATTGGATTCAAATGGTGGCTTTTACACCACATATTTACTGCAAATTTTGGCCCAATGTAATTAAGGGTGTGGCTCAGACATTTAAGTTAAAAATCTGATCTTAGCATAGTGTGCCACCCGACTTGCTGTCTCTTTCTGTTATTGCATCCAGATATATAATACAACAACTGGCATTACACCTAAAACAAGCCAGAGACTACCTTTGCCACAGGTTCACGAGCCATACTTCAACCCAATGGTGCATGTCTTACTGCTGATGGCCATGAGGCGCTCTTTCATCAAAAGTCATCCTGATGCTACGACGGACAATGGACAAACCAACAGGAGCGGCCTGTGCAGGTAAGAATGGTGAGGCGCGGTGGAAAGAGTCAACAGATGACGACGAGGGAAACTTAAATTAAAAGACTAGAAAAAAACTCACCTTACGCTCGCTGCATCGCTGAGTCAGTGATGCAGCGAGCACAAGGTAAGTGATTTTCCTTTTTTTAATTGAAGTTTTCTTTGTCATTCTGTCGAAACCCCGCCCCCACACCCCACCGCTCTACCTGCAAAACAAGAGAAGATCCCCCCAACCCTCTCATCCAAAGATGGCACAGAGCAGCCACGGGTACTGGTTTCTGCCTAGAGTGGAGGTTAGTTTATTTATTTGACGAGTTTCTAGTGAAACAAACACTCCTCACTTCATGTTCTGCTTGGAGCCAGGAGGAAGTTCTGCACCCCAACTGGACTCGCCTGAATAGGGTGACCAAATTCAGGATGGTGAGTGTAAAAATTCAGGACAAAGGGTCAAAATTCAGGACAAAAATACAGGACAGAAGGTCAAAATTCAGGACAAAAATTCAGGACAAAAGGTAAGTTTTACAGACACATCAGAGGAGGTCAGGCAATAGTATATACGTAAGTAAATAGACAACCAACATAAGTACAAGTCAAAAATATTTATATTGGGTTTAGACAATAGTGTACTTCAGTTTTTCGGTATGCATGCTGCTTTGAGCAACTGTGCAGGTCTTTTTGTGGTATTTCATAGGGATCATAATCTATTTAAATGGTTACTACACTGGGTTGTCCAGTCTGATATTTTGTTTACAGTTCATAGTCCTGAGCAGGCATGTTTGGTGGGAGAAGTGGTTGGTAAGATCTGCTTGGATAGACTTTGTTACTAGAATCTCATATCTGAGTGGTATTGTGAGATGTAAAGCAGCACGCAGAGAATGTAGCTAGTTGGGACCTGCAGTGCTGAAGTAGAGTGCAGTCCTCCGAGTGACCAGCTTTCTGTGTCATATCGCTTCAGGTATTCCATGTCTGTTCAGCTGGTAATGACTGGTTGTGGCATAAGGACCTGAGCTGCCGACTTCGGAGCTGGTGGGATCCAGGTTCGAGTCTCGTCATAGGCGTCAACATCCTGTGATTCTGGGCAAATCACTTAATCTCCCCGTACCTACAATTCAGTGCCTTGAGACCCTCATGGGTGAACTGCGGGCTTTACAAATCCTGGATTTAGGGGCTGGTACAGAACTGAGTGATGGATAAGACCCATAGCGGACAAGTTTTTTGTGAGGGTAAGAGCATTAAGCAGGAAAAGGGAGTTATTAACCAGCCTGCATGAGCTATAATTTGCTGCAGACTGCTGAGTGTTATGGTATTATTATGGTCCAGAACAGTTAGATAGGAGTTCCCGTTACAGAAATGACATATACATACACACAGACAGAAAATCACTGTTTGTTAAGAAAATGCTATTTTTCAAAGAATGGGGGAGAAATGTATCCAAGGTTCTAGACCGAAGCAGATGTCTGGCAGGTCACAGTGGGGCATAGAGGATTCTGGGATTAGAGCACATCGATCATGTTATGTAGGCATTTCTACTTGTGCTATTTTTTTCCATTAAATGTTGCTTATTGGTATATTTGGGTGTTAAACTGGTACTGAGGTGCAACCTATGCCCAGACAGTGCTGACAAGTTTAAAAATGCCAAAATAATTAATTAATACTATTACAAAATGTGCTGCATTACGCCACATAATTTGCCTTTTGTTGCTGCATAATTTGCTCAACTCTGCCACATTATTATTAAATTCCATAGTTAACTATCCAAAGGAACCCTATTTATCAACCTTAGAATAATGAAAGATTAGGAAAAAAAACTCACACAAACACAATTGGCACACTGTCACACTCCCTATTATGCACACTCTCCCTATCACATGCACCCTAATGGTACTAACTGTACTCTGTCACATCACGTACCCACCACACACCATCACACATACACCATTAGACACAGACAATGATATACTGCCATTAATCATACATCATAACACATTTTGACATATTAAACTAAAACACTCAGACACACATCCGGTCACACCAGTAACTTTAATATATGCTATCTTACCAACACACAATCGCAAGATCACCTTTTCCCCAACAAACACATATTGCTGTCACACACAGTTATGTAACACAGCTTAAAAACATGTGCACTCACCAACAGATCATAACACACACACATCACATCAACGCACACCAGATGATTTACACCATCATATATAATCACACAAAGATGCATTCTCACATACACACACACACAGACCATCATGCACACATTCCACATCTTACGCACAGAGTAAGAACTCACATAAATCCAATGACATCACAAGTTGCTGAAACAAGGACCCACAGTCACATCACACAAACCTCTCACCGTCGCAAACCATAAATTAAAATCATATATGCTTAAAACATTTGAAAATGGGCAAATGATTGGATCTGTATAACCTTTGTTATTGAGTTCTATATTTGCTGAGTCAGCATTTTACAGTGGCAGAAGAGCAGGCAGCCCACCCAGTCTAAAAAAAAAAGGCACCTTCCCCCAAATGGGTGTGATGTACACTTCAGCAAAAGTCTCTAATAAAATGAAGGCAAAAAAGACTTTGGAAAATGGGGCGCTTTTGCAGCATCGGGAAAGGACTATGGTGAATAATGAAAAACTGACCTCAGATTCTAAGTTTCTTTAATTTGCTTGAGAACACTCGTCCACAGGCTCAAATACCTCAGTGGTATTAGACCAGAGCTAGTTCTATCAAAGCTGTGTTTCGAGTAAATCTATTGCAGGCTGCACAGCGTGTTATGAACGGAGAGGAATCCTGTCGCTCGTGTGGAAGATGAGACACCAGCATCATGCAGACATTTGGGGGAACTGACCCTGGCATATGCATTTGTTGAATTTGCCACACTGTTCAGAAATATAATGTATGTTATACCAATTTGGATTTTTTTTTTCATTTGTATATTTCGGGACCCTTTCAGGTTTTTTCATTGTACCTACTGGTGTGACAGTGGAAGTATCTTCTGATAAATATCAGACGTGTTACATTAAAACCTTTGGACACCTTCATTTATCACTAGCTTCTGAACAAAAGCAAACTGCCATGAGCACCTATTACATTACACAAGGTCACATTCGTTTGTAGGCACCGGAGATTGAGGGATTTGCCAGAATAACATGATGTTTAAACCTGCATTTATTTTTTATTTCATTGCGTGTGGGTTACTTTTTTACCTTCGTAACTGCATATGAAATAACAAAGTCCTTACAGAATAGTTTGTTCTTCTCAGCCACCTCTTCGACCCTGTATACTTTACACTTCAAGTCTGTAAATGAAAACCGCCTGGAATTGCGCCAATAAAGAAGGCCACACTTCCAGGCCATCTTCATTTACACTTCTTGGCTAAGGCATTTGCACCCCCTTGGGAATGCAGTCACAGACCCCTAGGGGGGCGCGCCCCACAGTATGAAGACCTCTGGCAGGAGGAGGCCCAGCAAATGCTGTATCTGCACAGAGGGGCCCATTATCATTCTGTGTTTGATAATTAGGCAGACAACAGAATGATAATGGCCGATAGCAATCTGTGCCAGGTGGGGAGGGGCTGCTGCAGGCCCTTCATTTCACAGCAGTGCGATCTGGCCCTGCAGTGAGAGTTAGAGAACTCGCAGGCTGCTTGCAGGGGGACAGCTTACACCAACACCCAGAATTACGGACAAAAGGCGTCCGTGAAAGAATTCCTGACGGACAACGGACAAGAGGCCCAAATAACGGGCAGTCCGTGAAATTTACGGACGGTTGGTCACCCTACACCTGAACCATGACACCACCACCCCCCTCTGATAATTCTCATCCCCAGCTCTCTGCCCTCACACTGTGCAGAGTTTATCACATCTGCAGCCCATGGCTTGCTCATACATGACACCCCTCTAATCCTCATGAGCTCTGGAGGGAGCGAAACAAAACAAGCGTGGCACAGCGGACTGTGGAGGAATACAGGGTATCCCCAGGCAAGGTGCAGCCTAGCAGGTGGTTGAGGCAGGCTTCGGGTCAAGAGGTGGAGGAGCCCAGTGGAAGGAGGATGCAGAGTGGACAGGTTGCAGGAGGTACATCAGCCAGAGGCACACGACAGGCCTCTAGAGGTGACAACACTGACTGCGTGTTGAAGGACAACATATTCTTCCCCTCAAGTCTGCCTCCTCGAAACCCTGTGGGTTACAGGGTTTCGAGGAGGCAGACTTGAGGGGAAGAATATGTTGTCTGACCACTACAGGGGGAGGCAGTGCTACAGTGGTGTAACATAAAATGAAGGTGCCCCATGAGCAATGTAATGAGGGGCCCCTCAGCCTTACATATCTCATTGATATTCATTGGTTTTGAGCTGAATGCCCCCTCCCCCCCCCCCCCGTGCCGCAGGGACTACGGGGGCCTGTGCTAGCGACCCTCGGGGAGGGGTGAGCAATCTGTGGGTGCCATTAGGAGACAACCTGGGGGAACCACTCTTTTGTGTGTAGACCAGGGGCTACGGGGTTTCTTTACAGTTTTTTTTCATCTAGCGCCAACTCAACCTGAAGGTATTGGAGCGCTTTATATGATTGAGCACCAGTTATTACACAACAATACGTACATTTTTGTTTGGGGTTTTGTTGTCTTGATTGGGGCTGGCACGTTGCTGGTGCGATCATGGGATCTCAGTGGTCTGCTCTCTGCACCCAGCCTATATCACTATAGAACCAGGATGCCTGCTAGTGTGCGATCTAAACACTGAGACCTGGGACTCTTTGGAAATGTCACAACGAGATTTAAGAAAGCGCTGCATGCATACCAAAAACACATTGTCAAATAACAATAATAACACCAACACTCTGGTGCAATTTACAGTTGTTCACACACACACACACGTTAGTGCATCCTCCTTGAGAGAAACAAGTCAGACTGCATGGCATTCGGCAAGATGGGGAGTAACCTTTTATGTAATTGTTCATTTGAAAAGTCAATAAACATAAATGAAAAAAAACTTGTTATGCAATGCTTCACACCACACGTCTTCTGTCTCTAAGCGCAAATAACAGCTGTTACCATTGTCCAATTTATGGTACTTAATTTACCGACCTCAGAAGGATGGAAGGCTTAACGAGCCCTGTATATCAAATACCGTCAGTCAGTGATGACCATTGAAGAAACTCAGAAATACTGTCAGTAGTAAACTTCCTCTCAGTCTGGACTGATGGCAGTGTGCACTTTAGAGTGCGACCCTCAAGATAATGCTGCACGCATGGCACTAGCAGCAGCATATGCAGAGGAGCCGAGATACTGCTGCAATCTCATCAGAGCGTGGATGCAGTTAAAAAGTGACATTGTTTGGATTCGTCTGTGGAGGCCCCAAGGAAGTAAACAACTGTATCTATTGGATCCTGATATCTGCTGGCAGGTGTGAGAATTACTCATGAGGACAGACACTAGAGGGAGAGAGGAACAAGAGCTGTGGACCGGACGGGAAAGTGGAGACCGTGAAGTGGCAGTGTAGAGGAAGAGAGAGGGTTCAGATGGCATCAGCAATCTGATTCCATCATCTCCTCCGCCCTGCTCTGAGCTGGCCCTCTTGCGTCCGTGGGAGGAAAGGCCTGCACTCCTCCAGCAGCAGTTTGCTACTCTGGCTCCGCACAGACACACAACGTCGAATGCCAAGGCTGCCCAGGGGGACCACGTAGGGGACCCTCCAAAAGGGCGGCCGCCTTAGTGCCACAGGAAGGCACAGAAGTCTGCTGATTAGGCTCCCTGGGCTAGGGACCAGGGGGTCTGCTGGCCGCGTCACTTCCGGCCGTGGGAGGGGGACAGGGGTATAAAGCCTTCCCCCGCCCACTGTACGGTCTCTTGACCGCTACCCGTCTCGCTGTTTGCTTCGCCCTGGTCGCGTCGTCTTATTCTGGTCTGGCGTCGGTGTCCGGTGAGTGTGTGGGCATTTTCGCCTCCCCCCCCCCCTTTCCCATGTCTTTTACAGTCGGTCGGTGGTTCCGGCCGTGTGCTGGACTAGGATCGGGGCCCGGGACGCCCCCTTGGCCGGGCGTTTTGTTGTGTGGTGAAGCAGCATAGGCCGGGCGGGGCGCGGCATTCTGGCATGGCTCGAGGAGGGTTGCGGTCGCGGAGGAAAGTGTATAGGGAAGCGTTGTAGTGCTCTGATGTCTGGCGTTGTAGTGCTCTGTTTTCAGGCGCCAAGGATTAAATGAGGCCCGGGTGTTTCTTCTTTGAGGCAGCCAGTCTAATGCACCCCAGACGCGGCCGCGAACCATGGGGCCTTGTGCTTGTTTTCTGGGAGGAGGGGCCTCAGTCCAGCCCGGCTCAGGAGCCGTGAACCCACTAAGGGTCTCGGGAATTTGCTCCAGTCAGAGACCCCCTCGGCATCTGATCTGTTTCCGGCGGGGAGAATAGGCAACCTTCCAGGAATCCTCGCACACCAGGGCTGCACTGCTCCCCAGGGGGCACGAGTGGCTGCCAAGCCGGGTAGGTGTGTGTTGGGAGGGGGGCGAGCTGCAGGGGTTAAGGGCCCTTTCGCAGCTGTCTGGACAGCGAGATTTGTGCGGAGTGGTGAGGTGACGTGCAGAGGGTGCCTAAGTTGGTGCAAAGTGGCCAGGAGGGGCCTTTGGCATGGCAGCTGTGCTTGCGGGGTTGGGGGACTGGAGTCCGATGGTGCGGGTACCGGGTGCTCCACGTGTGTTGGCGGGACACGCGGTGTGCACGTCGCCTCCGGGCCGGAGCGGAGTGGCGTTCATCCTTGGGGGGGCTCGGACGAGTGTGTTCGCGGGTCTGCGCCATTCAGTCCGAGTCCACCTCTGCTGTTAGATATGCAGGGACCTGGCGCCCGGACGGCATGCGATGCCTGCCAGACCAAACGGGCGGTGCTTTGTGTTCCACAAGAGTATCTGGAAGAGTTGGTTGACCTGTCCCGCAGCGGTATTATTGTGTTACGCCGCCTTATTTGTTGCTGACACGTTCTTATGATTGGCACGTTCAGTGTCCACTGGGGGCAGGGTGCGTCCCTAGTGTGTTAAGTGCAGAGTGCTTTTCGTTTTGTGTGGATAGCCGAGACCCCTGCCCGAGTGCCGCACATTTCCCCACCTTGCTCCTGGCGAGCGCATTCCTTACTGCCGGCCTCGGGGTCTTGTGACTGCGTGGTGGGGGAGGGGGCGAGCGTCGCGTGGCTCCCTCTGTGACGGTACTCCGGGTGAGTTGGACCGGGGCCCCGGCCCGAGTGGGCCGGAAGTGGCGTGGTGGGAGAGGGCAGCGGGCGGCGCAAGGTTCCCCTCCTCTGCTCTTTGCCTTGGGCATAGTGCCGTGCTCAAGAGCGGCTCTCGGAGCCAGAGGACGTGGCACTTGGGTGAGCCGGCATTCTGGCTGGTGGGGCAGCGAGGTCGCGTTGCTCCCTCCGCTGTTTATTTCACGGCGGAGCAAATTTCGACCCCTGGGCCGGATGCTGCAGGGGGGGGGGGACAGGGGGCTCCGCGCTGCTCCCTCCTCCACTTCCACCATAAAGATGGTTGTCAGGGCGTTCTATCAGGCTTATTCATTTATGTGTGTGCCCCTCCGATTATCTACATACAGCCTTGTATAAAAAGTTTGCCTGAACCGGAGCTTGATAGTTGTGTGTGCGAGGTTGTCTTGAAGGTAGCGCCACTGGGCCTCATTCCTCTTTTTCCAGGAACTTCTCGCAGCACTGGGCGCTCCATGCCCCGCCAGCACAATTGAAATACACATGAAAAGACCACTAGCTGGGGCTCAGGTAAAACGAGGTGGTTGGCTCCCCTAATGGATCTGGCTGCAGAGGCCTCAATTTTCTGATCGCAGAGCCTCGCCCCATCCAGAACCGTTTGTCAGATGCCCATCGACTACATGTGGGCTAAATAGTGTTGAATGGGCACCCTAATATGCCTAATATGCCGCACAATAAAAGGCATGGCAGTTGCACAAAGGCAAATGCTGAAATATTAACCATCTGCTGTTAGAAAACTCTGGACGTATTATTTCTTATTTGTTATTCCGTGAAAGACATGGTGGTCGTAAGCAAGAAGAATACAGCATCGTCCTCCATGCACTGTTAGTAAACGCTCAGAGTTGCTTTTAAAACAAGGACAGTTGCTAGCAGTTCGCCATCACTTCCGGCCTAAATAACCGTCTGTTTTCTGCGTCATGATCCTATGCTGTTGACGAGCACAGAGACAACATAATTTGTCAGAAACTCCGGGTTTCTCACTATTGTGCATAAGCAAAAAACGTTGCAAACTTTAAGGGGTTTTGAGGTTTCCCTGGGATCTTTACATGGATGAAAACTTTCTCAGCTTTTGCACGCTGTCCCTGTGATCACAGCGGCATCTGTATCAGCCCACCAATAACTGCCCACGCAGGGGGCCCCCATATATGGGCGACCAACTTGGTGCAACTGGCAATATAGAACTGTGGTGAGCTATATAATTAATCACACAGACCGCAACGCAAGGGGGAGGGCGTTTGGCGAGGAAATTTTCCCACCAGTGTGTAAGAGATAGGAAGATTGTACGGACGCAGGAAACAGTGCAGAACAGCTCTACACCTCGAAAGTAGGTATCAGAATTTCCGTGAATTCTGCTGGCTCCTAACTCAACTCCTTGCGGTTCCGGTTGAGATGCCGCCTTCCAGGTGGTATGTTCCATCGTGTCGGTTGCGGAGTTGAGAGTGAGTGTGTGGCATCGTCACCCGATTATTGCAGGGTGGCCATAGTCAGAGGATAGAATTTGTTGTGCCTGTTCCGCATGTACTACAGACCATGGGTCATGGGGGAGTTGAGGCACTTGCATGGTTGCTACAAAGGGACGACGTATAAAACTGGTTCAGTGGCATGGGAGGTGTAGACTGCCAGCTGGTGATCTAACATTGTTAAGTATCCCAGACCGCGTTGTCGAACTGGCGACAGTCCACTGAGCGGGCCTCACGGATTATCAGACGCGGGTTCGTGGCCCAGGAGGCAAGCATAGGACCGTGCAGCATGAAGCTGGTCTGGGAGCAGCAGGTTTGCTGGGTAGACTGGCTTATGGTGCTTCGAGGTTAATTTGAGCATGGGATGCCTTTCAATTTGTGCGCGATGACCCAAACAGTGTTCCCACATTGGTGGTACCCCCGCCTGCTGGGGCCTTTGTTCCAGCGCCACAGCGAGCAGAGGGAGAGTCGGGTTAGAGAAAGTTTAGGCATGGGCAAGCCTTCGAAGGGGCCCCCACTGATAGATCTCTTGTCATCTCCCCAAATCTGGTCTGCAGAGTCTGGTCCTGGATGTTTGGGGGTCACATATTAGTTGCAGTAATATTGTGAGCTGCTGCTGTGTCTTGGCCTGACTTTATTGTCCCTTACATGTCTGCGAGAGGCGCACCGCGACAACATGGGGGTCAAGACAGGTTGAGGACTGGTGCCAGCGGGCAAGGTGGTGGCGTTATGTGACAGTATGGTAACTAGGTGAGAGGTGTATGCAGTCTCTTCGGTGGTGTTCCCAGTTTGCTACGGTGGGTGTGTGGTTGGTACATGAAATGTACACTGCCTCTGGGGTAAGCCCTAAGGCTCTGCCTAGAGGGTGAGCAGGCGTCAGCCGTAGTGTGATCTCCCTTCTCCTGAATAGTAGTGGGTTCGGACAGGCCATACGAAGGATATTTTAATAACCTTGTATGGAGTCTCTCTGTGGTGTGCCTAGTTGGTCACTGTGGGTGTGCGATTGGCACAAAAAAATTTACACTGCCTCTGGGATAAGCCCTAAGGCTCTGTCTAGCTACTTGGGGGGCGAGCAGGCGTTAGCCTAAGTGTGTACTCCCTCCTCTTGACTAATGGTGGGCTCAGCCACGCGTAGGTGCACACCGTTCCCAACCTCAAACGCCATTTATAACATTGGTAGAGAAGGGATAGGGGTTGATTGCAGTCCTTTTTGCAACCGCCCCACAGGACGAATGTTTTAGGCCACGTGGTTTGTGAAGGGCTCTTGCGGGGGAGCCTGGTTGAAGAGCTAACGTCGGGCAAGTATGTCTTGTGCTTTAATCACACTGGTATGCCCCAGTCACGAGCTGATGTTATCAGGGTGAGCTTGCGTGGGGTCAGGGAGTGCCGATGCATCAGAAGCACTGAGCAGCTTTCAGCCAGTAGTGGTATGGTTGATATCTGATGCAAGGGGCATCTGTTAGACTAGATCTGTACTCAGATGTACAGCCTTCCGTGCTTGGAGGTCAGTTGGCTCCGCCTTCTCAAGGGAAGCCATGGACTAGCGGGAGCTCTGAGCAGAGTATTGGCAGGCTTATTAACATTATCAGCTACCAGTTCAAATGTGCATCTTTCACTAATTTACAATGCAGATCACAGGAACTAATTCAAGGCTCCTGTGTAGGTGCGCATTAAGGGAGTAACCTGGCAAGGGAACTGTGCCACGTGTGGGGTAGCTTGTGTCACTCGGTTTGGGCATGAGCACGGCTGTCCTGTCGCCGGTGGTCAGCGAAGTTGGGGCCTGTGCTCCCAGCAGTCCGGTTCGGGGAAGGCGGGGTGACCATAATGGCAATTTCAGAGTGTTTGTGGTAGGTTACCTGGTTTGGGTTTAGAGGTCTGTTGGTCCAAGGACTGGCCAGTGCGTCTTCCCGCGTTCAGGTCAGTGAGCAATAGCGGTGTATGGTGTCAGTGGTATGTTCTGGGCAGGGAGACTCAGGCCAGTCCCCACCCTTTGGTCGACCAGGACATCCCGCGCAAACTCCTTCAGCGGGGATCAGCGCAGCAGGCATGCGCTAAGAGATGGGTCTTTGGATACATCTATTCCTGGTTTAGTATCATGGCTACGGAGTGGCTGCGTGACACTCCGGTGTTGGAGGTGGTCAGCTGGTTGGCAGGCCTTCTAGATGTGGGTTTCTAGCTCGGGCAGGTCCTAGTAAGAGTGCAGGTACCAGAAGTCGGCCCTGGGATACTATTTCACAGGCCTGGGGAGCGGCAGAACGGAAAGGGGCTTGCGTTCGACCTCTTGGTCAGAAGGTCAGATCCTGGGAGGTCCACCTAGCAATTCATCCTTCTGAGGTCGTTAAAACGAGTGCCATTGAGTTGAGTAACAATAAACAGGTTTTGCAGTGACAAAGATACCATGGGGTGAACGTACTCCTAATTACAGTCAGTAACGTAAATTGTAAAGGAATTTTGTGAAGGTACCGGGCTCACACACCGGGGTAGAAAGCGAGAGACTTTGCGGTAAACTCGCCCGCCCTATAGCCTTGGCAGCCAGGCAGGTTGTGGAAGTTGTCATCCAACAAGTGTGCTACGGTTAAAAAAAAAAAAAAAAAAAAAAAGTGAACCCCTGGGTAAGGCACCCATGGCCTACAAAGTATTAATGAACATTTGGCATTCCCAGTATTCAAGAAAGGGGCAGGTAATTACACATATAGTCCCCTCCTGTCCCACTGTCTTGTCGTGGGGAGGGCAAGACGTCATCTGGGGTGGTGACTGGCTTAATCTGAGGGACAGGCTCCATAAGCGTTATACATGGATACTGGGTGAGAGGAAGCAAGGCGGGCTTGATACTCTAACTTCTACCGGTATTGGCACATCTTGCCCTGAGTTGCTTGTCAAAGGTATTGCACTTCAGCCAGGCAAGGTTGACACCCATCCACACCAAACCGTTTGTTTAAGGTCATCCTGGGCGCATGTAGACAGCCCAGTATTAAGCCCCTGTGGTTGTCAGCACCATGAATTACTAACTTCAACTGAACAGGAGGCATGATCGTGTGTTACACTATCAGAAGTGTGGGAGGGTAGACTCCACCTGGGGGGTGGTTGGCTGATTTTGATGGAGCTGATGTTGGGGAGCTAGTGGCGATCCAAGCAGGACACCTCGGGGTGGCTTTGAATATCAAGGACGTTACCATTAGCACATCATGTCTCAGGATAGTGGTGAGACAGTCTAAAACTGATCAGGCAGGAGAAGGGAGAGTAGTCCTGTTACAGGGGCTGGGGGACACTAGGTATTGCCCTTTGCTCTTGGGCAAGGCTTATTTGGCCCTCCGCCCGGGGATTGCGGTGTACTTCCTGGTGCAGGAGGACGGGTCTCCGGTTACAAAGTATCAAGTAGACCACATCATGCGGGCATGCTTGCAATTGTCAGGACAGACAGGGGGAGTTGAGAGATTCAGCAGCCACTCCTTCAGGATTGGGGCGGCAATCACAGCCTTTCTATCAGGGATGCCGCCAGAGCGAATTAAGCAGGTAGGGCGCTGGGACTCGCAATGCTACAATCGATATATAAAGCCTTGTGCGGGAGGATATGGCGAGAGGACTCTTAAGAACTATGTTGCAACAGACAGTCAGGTGCTTAAAGGTGTACGGTTTTGGAACGGATTGCCAACTGATGTTGCAGTGAGGTGGTTTTGTTGTGCAATTGTAGACTATTAGAATATAAACGTTACTATAAATATGGTTTTCAAACACAACATCTCCTTATTTTCCAGGAACCAAGGTCTGGGTAATTGGCCATTCAAGCATCGTTAGAGTGGCACGGTGGGCTGAGATAGGAAAGTGGCGTCATGGCTCCTCCGCCACAGAGTCAACGTGGCTGGGTTACCCGGGTTGCGCTGGAACGAGCTGAGGAGGAAGCTGCAGCAGAGACTTGGGGGAGGGATCGGTCCACCTCATATTCTGGTCATACATTTGGGAGGGAATGACCTGACTACTCTGGGGAGGAGAGTACTGCTCCAATACATGAGGGACATCATGTGTCAGTGGAGTATTCAGCTGGGGGCATGTGAACTGTCGTGGTCTTAAACTTTACCTCGCCCAGTTTGGCAAGGAGCCCGATCTGGAGACACCATTGAGATATCACGTAGGAGAGTGAACAGTGCCATGCGTAAATGCACGGAACAAAGAGGATTTGGCTTCATCTGGCATGGTTTACTTCAGGCCAAGTCTACTGGATGCGGGGAAGGGGATGAGGTTCACTTCTCAAGGGTAGGCATGGACTTAATTTTGCTGGACCTTGGGGAGGCCTTGGAAGCAACAGGATGTAGGTAGGAATATCTGCCTTGGTGGGGGGCCCTGGTGGTGACGGTGGCCACCCCCAGAGCTGTGGAGGAGTTACAGGGCGATCCAGAGTCTGCAAGGTACAGAAGGGTACTATATTGCAGCAGCACAACAAGGGTGCTAAGCCAAGGATACCCAGGGATGTTTTAGCGGGTCCCCTGGAAGAACTACGGCGCCCCGTTAGTCCTACGGGCGGTTGTGGGTCTGAGCAACCGGGGCTGCCTGGAACGCTCCGCCCACCTGTCGGGGCGTGAGTAAGGGAGTGGACTGGCGGTCCACTGATGGGAGAGGTGGCCTCTCCCAATAATTGGTAACCACCGATTGGCGACGGCCACGGTGCAAGTTGGCTCATCAGACGGGCAGGCGCCATAGGGGGCTGGCCTGCCCTGGGATCGCCCGTAAGATAACCCACCATGTTGGCATATTGGTTATGCAAATAAACCTGCAGCAAATTTCTCCACTAAAAAGGTGTCGTGTGGTTTATTTATGTATGTTGCTGTATGAGAACTGAGTGTTGCCGATATTGGCACTATGAGGATGTCCATCATTTAAGCAGTCATCTTACAACAAATGTCTGATTCACAGAAGAATAATGTACACAAGTGAATTGAAAATTGT
This sequence comes from Calotriton arnoldi, assembly GCA_963921515.1. NCBI lineage: Eukaryota > Metazoa > Chordata > Amphibia > Caudata > Salamandridae > Calotriton > Calotriton arnoldi. Next base: position 767,277 of record CAWUFW010008176.1, read on the forward strand.
CATCTATAAAACATCTTTTGCATTTGTAATCATGTTACTGAGTAATTTCAAAAGCAAAACACTTCATTATAGCGTGCATCACCAAGCAGTACACAGATTGCAAAGCTAGCTTCAATGGTTGAAGAGTTCCGCCACAGCCAGTGGCTTATTTTCTTGAGCATCTTCCCTTGGTAAACTCAGATGAGCTTACACTCTGAGAAGTGCAATGCATGCCTCGGCTGCAAGCTGGGGTACTGGGATCTCAGCTACTGGACAGACAGAAATGCCTGTCACAGGGCAGGCTGCGCACAGGGTAGAGAGAAAGGAAGCACTACTCATGCATAGTGAAATTGCGGATCTCCCCAATACAAACAACACAAAGCCACATACAAACAGACACATATTTAACCACATCACTCTAGGGCCACACTTTTACAAGTACACCCGTACACCCGTCTCCTGTGATTCTGGGCAAATCATCTCCCCATGCTTATAAAAAATATGAATGTGACCTTGTGAAATGTTGTAACATGTACTCATGCAAAGCGCTCTTTGTGGGGTAAGTTTGCGCTATAAAACTGAAAGCACAAACCATTAGGGCAGTCAGAGCATTGTCTAATATTCTGGCGTCTCTCTACGTAGAGTATTTAATCAAACTGAAGCTCGGCATCGCTGCGGGCAGAGGTAATAATAATAATAAAACATTTTTTAAAGAGCATGGTTACACCCAACCCTTGGGTCCCCGTGCTGAGATCTAACCTCACACAAAAAAGAAGGGGGGGAAGACTAGCCTCTAGACAGTTCTGAATGAGAAGGGCTGGGCTATGAAGCAAAGAAATGCCACTATAAAGAAGCCAGGCTCTCATGGTAGAAAGGCCGTGCATTTAATTTGATTTACACATTTGTATTGCAAAGTTTTAACTAAATTACCTTTACCTCCGACGTCATAGATATCGCTCAAGGACAGTTGGAGAAAAAAAGCCTTGGAGAGTGCTAGTCAGTCGTCTGACTACCGCCTCTCTTGATTTTTACAACTTCAGAGAAAAGTAAAACTTCTTTAATAACGTACTCACCTAGGGAACTTTCTCCCCAGGCTCCTCGGGACTGGACTGCAGACAGTGGCACAAGCCTGGAAGGAACTGGAAGCTGCTGGAGTTGGACTCCTCCCCCAGACCCCAGCCCACCTATCATTGTAAAGTAAAAACTGTTGCTGTATCTCGGTGGGAGAGCCAGAGGCCACTGACACCCCCCCCCCCACTCCTACATTGTCCTAGTCGGCCATGTGAATAACGCCCAAAGTCCAACTCTATTCTCAGCAGTAATACACACACTGCACCCTCCAGTGTGTCGTCACTGCCCTGATTTGTGCCTCCAGGTCGAAGAAATCTTCACCCAGCCAAGACATGCACAGAGCCAAAGGCCATCCTCCTCCACCCCCCACAAAAAAAAAACAGATTTACACGTTTGTTCACGGAGCAGCCAGCACAATTTATTGGTAGCTGCTCGGTGTTCCATCTCACATTTTATTACTGCGCCAAGGTGGCAGGGCAATGCCCATCTCGCCCCTGGACAGGAGTCATCCCTGCTGTTAACCACAAGAGTGCTGGTTGGAATACCCCAGCTTGCCCTTCATTAGGCGTGGCCCATGTGTTACTAGGCACATCAGGATTACGAGTACATCAGAAACACTGCATGCCTGCGCAATATCACTGGGGTCGGCAACTGCAGTGGAAATCCCTGTGTGAAAATCTGGCTATGAATGACTGAACATTTGGGGAATCAGATGTGTTAAATCCGATTCCCTGGCCATTCCCCATCCTTGAGTGGACCATCGGAGTCCAACTCGTAATGGGATTGTTTTCCCCATCCCCAGAGATATTATGCAGCCAAGAGCTGTATCTCTAGGATCAGTCTTATCAGACCCATTAATGGGCCACTCGTAATGAGAGCCTTGGAAGCACCTCCTGAGATGCAGCATTGTATTGTACAAATGTCCAAACTCCATAACATGATTGATTACAAAGACTCTAAAGTGGAAACTCAATCAAATAGTTAGGAGGTGTCGCTTGGGTAAAAGGGGGAAATGTAGGAGAATTAAAAGTTTGAAAATTATGTGCATTGCATAAATTGATTAGGGAAATAGAAGTAAGCCTAAGCAAAAGAAGGTTTCAGTAATCAAGAAGGGATCTAGTAAAGGAAATCCCAAGTGGAAAATAGGGAAATATTTTGTGATCTGGAAAAGTGAAAAATGTTGTGAAAGCAGGAATTATGAAAGGAGAACAAGTGGTATGGACTTAGCCTGAACAAAGAAGAATGTTGACATACACAAATTTAGTAGTTCAATAATCTGTCTTCAGAATTTAATAAAACAGATATACGGTCCTAAATTAAATTATGGCGGGGGAGAGATAGGGATGTGAGAGTCAGAAGAGATGATTAAACAAGCATTGGCATAGCCAATAGGTCTCGCTTTGGGACCTTTTAAGTATTTAGTTATGCAGCACCATATTCTTGGTGCAAGAACATCAACTGTTGCTTGGCTAAACACTTATAATGTCCTAAAGGCGAGACCTATTGGCTATGGCAATGCTTGTTGCCTATACTGTGTGTTTGACTGAGTTTACAGGCAGCGAATATTGATATTAATAGATGTTCGACTGCATTTCCTCCTTGCATTAATTGGTATAGAGATATAGCTTTTATGGATTGATTTTGCAGTGATGGGATTGATCTAGGTGGTTATTGTACCGCTGTCTTTGTTAAATATTGTGTAGACATACTGAGTCATACAGACACACAGACAGAGTTAGACAGAGTCAGACAGACAGACAGTGTCAGATAGAGTCAGTGTCAGACAGAGTCAGACAGACAGTGTCAGACAGGCAGACAGAGTCAGACAGACAGTGTCAGACAGACAGACAGACTCAGACAGACAGTGTCAGACAGACAGTGTGAGACAGACAGACAGAGTCAGACAGACAGACTAAGACAGATAGACAGAGTCAGACAGAGACAGAGTCAGACAGACAGATAGAGACAAACAGACAGATATACTTAGACAGATAGACAGACAGACAGACAGACAGAGTCAGACAGACAGAGTCAGACAGAGTCATTCAGATAGAGTCATTCAGACAGAGTGACAGACAGAGTCAGTCAGACAGACAGAGTCAGACAGATAGACAGACAGACAGAGTTAGTGAAACAAACAGAGTTAGTCAGACTCAGTCAGACAGACTCAGTCAGACAGAGTGTCAGACAGAGTCATTCAGACAGAGTGATAGGCAGAGGCAGTCAGACAGAGTGACAGGCAGAGTCAGTCATACTGAGTGACAGTCAGAGTCAGTCTGACAGAGTGACAGACAGAGTCAGTCAGACAGTAGAAATATTCACTGCTAGTAAGATAGTTAGTTGGTGGGTTTGTAGTGATAAAAAATGCGAGTTTCGGATCACTCAACTGTTGCAGAACACCATAGCCGTGCCCAAGGTGGTTTTTTAAGTACAAACTCTCTTTTTGTATTTTTTTCAAGCCTTACGTAACAATTGTGTTTTTTAATCTGAGGAGATGCTGAAAACAATGAAAGGAGACTTGTATTTGGAATGGGGAAAGGAGGAAGTGCTGCAAGTAAAAAGTTGTACATTACTCACTGCCTCCTACTTTTGCATCAATTGCGGCACCGGCGCTTTACTTTTAACATGGTTAAAGGTTACTCGCTGGTGCCGCGATTATACCAAAAGTGCAGTAGGTGTTTTGGTTTGAGGGTATGCACCGTGGGTTTTAAAAAAAAAAATTCCTTTTATAGAGCCCGCGCATTTATATAGCGCGAACTCGACCCGAAGGCATTGGAGCGCTTTACACGCGCACCAGTTTACAATGCAGCTCGACTTGTTAATGTCCTTGCTGCAGAGATCGACATGCAAACTGCAAATCACAGATTCCACTTCCAGGAAAATAACAGACTGTAGAAATATTCACTGCTAGTAAAATAGTTGGTGTGTGAAATAATAAAATTGGGCGAACAAAATTGTAATAAAAATCGACCACGCAAACAATACTGTTTAAGACAGTATCCTTAAAAAAAACTGGCTTTTGATGGAGCAAAATGTTTGGAGTTAAGCGTCAACTGATTGACCTCAGAGGGGAAACATCCATTAAGGAGGATGTCTCTGTGTGGCTTGTGCTCTCCTGGCGCCTCGGGTCTGTTTACTGTTCACACGTGGAATTTAAAAACCATTCATCAAGGAGGATGTCTCGGTCTGCCTTGTGCCCCAGTGGCGCCTGTTGTCTGTTCCCAGCAGAGAGGAAGGAGCTGGAGAAGCAGGCTGGTGGAGGAGGAATAATTTTACACGAAAGTCAGCCTTGTCTCCAGATTACACATGGTTTCGTTATTAGTTTAACTTTCCTGGCTTGTTGTTTCTAAATATATAGAGCGCGTGCATTTACAAATTTACATTGCACCTCCTGACCAGAATTACAAAATGCACGCGCTGTGTATATTTTGCAACAACAAGCCGTTTATGTTTGACTAAGAACGAAACTATGTGTAAGCTGGAGACCAGGCTCACATTTGTGATAAAGTACGTCGTGACACACAAATCTGTTTATGAGGTGCAATGTACATTTAAAAAGATGAAGCGGGTGTCAGGGAACAAAACGTGAAGCGCGGTGTTGGAGTATACCGCACTTCATGTTTTAGACAGCACAGCGCTATCAACGCTTGCTTATTGTAAAAACACAACAGGATCCAAGCAAAAAACAGAAAGTATCAGGAGCAAGTGGTTTTTAACTCACTGAGCCATCTTGTCAACATATTGCTTTATATTACCACAGCCAGCAGTGCTTTGTCTTAATACTGCGCATAATCGCAGTTTTGTTGGTGCTATATTTATGGCCGTGTGCAGTGCATTCACGTATAATCGAGAGCATATGCATATGATGAACTCCTCCATATAAAAACAGTTTGACCGAAAGAAACAAATGGATGTCTATATACGTTTAATAAAAGTCTGCCCAAAATGTCATTTGTGATTAACTTCTACTAACTACACACCAGATGATAAATTTGCCCCTCCCCATGGTTTAGTGTGGGATAAAACGGAAGGAGGGGTGGTGGAGCAAGGATTCGGTAGTATTTCGAGGCAGCAAATAGATACATTGTCACTTTAGAACATCATTGTGGTATTGCAGGGTGGGGGAGTTGACCTGGGAAAATAAGCAAGACAAAATGGATTGTTTATAAATTAATGGCAAACTGAATAAAAAAGGACAACTCCGTGACAGTGGGGAGAAACGCATAGACAGGGTGCGTGCAGGGGCGCAGTGTGGCTGGTGAGGAGGCTCCGTTTGAGGGAGAATAAAAAAAAACTTTAAAGAAAATGGTGGATGAAATGTCGGGGAACCCGCGCTTTACTTTAACATGTTTAAATGCAAAGCACCGGTGCCGCGATTACTGCAAAAGTAAAGAAATAGAAAAAACATCTATTTCTTAACTTTTGCAACAATCGCAGCACCCGCGCTTTACTTTAACCATGTTAAAAGTAAATCGCGGCACGGTGCCGCGATTGCTGCAAAAGTAAAGAAATAGAAAAAACATCTATTTCTTAACTTTTGCAACAATCGCAGCACCCGCGCTTTACTTTAACCATGTTAAAAGTAAAGCGCGGGTGCCACAATTGTAGCAAAAGTTAAGAACTAGATGTTTTTTCTATTTCTTTACTTTTGCAGCAATCGCGGCACCGGTGCTTTACATTTAACCATGTTAAAGTAAAGCGCGGGTGCCACGATTGCACAAAAGTAAAGAAATATAAAAAAACCTTATTTCTTAAATTTTGCTACAATCGCGGCACCCGCGCTTTACTTTTAACATGGTTAAAGTAAAAGTGCGGGTGCATCGATTCTGCACTGTTGAGCAAAAGTAAACAAAGCTGGCGGCTGCGGCCGCGGCCTGCTACAGTATAGAAAGCATGAGAATGACGGAGTAGAGTGGTGCGCGCGAAAGAAGGAGAGGCATAGCGAGCATTGGAGAGGATGGCAGCTGTGCACGTCGCGCGCGCTTGTGCGCGTAACAGCAAGCTGGTGGCAGGCTTGATAGCACTTTGAAAACCCCCTTACTAAAAGTTGAGCAAGCAGCGCATGCGCTGCTCTAGGCTCGACCTAAAAATGACTTGTATTTTATGTTATCTGGGTCAGAACCCATATGATCCTTCAACTCAGATCTAGATGCGATTTCATGTCGTGATTTCCTGTGATGTCATTGTCCACACAATAATCTTGTGATGTAATTTCCGATTATGTCATTAGTATGTTAATTAGCCAGTTTCACACATGAAAATCCTACCTCTTTTTGGTCACAAAATGTAGTAAAGTAAGGATTTGAGGTCTTTGTGTTGGTGCTTTGCTGATAGTCCAGGACTGGCCGAAAGAAAATTTACTTGTTGACATCCATGTTTGCTTTAGACAAGGTGCCCATGCCTCCAACAGCTCCTATGTACCCTTATTTAGCATGTGGGTTTGTTTGATGATTCACAGAACACCGTGGAGGCAGGGTACATTGTCGCAATTGGTTTTGAAAGGGGTTAAAATACATTTTAAAGTGAACATGCGTATTTATTTGCCATTTGAAACACAGAAAAAGACGCATTCGCAGTTGCCTGGGTAACAAGCTAGGAGAGAGTTCGTTTATTGACTGGCACTGTCTTTCCTTCATGCCAACACAGTCACGTGCCCACTCGCGCTTCTGGCAATGGAAGAGTTATGTCTGGTGAATTCGCGTACTAGCCTAACAGAAAAATGAGAAGAGAAAGTAGTCCTGATTTTGCCTTTAAACGTTATTACTATCTGATTGGGCGTCGATAAAACATAAAGGAAGACAAACGTTTCTCAGACGGGTACTTCTTATATGGTATAGACAAAGAAATATAGTATCTGCATTTTGCTAACTGGTCCATTGTGATGGCGAAGCATCCTGGAGAACGGCGTGAGTTCTGTGAAAAATATACGTTTATTTCTTATGAAACTAAACTTTGATTGTCGGTCTAACGTTTCAGTGATGGCGACTGAGGTGGGAACGGCTACTTAAAGAATCGTAGTTCGAGAGTCTCCTCTTGATGTGAAAACTTAGCGGCCATGTTGAAATGGCAACATCTGTCCACATTTTGTCAATTCTCTAACACGTAGAAAGTGCAAACTAATTAAACAAGCAGATCGGAAAAGAAAATTGCGTTTGTTTATGGAATGTTAGCTTGCTTGATTTCACAGGTGTGGCAATATTTTAAAGTATCGATTATTACGAATTGTTTTTAATAATGTTTAATTGTTATATTTTCAACAGGCAGTGTAAAACTCTTCACTTTTAAGATTTGTTGTACTTGACTATATTTTCCTCGCTTCTATATCTCTTTACCCAGGGCCCATTACCTCACTCCTAAAATGGTGGTTTTTGCTACAGGGTTGAACTGGGCGGCGCTAGTCCGCTCTCTGTGTCTATGGCGCCGGTGCCTGCAGAGGGGAAGATGGCTGCCTCTGGGGTAGCGGTGAGCGGGTTGCTCCTGGAGAAGGGCTTGGACATTAGCCTGGCTGCTCTGCGTAGACATGATCCCTATATTCGGGGAATTCTGGACGTAGCCAGCCAAGTAGCGCTCTACACTTTCAGCCACACAGCGAGCGAATGGGTGAGTGCTGTGCAGAAGGAAAGGCTCAGCGAGAGAGGCAGAGAGTAGAATAACAAGAGAGGAGCGGGGGCGAGCGCGGCAGCCTGCAGAGCTGACCAGACGCTCGTGCGTCATGGCCTTTTGCCTGCGATTACACGCACGGCAGGCATGTGTTTCCAATTATCGCGCCTGCGTCAGGGCACGATAATGGGAAACAGATGTCGGCCCTGCGCGCGTAACCGCAGGAAAAAGGCCATGACGCACAAGCGTCTGGTCAGCTTTCTGAAGCCCCTTACTATAAGTCTCGCAAGCAGCGCATGCGCTGCTCTAGGCTCGACCTAAAAATGGTGTACCGTTCATGACATACGTAGAATGACAGTGGTCCAGAGAGAGGAGCAGGGACCATTGCTGCATACATTATACCAGGATGGATGTAACACTGACAGAAGGACAAGTGAAGAAATTAAATGGCTATTCCAACATCCTGGGTAAACGTCTTGAGTGACCGACACATCTCTCCCCACTTGGCAGCAGTGTTTTTATTTATTTTGCAGTTTTATGTAGCCTGGGCTAGACACAGTAGGTGTCAGAATGCTTTATCAAGAAGAGTTACAAATACATCAGAATCTTAGGGCCATATGTATCAAAGTTTGTGTTTGCGATTCTCAAATAGCGAATTTTTGAGAATCGCTATTTGAGAATCGCAAACGAGATGTATGTAGGATTCGCAAGAAAATTTGCGAATCCTACATATTCCTTAATTGCGATTCGCAAATTGCGAATCGCAGTTAAGGAAACCCTCCCCATTCATTCCTATGGGCCTAGAGGCCCATAGGAATGAATGGGAGGACATTCTCAATTTGCGATTAGCAATTAGAGAATCGCAAATTGAGAATGCAATTTCAAGGTTGCAAGGGTGTCCAAAGGACACCCTGTTGCACCCCTGAAATGAGCATGGGTGCACATGTGGCACACATACATGCCCTAAGGGCATGTATGTGCGCCACATGCCACTTTGAAAAATGCAAAAAAATGCATTTCTCAAAGAAATCGCAAGTTACCACCAACCTGTAGTTGGTGGTAATTTGCGATTCCTTAAGCCATAATCGCACAACTTAGGTGCTTCATACATTTCATTTAAGGAATCGCAATTTGCGATTCCTTAAATGCATTTGCAAAATAGAGAATTGCAATTTTTGCGATTCTCTATTTTGCGAATGCCTTTGGGATGATACATCCCAAAAAGCTTGTTCCCGTTCGCAAACGGGCCGATTCTGAGAATCGGCCCGTTTGCGAACGGGAAATGGGCTTGATACATATGGCCCTTAGTTTAGTAAAATACAAGTTGCTGGCAACAAGTTTCAAGTTAAAAGTTACAAACAAACAAGATCTATTTCACGTAGGAAGTTTGTGTAAAAGTTACTAGGTCCACAAACAACGAGTAGGATGTGGCGCTCTAGGCGTATAATATGTCCCCATGCTAGGCGGAAGCACCTGCCACCATGGAGCCATTGCCGTTCCTGTTCCATACTCACCTGCCATCAAGATCGCCAAGAGCGAGGCAAGCCAGGCAGGGGTGAGTGGTGCCATGACCCACTTCAATGCAGTTCCAGGCTGTTTCGTGTTTGTAACTAATATTTATATATTTACAGAGTATTTATCTAAATGGCAAGGTGCAAAATGCTTAATGGCTGAAGGCAACTGAAACATGGTAACACGTGATTGCTGATGCTGATCAGTGTCAGCTACTGAAATGTTCTTTCCTAGTTGCTCTGAGGGAGAAAAATTGATATTACCAAAGCAAATATATGCAGGGAGCCATTTTCCCTTCCATCATGGCTATTGCCATTCAGACTAGGATTCGAAGCAGCGCTGTCAAGAGCAAAGCATCTCAAGTTAGAGTAATACTTTGCAGGTCCAGTCCCTGAATAACCGCAGTGACGGAAATTATCAAGCAACTCAGATGAGCAGTAAAGTTGAGAGTGTACACTCTCTTCATGTGTTGCGGTGGACGCATCTACTCTGACAATAACACAACCCTGGGCCAGCAAGCTTGGTGCAACCAATTGCGGGTTTGGTCAGTCATAAAGTAGCTTCTGTAGCCCAGCCATGCTGACCTGGCCTCTTAGAACTGGTTTGAACACAGATTAGATCATGCCACTGCATGCAACACTCACCCACCATGGCACTTTGTAGCTGAGCGAATTGTGGCGTAGGAGTGATATGTTAGGAGCAGAGCATGAACTGCTAATTTGTGAACTAGTCGGGTTTGCCATTGAACGGCTCCCATAGAAAACTCAGTGTCAGAGTCACTGATGGAAGGACCTGGTCGGGAACTCCTTCTCAAGGCTCTCTAAAGCCTGGTGGCGTGTGGAGCAGTGGATGCATCACTAAGACTAAGGGCCAGATGTATGAAAATGCACTTTTGTATTTCCTAAATAGCGACTCCATAGGAATCGCTATTTAGGAAATGCAAAATGAAATGTATGAAATTACCGATTTCCTAATAGCGATTCCTACAGAGTAGGAATTGCTATTAGGAAATCGCAATTAGGAAATCCCATGCCATTCTGACTAATGGGACGGTTTTTCATTTTTGCAAAATAGCGATTTCCTATCTTGGAGTGCTTTTTTAAATTGCAAATGGTTACCATCGACTTTGAGTCAATGGGAATTGAGTCAATGGTAATTGCATTTCCCAAATGCTCATTTTGCATTTAGGAAATGCTTTGTACATGTGCCAAGAAATCGCAAATAGGAAACCCCTGTTTGTGTTTTCCTATTTAGGGAATCGCAAAATGCAAATTCTACCCAGTAGAAATCGCATTTTGTGATTCCCTAAAGGCCTTTGTACATAGGAAAAGGCTGTTTTTCATGTCTTAACCCGCCAAAATTGCGATTCGGCCTGTTAAGAAATACGAAAGGCATTTATACATCTGGCCCAAAATGCTCTGTCGATCAGGACATTGCAATGTTGCGCTCCTGACACAGGCCCAGACACAGATCGGTATCTGACAGAGCCTTGGCTGCTGTCCACAAACGCGAGAGTGTGCTCTGCAGCAGTTTGTGAACCGTTGGTTACGTTAGTCACAATGGCTGGCACTGAGTAGACAAAGGCAGCTTGAGGGCTCTGGGCAAACCGTACTGCTGCCAGTAGCGGTGTGATCCATCAATGTCAGCAGTGAGAAATTGCTTAAGGAGACTGGTCAACATATCTCGAGCCTATCCAAACCCAGTAAATACAATCACTCGTTTATCTACACCAGATGAAAGAATTTATAACAGAAAATATTGTAGAATTATTTTAAAGGCAAGTCCCCAATACTGGTTCGGGTACACACGGAACCCAGACCATATTCTGGCTTCTCCATGGCTGTGCGCTGATGTCTCGTGCTTGTCTTGAGTTTTAGGGGTCCCAGTTCAATGCTGGGGCTCAGAGCGATTCAGGATATGACAGGGCATCAAGTTTGCAAATTATCAAATAAAGGCTTTGATAGAGACCAAAATGAGCTTTTGTCATGATTTCTTAAGTCAAATGTTAGCATTTCCATGGCCATGGCAGGCCATATCCTCCTGCAACCCCGAAACCTGTCCTAGGATGCTTGTTTCCGGTCCAGGGAGGACCTGGCTTGGCAGTTCGGGCTGGACTGTTCCCATGAGGCACAGGGTCAAGACTGATTTGCATATGGCCAGGTCTAAACTGGGGTGGCATGGTGAGCAAAAGAATGATGGATTTAACTCAGATCTCTTGACTGGGGGTGAATGTTTTGATTTGTTCTGCTTTCCGTCCATCAATTGTGTGTCTTTTGCCTTCAGGCCATATCCTCCTAGCTAGTCGTGGGCAGATGAAGAAGAAAAATTCTTCCAACTCACTGCTATTTTCTGTTTTGATTTTAACAAAATATTGACAATCTAAACACAATCACCGTTTGACAGCCCTTCTATTGCTGCAGGTTTCCGATCCAGAATTACCATCCCTGGAACCTCTGAAATAGGGTACCCTGCAACTTTTAAATTTTTCCCAATATTTCTTTCTAGTAGCTGCGTCCTATTAGGTATTTCCACCATATACCTAAATTATCTCCTACCAAGCCACATTGCCTCCAGCAGTGTTTGTACATGTAAATATTTGATAAAGACTACTCTGGTCCTATACCAGTTGAATATTATTTTGTACTGCTTTTCTCTATTTTGTATACTTCAGGGGTTCATCAGGATATCCTGCCTTAGTGTATGCTATTGACCCTGTGTTAACTCACTAATGTTTTCTCCCGTGATTTCGGGTGTGGCTCAAAAGGTCCTTTTTGCATGTTTCTAATGTCTTGTTCTTTCCCGAATGAAAAAGAGGTCTCTCACTACATGATGGTCCCTCTTCTTCCATTGTTTGAATAGTTCCTCCGACACAGTCGGCACAAATTCTGGATTATACATAGGGGTAATGGGTGATAGGAATACTGTGACCCCTATGCACCTATGCAGCGATATACCTAGTTCCATTCTTCCATCAGTAAGTATGTCATTTCAGACACATAAGCTATTGCTGGTCTGTGTTCCTTTGATAGACTAAAGGGATCCTAGATCAATTGCTTGATTAGTGCCCTTTCCATATGGAGCCAATGTTTCTCTGAGGATTGCAGGGACACTCAATACCATCCTTAGTGGAACGGTTTTGAAATTAGTGCCACTCTTAGGGAGACCAAGGATCCCCTCTTTTCTTGATTGCCCAGCACGTTCTTCAAAGTCTGGGGTTCTTGCTCCCCTACAAAAGAATCACTCACAATTTGCAAGTCTATCAAGTCATGTTTATGAAGAGGCATTGGCCGTGCTTGAAAGATGTATAGTAATTTGGGAAGTATATCAATTTTCAGTATAGTCATTCTACCTATATACAAAATAGGAAGAGGTTGCCATCTTTTGAGAACTCTTTTGCTACCCGCCAGTAGTGGTGGATAGTTCACGTTATATAGTACTTGCAACGTGGGTGTTTTGTGGATACCCAGACATTTTATCTTACTACCACTCCACCCAAAGGGGGAAATATTTCCCAAACATTCACAATGCCCAACATCTCAGATTTAACAAGTTTCACCTTGAAACCTGAAATAGATCCTCACTTTAAAAAATGTTTCAGTACTATCAGTATCAACATTTCTGGGTACCCAGTATCAATACAAATATGAGAACAGGTGGGTTGTATGTGTTATGCCCCAAGTGGAAGCCCTCCACCCTGCTGTCTTCCTAATTCTTAGCATTAGTGATTCTATTGATAATTCAAAGAGGAGTGGATTTAGTGGGCACACCAGCCTCATCCCTCTGTTCTATCTAAAGGTTTATGTCTTGTCTCCATTTATTACCACTCTTGTAACTGTGTTTTCATAACTAGCCCATATATATCTTTGCCTCATGGGCCAAATACCAATTTTATTCAAGACACTCTTCACAAAAACCCAATCAAAGGGTCAAACATCTTCTTGGTGTCAAATCGAATATATCCATTGGGATCTTATGTTTGCTAGCCCTCTATAGCAGGTGTAGCACATACTGCACATTGTCAAAGGTCTGTCTATTTTGTTGTGCACCTAATTGATTGGAGGTCACCCAGAAGGGCATTACGTTCTCCAATCTATTTTCCAAGACATTTCTGAAGATCTTAAGATCTAGGATGAGTAATACTATTGGTCTGTAGGATGTTCGTGATTTGGGGGTTTCCTTTCTTTGTGTATCAATGAGATGCTGGCTTCTCTCATACTTGGTGAGATCACACCAAATTCTCTAAAGGAGTAATGTCGTAAAAGAGTCTCATCAGTCCTCTGCGTCCAGGTGCTTTATTTACTGGCAGGTTTTTAATGACCTTCCATTCTATGTGCTCACTCTCCACCACACTCAGGGTGGGGTGGTCCAAATTCTCCAGAAAAAAGGCTATGGCTCCACAGTCCCAAGCCTCACCCCAATAGATGTTGTCAAAACATTAGTTACCTGATTCCTCTCCTCCTCTTCAACTCAGGTTCCAGGTTCCTTTCTAGTCCACATTAGCTGCACTTAAAGGTGTCCCAGAGAACCTCAGTCACCATTTCACCAATGCCATTTAATGCAAAATATTCCTTAATCTGGTTTGTCAGGTCTGCCTCATATTTCCAGTCCTTAAGAAGTGAGTATTAGAAACGCTGCGGTTGTTTCTTTCTTTTTGGGAACATATATAACATTGCAATCCCATGTAACTGGAGCATGATCTGAAATTCTAATGAGACCTACATCTATCCTGTTTGAAATGACTGCCTTTTTCATAGTGTAACTCAGATGTTTTGCCTTCAATGTTTTTGATAGACATAGAACTTTGTGCACTTTGCCCCTGCTAACTAGGGGTAAAGTGCCTGTTCTCCCCCATTCAATATGATGAAATTGGCATACCACTAATTGGCATATTTAATTTACTTGTAAGTCCCTGTAAGTATACAGTACTGTTATGGGCACACACATGTATTTGTATCCCACCTCCCCCATGAAGACCAAGACCCAGATTGCACTCTTCAGTAAGACTTCCTGGACAAGCCAAGTTCGCCAATGGCGAAGTTCACAACATAGAAAGCCCCTTGAGGGACTGATCAATGAGCGTGGGTGGAAAGATTATGAAAGGGTACAAGAATGTGAATGAATGCTGTTACAGGTATGCTGGTGAAAGTGGGCACAACAATGCAGGAGAAGTATGCAGTAGTGAATGCTACAGAAGCGCTAATTGAGAGACTCAGTTGCCCACAAACAGAAGCGCTACTTGAGAGACTCAGGGGCCGATTCCGATCTCGGACGGTAGGGCACCGAATCGGATTCGGCTTGACCGGATCCGATTCGGAGGCCTAGTTCCCGACCGATTCGTACGGGCGTCCGCGCGAGCAAGTACGATGCGAGCGCACGTGAAATCGCCGACCGACTCGTTCCCGGGTCCGAACCGCTCCGACCGACTCGTACGGACACGGCTCGCACTACGCAATGGAGACGTTCCCCGACCGAGCCAGTACGATGCGCGCCTCGAGCAGTCCGACCGACTCGCGCCGTCCGGCTCCAAAGAGCAGTCGGAGCCGGACTTCGGGGGTCCGTGTCGGACCCCCCTGCATGCGTAGCCGCGCGAGTCGCACACAGGGGGGACCCATGGGTCCCCCCTACCTGTGCATGTATGGCGCGACCCGCATCGACGCTAACCCGCTGTAGGGGGTGCCCTTGTTTGCGTCGTACCCATTGAGTCAATGGGAGCCCATGTACGCGTTGTACGACCGGCTCCCATTGACTTCAATGGGAGTCCGACCGAATCGAGTCCGATAGCATACGTACGCATCGTACTCGTTCGGTCGGGCTGCTAGAGTCCGATTCGGTCGGAAATCTCTCCGGGTCCGGCTCGGTCGGAGAGATTTCCTGCCCGAATCGGAATCGGCCCCTCAGTTGTTTCCAAATCTCAGCAACAACAAAACCTGTACACGAGGTCGCACAAGATTATGAAATCTCAGTGGCCATTTTGAAAGCGGGAGGGTATAAGAACCACTCTCATCAACCACTCTCCTAGTAGGCATTTTGGGCCTGACAAGAAGACAGTCCATCATTGCACCACTTCCAGCTCCCGCCCTGTGGCCCCCCTTGTGGCAGGTGCAATCTACCTGAAAAGACTTTGCCATGGAAGGCTCTGCATACCACGTTCCCGGTCTTCATCTCCGCCGCACCTCATAGACCTGAAAGAAAGAAAGGAGAAGAATTGTCAGCTAAGTTCTACTTACCGGAAAACGTGCATGCACATGACTAACATTGTTTAAGCGTTTGTGTCGGAAGAATGGAGACCCGTGCTAGCGAGTGAGAAACATTATCTCACGAAAGCTTACTTACTACAAACTGCTACAAAAGAAAGGCTTGTTTGAGAGAATAGAGCGTAGTTGTTTAAATAAAGCACACGCATGAGCTTATGAGATTCGAGCAGCTGCTCCAACCTGTGGAGTCTATGCATGAACAAAAGGCTATAAGAAGTCTCTCAAGCTGCCTCCTCTGAAACCAAGCAACTAAGCTGAAGCAGCCTCATAGTACGTGAGTGAATCTGACAGAGTGTACGCAACATGAAGCGTGAGTGAATCAGTGTGCGTGGAGAGGTAAAGAACAAGTTGATAATTCTTTCTTTTCTCCCACACATTAGATGGTAAACCTCCTGAATCCGACCACATACTACAAGACGCCTCCTAAAGATGAATCCAGGTGGCGAAAAAAGAAGGAACGCACAAAGACTGCAGATTAGCAGTAAGCTGCCTTTTGTTATTTTATCCACACTGACTCAAGGTCAAATTTATCATTTCCTTTTGGTACACCAATATGGAAACATTACACATATATTCACTTATTTCCCACTCCAATTCACAGACACAAAACTGAACCGGATATCGAAACACTTATCAATACCATTTAATAAAAAAGGATTTGATTCACACATATATCATAACATTGCTAAAAACATGGATAATACACATTTCATATGTTTTTTTTAAAAAACGGAAAGGACTTTCCAAAAGACAATCACATTTGTTTTTTTTTGTTTTTTTTTAAGTTTTCAAAAAAACCTTTATTGACCAAGTTGCATAAACAAATTACATTCTTGCACTGAATCAAAGCACCACACACAAAAGTACCATTGAAAATCACCAAGAGTACCAATAGTTCAAAGCATCAGAGAATGACATCATAGCAAATATTATACAGACACTTTCGGACAATAAACAGCCATTGAAATAAAGCACATAAATCTCGGGGAGGGGGCTTGCCCTGCTGAGAAGTAGATGGGACAATGAGGGGAGGCCAATTGCTATCCTACACCGGCGGCCGCCGTGGGCGGGACGCCGGCGGGGAGCGCGGGAGAGGAAGCCAGGCGCTGGGGGGAATGAGCAAGGAGGTATGACACAAGGGGCCCCCATATGTCAAGTGGGCGAGATCTGGCTGGCATAAGGTCCCAGAATTTCAGACAAAAGGGTCTGACAGCGCGATGCATCTTCGAGCCATTGAGCGAATTTAGGTGCAGGTTTGCGACCCCAACACATAGAAACCCTACACCGTGCGAGGACCAGCAGCATGGCGATGAGGCGGCGGGAGGCGTCCGGGCAGAATTTGACAAATCCGAGGAGGCAGAGCGGGGGTCAGGCTGTACCAGCGAGGAGGTGATTTCTGACACAGCCGAACAGACCTCGCGCCAGTAATCGGCGACCTTGGGGCACGACCAGGCAAGGTGAGCGAAATCCGCCACCGGAGCAGAACATCATAGGCACCTGTCACTGGGGGTAAGTCCCAGCTTATGCAACTGAACGGGAGTACGGTAGAGCCTATGCAAGTATTTAAAATGGATAAGGCGCAGACGATAGTTAGGGGACAGTCGCTTAGTTTGCGCACAACAGTATAGCCAATCAGCTTGAGAGATGTCTATGCCAAGGTCCTCGCCCCATGCCACACGAGCGCGATCAGTGGAGATGGAGGTATCCGCTAGCGTGAAGGCGTATAGTTTGGTTACCAACTTCCAAGGGGATGAAGACGAATAAAGAAACTCGAGAGCGGTCAACGAGGCAGGAGGCAGAGGGAACCCAGGGTGCCGTTCCCTGCAAATAGCCCTCAGTTGATAAAAAAGCAGAGTGTCCATGGGGCCAGAGTCCTCAGCCAGGGAATAAAACATACTCTCCGGATAGAGATCCGCGACCGTAGTCAGTCCCAAGCGAGTGGCATGTTTAGCCATGCCGGAGGGTTGGAGAGGAGGAAAAGCCGTGTGCCGAACTATCGGCATCGAGTTTGCCGAAAGCAAGGGAGCACCGGAGAACCGACGGAGTCCCTCCCAGGCCCAGCGCAAGGTCTCAACTGTGTCTATCTCAGTGCGGGGGAGTTTGGCCGGGGCAAACAAGGCAGTGGTAAGCGGCCAAGGGGCAGCAAGATCCGCCTCGACCGCAACGTGCGGCTGGAAAGGAGTTGGGTGAAGCCAAAAGTGCAAGAAACTGGCCTGAGCACACATTGCATAGAGCTTGAAGTTAGGGGCGCCAAGGCCGCCACTTGACATCGGAAGGGTGAGAACGTCATATGCGATCCTGGGTTGCTTGCCGGCCCAAATTAGAGAGATGATCAACGAGCGAACCCTGTGGAAAAAATGGGCGGTGAGGGGAACAGGTAGGTTCAGAAATAGATATAGGAATTTTGGGAGGACGACCATCTTGGCAATGGCTATTCGACCAGCCAACGAAAGGGGCAGCCGGCTCCAGAGTGGGATCTTCGACTCAAGCCAGTCAACCGCACGACCGAAATTGGCCCTCCAGAGTTCGTCCACGTCCCTACTCAACCAGACTCCTAAATAACGAGTGGGACCGGACGCCCAGACAAAAGGATAGTCCGTGGTGAAAGGAGTGGTGGCGTCCGTGAGAGGGAACAGGATCGACTTGGTCCAGTTGACCTGTATGCCTGAATAGCCCCCAAATCGTATGATCTCGCGTACTAGAGGACTAAGGTGTTCCTGGGGATGACGGACATATAAAGTAATATCATCGGCATACATAGAGACCAGGAGGGTGCATGCCGCAAACCCGATTCCCCTCTGGGTGTGGTGTTGTCGGAGTCGAGCCGCCAGTGGTTCCATCGCGATAGCGAAGAGCATAGGTGAAAGCGGGCATCCTTGACGGGTGCCACGTCCGATAGAGATTGGATCTGATACCATGCCATTGATCCGTAGCCGGGCGGAGGGGAGAGTGTACAATAATGAGATTTTACGAATAAAAACCGAACTGAAACCGAGACGTGGGAGGATAGCGAATAAGAAGGGCCATTCCAGGGTGTCGAAGGCCTTGGTGGCGTCGAGTAGGGCGGCCACCGCAGGAAGTGCTGGGTTAATTTGATGCAGGACGGAGAAGATGGTCCGAAGATTATGGGAGGTTGCCCGGCCCGGTATGAAGCCGGACTGATCTGGACGGGCGATCAGCGGCATGAGGGGAAGAAGACGCGACGCAAGCAGTTTGGCCCATATTTTGTTATCAATATTGATGAGGGACAGGGGGCGGTAGGAGTCACGCAGTTCGGGGGGTTTGTCCGGTTTTAGAAGAAGGGTCAGCATGGCCTCGCGAAGCGAAGGCGGAAATTGGCCACTCTCGAAGGACTCATTATACATGGCGGCCAGATGCGGCACCAGTAGTGGAGCGAATGTCTTATAAAAAGAAGCGGGCAAGCCGTCCAGACCAGGGGCCTTGTCACCGGGCATACCATTGATGGCGGCTAGTATTTCCTCTTTAGAGAAGGGCTCGTCTAAATATTCCTGGTGGTGGTTTTCGAGCCATAATAGGTCGAGGGTATCAAAATATTGGTCGAGGGCCTCGCGCGGAGGGGCGGATCCCGCAGTGTACAATTGCATATAGAAGTCAGTGAACCGCGCCCTGATCTCCTCGGAAGAGGTGGTGCGAGCTGGGCCACCGTCCTGGAGTGCCATGATGTAGGAAGCAGCACGGGCCGGGCGGAGAAGGTTGGCCAAAGTCTTACCTGGCCGGTCGCCCTCGCCGAAGCGGCGCGCCCGGGCCTCCCGGCCAAGGAATGAAAGTTCTCTGTTGGCCTCCTTAGTGAATTCAGTATGTTTCTCGTGGAGACGGGCGAGTGTGTCGGGGCTAGGGGCAAGAGCGTGAGAGGCATCCAAGCTCTTAATTTCGGACTCCAGCTTATGTAGAGAATTGCGGATGGAGCGTAGGACCCCGGACTGTTTAGAAATACATGCGCCGCGAATGACAACTTTGAAACCCTCCCAGAGAGTGGAAGGGGAGTCCACAGAGCCCTCATTTAGCTCAAAGTAGTTGTTAATCGTGGTCTGGATCTCGTCACAAAAGACGGGATCACGCAGAGCGTTAGGGGGTAGCCGCCAGGAGAAAGCACGTCGGGGGGGACTGAGGGAGGCGGAGACCGAGCTGAACGGGCGCGTGATCTGACAGAGTTCGCGCCATGTGATCAACGGAGGTAAGCCAGGAGAAAGTGTCAGGAGAGGAAATCCCGAGATCCAACCGGGACCAACATCCATGGGTGCCAGTGACGCATGTGCCCTCACGGGCCTCGGGATGTGTGTGGCGCCAAGCGTCGAGCAAGGAGTTCTCGGCGAGGATGGAATTTAAGAGCACCGCGGCGCGAGGATGGGAGGCATGAGGGCCAGAGCGATCCAAGATGGAGGATAGTGTCACATTAAAGTCCCCACCCCAGAGGAGTTCTGCGGGGCCGAGTGATGAAATGTGGTGCCATACCTGTGCAAAAAAATCCGGGTCGTCTGTGTTGGGGCCGTAGATAGCAGCGATCGTGAGGGGTTGGGCCTGAAGGGAGCCGTGGAGGATAACAAATCGCCCTGCGGGGTCAGTTATAGCGTGAGAGGTTTGCCAAGGGAGCCCCCTACGTATGAGGATAGAGACCCCTCGAGAGTAGTTGGAATAGTAAGAGGAGTGGGACTCTCCCCAATGCCGGGAGTGCAGTCTGGCAGCAGATGCA
Source organism: Calotriton arnoldi (assembly GCA_963921515.1). Lineage (NCBI taxonomy): Eukaryota > Metazoa > Chordata > Amphibia > Caudata > Salamandridae > Calotriton > Calotriton arnoldi. The sequence continues at coordinate 787,404 of CAWUFW010008176.1, forward strand.
GGAAGCAGGTGGGTCTCTTGAAGCAGACAAATGTCCACCTTGTGCCGGACCAGATGTGCGTGGACAAGTCGAGCCTTGCGGTGGTCGTTGAGACCCCGAATATTCCATGTCCAACAAATAATGTCAGTCATTCAGACAGGGCGTAGAGGGTAATCAAACTCAGTGAGGTGAGTAGGCCCTGGACCTTCGTGCGGGCACCCATGGTGGTGTTGAACAACCGAGATAGCGGTGTGCAAAACATCAGTGAAAGGGATACACAGAGACACTTGAGTGCTAACACAGGAGAGGAAGTGGCAGCAGTTGCCACACGCGGTGGCGTGGCGTCAGAAGAGCAAATGTGGCCGTGCAGAAAAATGCATTGAAACAGTGCTGGAGCAACATAGTCAAGCATGCAATACGTCATCAAAATGCAAAGCAACCTAAACATATTAGCCTCAGAGGGAGGCCATAACACCCCGAGAAACCCCCCCCACCCACCGCCCACACCAACCCCCCAAACAGGTTGAGAGACCACCCAAACCCGCCCTAGGGAACCACAACTGGGAAGGGGTAAGTCAGTAACCAGAGTGGGAATCATCCCGCGGGGGCATGGCAGCGCTCGGCATACGCCCCTGTCGAAGAGACAGGGTGGCCAAGCCAACATTGAACAGCAGATGACCAGAAAATAGAGTCTTGCCAAGGTCCATTTAGACCTGGTCCCTCAGCAAACCACCAAGAGCCGTGTTGTGCAAGTTAATCCTGGTGGGGTCTTCGGGCCTGGAGCCAAAGTGGATAACAGAGTACAGCTAGCAACGCAGAGTGGGATGGAGTCAATCATTGTCACTTAAGACGCCAGAGGCAGAGTCCTGTGAAGGGGCCGGAGTGGAACGGTTGGTGCGGTCGAGCTTCTTGGCAAAGGTGAAGGCATCTTTAGGGTCAGGGAAAATGAGAGTTTTTGAGCCCTGTCTGACCCGTAGCTTGGCCGGATACGCGAAGGAGTATGTGATCTCGAGCCTTTGGAGGATCCGCTTCGCAGGCAGGAACTCTCGACGGGCAGCTTGCACCACCAGGGTGTAGTCCGGATAGAAGGACAGGGAGTTACCTTGATGACGGACCTCACCCTTGTCCCTGGCCGCCCGAAGGATGGCATTGCGATCCCGGAAGTTGATAATTTTGGCGATGATGGGGCGAGCTGGTGATCCAGGGGCAGGACGGGGGCCAAGGGATCGGTGGGCGCGCTCTACGATGAAGACAGGGGAGAGCACGTCTCCAAACAATTCACGCACCAGTTGTTCCACGAAGTCCTCCATTCGCGAAATGTTCGTGGACTCGGGAACCCCCGTGATGCAGAGGTTACTTCTTCGGGAGCGGGCCTCCAAATCCTCGTTTTTCGTGCGTATTAGCTCCAGGATTTTGTCCATTTGAAGGAGTTTTTGGCGGTCCTGGGATGCGGCATCCTCGACGTCAGAAATCCTCGTCTCAGCATGCAGAATGCGGTTGTCGTGCGAGTCCACTCGCGACTTGACCACGTCGAGGCGTGAAGAGAGCTGGTCCAACTGGGCGGCAATGCCAGAGACGGCGGATTTAACCTCCAGCATGATGGCCTTGAGATCGTCCTCCCGGGAGGCGGCCATCTCCGTGGGAGGCGTGGACTCGCCTCCGTCGGCGACTGCGCCGTCCTGGCGCGTCTGGCGGCGTTGGTCGAAGGTGAGCCTGGGCTGCTTGGGGTCGGTCTTACCCATGTCACCAGCCGAGAGGGGAGTGGACAGGAGTCACCGCTGAGTGCCGGGGCAGCCGCCCCCACAGCGAGGGTGCTAGGCAGAGCAAGTAGATGGTGCAGGAGGCGGCACCTGGGAGGATGCCACGAGAAGGAGGCAGAGATGGTTTGCGCGGTCCCACACCGCGAAGGATGGTAATTGGTCCCCCCTGGGCAATCAGGCCAGCCAGCAGGCAGAGAGGCGTCCCAAGAGCGTGTGGCAGGCCTGGGGTACAATCCGACGGGGAGTCCGTGTGCCACGCGTCAGGAGCACCGCCGGTGGCAGCCCTGCAGGTAAGGCAAGGGGGGTGCGCGGCCTAGCACAGACCCCACGAGGCAGCAGAGGCGTGATGCCAGCACAGAAGCGGGGGCCCCGCGGTGTGGCGCCACCCCCAACCCAACCGCAGCGGTCCCCAACAGTAATGGCTCTTGCCCCAGTCCACAGGGAGCAGGCGGCAGTCTGTTCAAATCGGGCGCCATCCGCAGGAAAGAGCCGGAGGTCCGCACTGGGAATTCACCGCATGTATAGGCCCCTGGTGTTGCCGATGAGAGGGGGGTCCAGCGGAGCCCAAGGCGGCCAACGGGAGCGCAGGGCAGTAGCGGGCCGGGAGCAGATCCAGGCGTAGAGTTGGGTCGTGTGATGAGGCCGGGTGTGCAGCGGCTAGGTGCGGTGTCGGCGATCCCACCGAGAGAGGAGCAGCGGCGGGGGAGTCGCGGGGGGCGCGCCACCCACGTCGCCCGGCCTGAGTGTAATGAGTGAAGGCCCAGCGGGCGCCGCTATGAGATCAGCCGGCGCCCGCACCCAGCGACAAAGGAGGCCGGGCGGTACGCCGCACGAGCCCCCAAACCCCGCCGCCGAGCACCCCCGGCGATCGATGCACTCACCAGGCCCCTCCGGCAGCAGGAAAGCACAGAAGCCGGGTCGGCTCTTCAGGCGCGGTCAGGCTGAGGCGAGGTGGCCCCGCAGCAGCAGCTGGAAGGCCCGATCACGAGGCGCAGGTCCAGGAGCGCAGCTCGGCTCAGGAGCGGCGGAGCGATGTGCGGCAGGTGTCCCTCGGCACCCCAGGACGAGGTGAGAGTGGGTGTTCCGAGACCAGGCGGTCAGGAAGCCGTCATCTGCAGGATAATGCCGGATTAAGAAGCTTGGCTGGCAGAGCCCACCTAAAGTGCGGCCATCTTGCAGCCGGCCAAGCCACGCCCCCAAGACAATCACATTTGTCATTAAATCCATTAATTCGTAAACATATATCAACTGAACATCATGTAAATCATCAATACTTTATCAAGACAGTGTTCAGGGCAATACAAATGTAATGACAACCAGGGCGTCAACGTGTTTTGTTGGACTAAAATAATGAAACCACCTTCCTCAGGACCAAAACTATTTTTTTCTCTCCTATCCTCTAATTGATCATTAGACTGGTTTTGACTTAGGGCCAGATGTACGACCATTCCAAATTGCGAGTCACAATTTGCACTCAATAGCGAGTCGCAAATTGCGAGTCGCAATTTGGAATGTACAACAGTGTCAGAGACACTGATTGCGATTCCCAATGGGTTCGCAAAATGCGAGGCTCATGAATATTAATGAGCCACTCGCAATTTGCAATCCTATTGGGAATGGCTGGTCCTCCCAGGGATGGTGGCCTGCTGGGCTCAGCAGACCTCCATGTCTGGGACTGCTTGTCAATAAAGCAGTTTTTTTTTCAAATGCAGCCAGTTTTCCTTAAAGGAAAACGGGATGCATTTAAAAAACATTTTTAACGTTTTCGTTTCATTTTTTGAGGGGACGTAGTGGTCCCTGGGACCACTGCCTGCCCTTAAATAATATTTTTAGAACCAGTCACAATGGAGAAGGGGTCCCCTGGGGACCCCTTCCCATTTGCGACTCCATTACCACCCTCTTGAAGAGGGCGGCAAATTGCGAGTGCTTTGCGACTGCAATTGCGGTCACAAAACATTCATACATGGCTGGAGACTTGCTATTAGGAAGGGAACGCCCCATCCTAATAGCAAGTCGCAAAACACTATTTTGCGAGTCGCAATTTTTTGCGAGTCGCAAAATAGTGTTTGTACATGGCCATGTAGGTTTTTGCATGCGCAAATGGGTCGCAAAACCATTTGCGCACTCAAAAACTGGTCATACATTTGGCCCTTAGTGACATGCCGATTTAAGTCAGACGCGGCTTCACTGCAGAGTCATCTATGACCTGTTCCTCGAATTACAGGATGATAACCATTTGGTCATAAAATACGTTGTGCATAAGGGTTAAAATACATTCGCCTCTTGTTTTGCCATATTCAATGTTCTATTCTGGTGAAAAACCTGCTGTTTGATGCAGCCTGCTTTAGGTTAATCTGGGACTTAAACAACTTCCCACACTCTTGTATAGTCTGTGTAAGATTTGGTAGATGGCAGTGACCTGCTGTTCGAATGCAGCCGGCTCAAGGTTAATCTGGGAGTAAAACAACTTCCCACGTATATATGCAGTCCGTTTAAAATTTAGTAGATGGCAGTGACCTTTGAGAATTCAATATAGCCCTTCGATTCCGGGTCTGCTTCAGTTCAATATAACCAACCAATTTTATCTACACCCCCATTCCCCTGGGTGCACTTCCTGGTGAGCAGCATACCTGTTCCCCTTGGAGAACACTAAGGGGAGTGGATGGACTGTCTTCGACCATCGCTCCTCCTGTGCCTGATCCCCAGGTTAGTGTACGTTTGTGTGTTCCGGCTTCTAACAGGTACTCATGTGTGCCCAGGGCCTGTAAATTACATGTCAGAGGTGGACTGCAGCAGCCAGTGTGCCATCCACTAAAGTGACAGCGTAAACTTAACTGCAGACCTCCATGTGTAGCCTTACTGTGCAGTTTAAAACTGCAAATTCTAGCTGTTAAAATATTCCTTTTTGACAGGCCTGGACCTCCCTTTTAAATATTAATAAGTCAGCCATAAGTAGACCTTACTGCCCATATTGCAGGGTGCATGGTATTTAAAAGTAGGACAAGTAAAAGTTTAATGTTAAACATTTCCTTACAGTGAAAATGCCCGAAAGGCCATTTTTACTGCAGCAGATATACAATATTACATTTAATAATGTTCATTCATGCTAGGAAGCAGCTATAAATTTAATTCTTGGACTTTTCTATATATTTATGCCAAACCCAATTCAATGGTGAAGGCGGATTCAAAATATATATTTTGGAAAAGGTGCTTTTAGAAAGTTACCATTTACCAGCCTAAAAACTCTGGAGGCCCCTTTGTATGAGCTCCAACTGTCACCAAGGAGTTGAATAGCCCCCTTGATGTAGTGTGAACTTTCACTTAGAGCTGAGACAAAGGCCTTCAGTGTGAGGAGATGTACTGTTCCTCTTGTAGGATGACCACCTGGGGCTGTGCCCAGGAACTTGATCATCTTCAAAGGAGTCTACCCTGTAACAAGCAAATGCTGGCTGCCACCTGGGCAGAGCCTTTCTGTGTTTCCCCCAGTCGGCAGGCACCAATGCCAATGGGAGAGGAGCTGCCCCAGAACTGATTTAGTGACCACAAGGGAAGGGTTGCTCATTTCCCTGGGCCCTCATCAGGAGTGGCCACGCAGGCTCTCCACAAGGGGAGAATGGTTTCACTATCTTGGATTTTGGCAGAGTGGGGCACTGTGGGATTATTTGAAGTAGGGCACAAAGGAAGTGCTGCAAAAGTAGGGAAGGTTGCCCTGAGCACTTTTACCCTATTAGTTAGGGAGGGGCCAGGAGTCACCCCCACCCACAAGCTGGTGCCAGGCAGAAATGTGGCACCGAGGGTTCCCTCCCCTCTACCCATTCTGGAACTATGGAAGAACAGAAGAGGACTAGATCTGCTGTCTGTGGCCTGAGAAGAGCATAGAAGACTGGATGTGCTCTCCCTCTTGGATCCAGGACAAGGAAGTGGACTCCAAGGGTCATAAGGCTGACCTCCTGTTCAAGCTACAAGGACACAAGAAGCTGCAAGAGGCCTTTTATTGCAACTGCCTAGCTGACCAGTTCCAAGTGGACATGCCCTGGGCCCTGCTGTTGGCTTCTGCTGGAGTGAATCTTGACCCTCCCTTAGTGCTGTCCCTTAGGTCATGGATCCTTGACTTTTGTCAAAGTATAAACCTAACTTTTCCTGAAACTTGGACTTAGAAACATTTTGGCTTCAAAGATCTTCGGAGGACCGGGACCAACCTGCCAAGCTGATTTGACAAAGGTGAGTTGCTGCTGGGCCAAAGATTCAGGTTGCTTCCGATCAGAGGTTTTCCACAGCATCAAATCCAATTCAGTGGGACTCATGGAGAACATATCCAGCTTCATGGTGCCCTCTTTGTCTACAGCCTGTAGCCTTGCCAAATCTGAGCTCCAAAAAAGTAACTAAGTTGGAAGATAGAAATCTTAATTGCCCGAAGACGCAAAAAGTATCCAGCTGATGAGGGGCCTTCCTAGGGAGCAAAATTCAAATTTCTCCTGCTTGGAGCTTTCCCATCAAAAGTCTATGGCTTCACTGAGGCCTAGTCCAGTTATGAGCCCCAATGTACCCCAATATCGGCCTAGGTAGTTGCACGATCTTTTACCTACATTTGTCCTACCTTGCTCTACATAACGGTTCTGGCGCTGACCTTTTACCTAGTTATGTGCCGAATAAATGTTGTGAGGTTTTCTTCAAAAACTAACCTCATTTACTATGCATGAGGATTCTTAGTATCATATCTTAAACTCTTCCTAGGACATGCACAGCAGCGTTACCATATTCTGTATAATAACACTGTAAAAAATTCACCGCTATACTCATCGTTGAACGACAGACCCACAGTACCATTACACATCTAGGTAGAACCCCTGAGGGTACATTTGAGGTATAAAAGAACCACATCTTCACTGGGCAACCAGAGGAGAAGCTTCCACACTGACACGACACACTGAAGTCCCTGCACGCAGAAACTGCAGCGCGCAATGGTCTGACATCCCTTGCGGGGTGTCCAACTCAAGACCAAGACGGGCTCCTTCGTTCTCTCCCATCAGGTAATGGAGTTGGCTCTTTCCTAGGAGATTCTTGGCTTTACACCCACATGCATGCTAGGTACACTTTGATAGGTCTGCATCGTAGGAGTTTGCTTGATTTCTGCCATGTATCGATATGCCTGCATATATTTACTGTTTTAGCACGGTTCACTGACACAATATCGATGTAAAAAGTATCGATGAAAAAATATAGATTACAAAAAATATCGACTCCCTATACTCAATCAGGTAAGTACAAAAATATTGACAAAAAATATCGATGTAAAAAATATAGTTTTACAAAATATTGATTTTTATATATATAAAAAGTAAAATAATAAATATTAAATATATTAAATAATAAAATTAATTAAATTTAAAATACATTGTAACGAAGTATAACAAATAAACTTGATAAAAAAGTTAAACACACAAACATAATAATTAATATATATATATAATTACTTTAACACAATTAATAAACTATTAACTTTTAATTTTTTTACAATTTATAATTATATAAAAATTGACAAAGACCTTCTGGTCGAAACGCGTCAGCAAAAATAAAATTTAATTGAATTGGACTTACCTGGAGTGCGGGCTCTTCTTGCAGCGTGGCACCACTGTGCTAGCAGGAAACTGGCAGCATATAAATATATATATATATATATAACATAAAATATAATTAAAAAAACATTCTATTATAAATTAAAACATTAAACTATTCAAAAATATTTAAACTTTCAATTCCCAATACAGTCAGTTCAACAGTAGGGAAAGTGTTGGATAGCAGAGGGGTAAAAATTATTATTCCCACTCCAATGAGTGCAACAGTAGGGAAAGTGTTGGATAGCGAAAGGGTAAAATTTACTATTCCAACTCCAATGAGTGCAACAGTAGGGAAAGTGTTGGATAGTGGAGGGATTAAATTTACTATTCAACTCCAGTCAGTGCAATGGTAGGAAAATTGTTGGATAGCTGAGGGGTAAAAATTTCTATTCCCACTCCAGTAAGTGCAACTGTAGGGAAAGTGTTGGATAGAGGAGGGGTGAAAATTACTATTTCTTCTCCAGTGAGTGTAACAGTAGGGAAAGTGTTGGATAGCAGCGGGGTAAAAATTACTATTCCCACTCCAATAAGTGCAACAGTAGAAAAAGTGTTGGATAGCGGAGAGATAAAATTTACTATTCCAACTCCAGTCAGTGCAACAGTAGGGGAGAGTGTTGGAGAGCGGAGGGGTAAAAATTATTATTCCCACTCCAATGAGTGCAACAGTAGGGAAAGTATTGGATAGCGGAGGGGTAAAAAACACTATTCCCACTCCAGTGAGTGTAACAGTAGGGAAAGTGTTGGATAGCAGAGGGGTAAAAATTGCTATTCCCACTCCAGTGAGTGCACCAGTAGGGAAAGTGTTGGATAGCAAAGGGGTAAAAAATACTATTCCCACTCCCGTCAGTGCAACAGTAGGGAAAATGTTGGATAGCAGAGGGATGAAATTTACTATTCACACTCCAGTCAGTTCAAAAATAAAATAAAAAAACCTTTAAAAAATCAAAACTAAATTAAAAAAAACAAAATAAATATATAAATATGTTAACAATTAAAATACAAATATATTTATTATTAAAAACAAAAAACAAAAACAAAAGCATATTATAATGTTAATTACATATGACAAATACCTACAAATATTATATAAAATAAAATAAAAATAAACTTCAATCAAATAAATATTTTTAACTGGAAAATATTTACAAACAAAAACATTAATTATTACATAAATGTATTTATTTTATTTCCTACCCAATAACACCACACAAATCACAACTCACATCTAAATTTTAAAACAAATGTACTTCCATAATTAATTATCAATTAAAGAAATATTATTAATTAAAAAAATAAAACTAATAAAAATGAATTATCATCCCACACTTTAACCCTATATTCCTCACAACGTACAGCTAAAATTAAACTGTAAAAAAATTAATTACACAATTGAAACTTCTTTTAAAAAAACTATTGCTATTAAACAAGTAAATATAAAGTAAGTAAAATGTATTTAATACCCAATAAACAATTCTTATACAAAAATAATGTATCACATACATTTAAAAGATATGCTAAACTACATAACACTAATTAAACAATCGATATTTTAAACAACTATATTTTTGCAAACGATATTAAACACTTCTATATTTTTAAAATCGATATTTCTTACCTTAAATCGATATTCCTGACCACGATATTCTTGCTGTCGATATTTCTCACTCACGATATTTAGGACTCGATATTTCTGTAAGTCGATATTTCAAACTCAATATTTTGCCTGCACACCTTAGCACCATGGTAGAATACCTCTGTTGGTGCTTGTAATCTTAGATATCTGTTTCTGTCTAATGATTGTCACAGCAAACTTGTTTTATACTAGAATGACGCTGGTTCAATAAATACTTATTGAAAACGTCCTCGTCATTTATTCTGTGTATCTCTGAGACTAAGGGGTTCATTATGATCATCATAATGGTGATGGGACCGACCGCCAGACGTGCGGTGGTCCCACCAGTGCAATTAGGATGCGCCCGCCAGTATGGCGGGCGCATCCTGGCCTTTTACCACTGGCTGCAGCACCGTCTGCAATGGTAAAAGAGCATGCACAGCATTTCCCTGCACCACGTGGCAGGCACCACATGGTGCCTGCCACGTGGTGCATTGAACTGCAGGGGGGTACCATGGGTACCCCCCCAGTGCACCCCCCATAGAGGGGGCCCGCAACAGGCCCCCAAAGCCAATCCCCGCCCGCCTTTCCATGGCGGGAAAGGCCTCTCCAACACCCACATCCTAATATGGCGGACGGTGCCTGCTAGGCACCGCCACCATATTAGTGGCCCAGCTCCGCCCAGCAGGCAATCGTAACGATTGCCACTGGTGGAAAAGCGGCAGACGAACTTTGCGTCCGCCGCGATACCCACCGCCATCCTAATATGGCGGTGGGTAAATCTCCTTACGATGGCGGAACGATCGCCACAGCCGGCCCTGCGGTGGCGATCATTCCGCCATCATAATGAGCCCCTAAGTGAGCATGATTTACTGAGAGAAAGGTACTGCACTGTTTCCACGATCCCTGAAGGATCAAGGGTTGTCATGTTCGATAGTTGCCAGAAACTATGTGCTCCTTGGTAAGATTAAGGTGCTTATAGTGGCACTGTGAGCTAGCTGGTCTAAAGGCTAACATATCCTGTGGGGGTGTCTGGAATAAGTCTGGACACCAAACCCTTAGTTTATGTTGTCTAAACGCACAGATCCTATGTATTACTAGGAACTACACAACAGTATGACAATGTGGATCCCTCTCCGGCCACAGCCTGATGCTTTGCCCCCTATAGGGATTTCAGAGACATAGGGGCCGATTCCGATTCGGGCAGGAAATCTCTCCGACCGAGCCGGACCCGGAGAGATTTCCGACCGAATCGGACTCTAGCAGCCCGACCAAACGAGTACGATGCGTACGTATGCTATCGGACTCGATTCGGTCGGACTCCCATTGAAGTCAATGGGGGCCGGTCGTACAACGCGTACACGGGCTCCCATTGACTCAATGGGTACGACGCGAACAAGGGCGCCCCCTGAAGCGGGTTCGCGTCGATGCGGGTCACGCCGTACATGCACGTGTAGGGGGGACCCATGGGTCCCCCCTATGTGCGACTCGTGCTGCTACGCGTGCAGGGGGGTCCGACACGGAGCCCCGAAGTCCGGCTCCGACTGCTCTTTGGAGCCGGACGGCGCGAGTCGGTCGGACTGCTCGAGGCGCGCATCGTACTCGCTCGGTCGGGGAACGTCTCCATTGCGCGGTGCGAGTCGTGTCCGTGCGAGTCGGTCGGAGCAGTTCGGACCCGCGAACGAGTCGGTCGGCGAGTTCGGGTACGCTCACATCGTTCTCGCTCGCCCGGACGCATGCACGAATCGGTCGGAAAAGAGGCCTCCGAATCGGATCCGGTAAAGCCGAATCCGATTCGGTGCCCTACCGGCCGAGATCGGAATCGACCCCTAAGTCTGAAGGTAAAACTTACAATCAGGTCGAACATGGTTTCTGCATCTGACCTGTGCTCCTTTGTGGTCGGCCTTGACTTTAACCTAAGTACTGATCAAGTGCAACCAGAGGACCACGTTTGGCACTAATTGCTTTTTGGTGCTATTTTTATATGTCAACTTTAAAAATGTATAACTCCGGTTTTCCCTATTGGATTTTTGTAATTTTTGTGCAATGTTATTAACCAAAATGTACTCTATGTTTCTTAATTGCTTAGTGATCTTTCTTGTGTGGTGTTTGGACTTTATTACTGTTTTGGTGCTGAATAAATAGTTTATACATTGCCTATAAGTTACACCTGTCTGCTCTGTGCCGTAGCTCCCAAGGGTTTGAGCTCAGGCTAACTTAGCTACTTTAAGGGTTCACCCTGACAAGGGTTTTCGTTATTACTAGAGGTGGGTACTCACCCACCCCCAACTAATACCCTCATTTGTTGCATATCCAAATCACAACTCACATCTAAATTTTAAAACAAATGTACTTCCATAATTAATTATCAATTAAAGAAATATTATTAATTAAAAAAATAAAACTAATAAAAATGAATTAACTTCCCACACTTTAACCCTATATTCCTCACAACGTACAGCTAAAATTAAACTGTAAAAAAATTAATTACACAATTAAAACTTATTTTTAAAAAAACTATTACTATTAAACAAGTAAATATAAAGTAAGTAAAATTTATTTAATACCCAATAAACAATTCTTATACAAAAATAATGTATCACATACATTTAAAAGATATACTAAACTACATAACACTAATTAAACAATCGATATTTTAAACAACTATGGGGCCCATTACGATACCCGGCGTAAAAAAATCCGCCAGGCATGGAAGTGGCAAAAATCCGCCCGCACACACCGCCTGAACACCGACCACGCCATTATGAGTACACAAACCGAAAACCGCCATCGGCGGAAAAATCACACAAAATACCGCCCGCCATCGTCCGAGTCGGAGTCAAACCGCCCGCCACGGACGGAAACACGCACGACAACACAAAACCGCCCGCCCACACGGCCGACACACCGCACGTGAAATTACGATCGCACCGCCATGAGCGCGGAAAAACAACAAATATACCGCCCGCCAGCGCAAACAACGCCGATGAGAATCGACACAGCAGAAGCCATGGCGCCAACGTACCTGCACAGAAACCATCTGCACACAAAACCAATATCACACAACATGGCCAACAAGTCCACACAGCAAGGCACACACAAATACACAAGCACAGTACACATCCCGAAAACACCCCCCCGGACAAACAAAAAATACAAAGGCCAGAACCCCAGACACAACACACCTGAAAACAACAGACCATGAGGACACACCCACATAGGTGAGTACAAAAGCAGCACTCCCACAGACCACAACCCCTTGCTACATTGCAAACCAGAGAGGAGAGGAGAGGACACAGTGACACAGCAAGGACAGCAGCACACCACAGAAACGCACACATCACTACCACCACCACCACCACCACCACCACCCCCAAACACCCCCACCACCACCACCACCAAACACCGGCACCACAAACCCCCTGCACATTACACAACACACACCGCACCAGCACCACAAACACCATGGCACCACAAAGGATGCCCAAGTTCACGCCCATGGAGCTGACGGTCATGGTCGACGAGATCATCAAGGTGTACCCACAAATCTATGGGAACATGGTCCAGCACACACCACTAGCCACCAGAAACAGAATGTGGAACCGGATCGTAGACCAGGTCAATGCAGTCGGGACCCTGCCCAGGAACAGAGTCGAGATAAACAAACGTTGGAATGACGTAAAGAGCCTGGTCAAGAAGAAGGAGGGCAAAAACAGAGAGCTGGCTGCCGTCACTGGCGGAGGGAATCCCGCGCTCTTTAAGACCTTCAAAGCGTGGGAGGAGAAGGTGCGAGTCGTAATCCATCCGGAGATCCTCGCCGGATTAGCAGGGGAGTGGAGGCTGGTAAGTACAAACTAATGTATACTAGCACACCGCTATGTACTCACATGCGCAACTACCATGCCACAGCTCCCAGGGACAAACACCCCCATGTCCAGCACACAATACACAACACAACACACGCACATGCAACAGACACTACCACACACAGCCCAAACCGAACAACTGTAAGATGCGTGGGGACATGTGTACACTAAGCCAGCCACGTAACCACCAACAGGTCCCCAAATATGCCAGAAGCGCCACAACGAGCACCCACCACACCCATGTGTCCGCCACAGCTGCACTAACCGACAAGTAACAGGTAAGTGGCAGGAACACAAAGTGCAGTGGGTGGGACGGTGGACAGCCCAAGTACAACACACACCAGGCCCCAGTCCCACAGCACAGCAAGGAGGAGCATCCCCCACACCCCACAGCCACGTGTCAGCCACCGCAGTGCACAACGACAGCCGAAAGGCAGACATCACGGTCCACAGCAATCGGTGTCAGTGGGTGTACAGCCACCCCCACGACCCACTACACCCCCCACCCCCACAGACCTGCAACATGGAGCACCCCCCGCTTAGAGCCATGTGGCATCCAGTACAGTGCACGCACGAACAACTTGCAGGTGGGAAACTGGACAGGGCTGGATTACTGGAGGCATGAGGACCATAACACCACCAACACATGGGACATGTCACGTAGCAGACGAACACGCAGCACCGCCCACCGTCACGAACAAGTGAACAATGTGCACACGGACATGAACAACAGACTCACACCCCACATGACCCATCACAGACATAGCAACACCCAAGGAGCCACGTCTGCATGCACAAGCCACACTGAATATAGTCCCACACGGCAGCCACTGTGCAACTCATCACACACAACCGAAACACCATTGAAGTCCTGGCCATGTAGCCCCCACTGCCTGTCAACCCCACACCCCACAACTACGCCTATGTAAGACAAACAACACTAGACGCAACAGAGCGGAACAACAGAAATGCACACGAACACCACTGAACCCATCAAACTCACAGACACACCATGCACATACAACATACCATCCATCCCATCCGTCAGCCCCAGTCACATGAAAGGCATGTCATCTGCACAGCTGCCACACATACAGCAGTCACGCTAAGACACATGCCCATGACCAACCATGTGCCAGAAGTCAATTAAGCGCACGACACACTGTGAGGAACAACACACAACATGGGCCACACCCCCCCGAGCACTGCAGTGATGCACATGGCACAGGGCAGCACGCACACCAAGGAGATGGGACAACTGCAATACGTTGGCTGGCACACAACTATCACTCACTCATAACGATGCGTCCAATGCCATGTCCAGTAACCACAACAGACAGCAAATATGCAGGGCATGTCAGGCATGCACACACCTCAGACCATGCACTGTCATGCTGCCACAACACATGTCACGTTCGGCACCCATGGCTCACAGCATGTACCCCAAAAGCATATCCCCTCCCAAATGCGAATCTGGGGCATGGCCCCCATGTTGCCATATGCGTTCCTAAGCGTTCCATTTGAACCCCAAAAGCATATCCCCTCCCAAATGCGAATCTGGGGCATGGCCCCCATGTTGCCATATGCGTTCCTAAGCGTTCCATTTGAACCCCAAAAGCATATCCCCTCCCAAATGCGAATCTGGGGCATGGCCCCCATGTTGCCATATGCGTTCCTAAGCGTTCCATTTGAACCCCAAAAGCATATCCCCTCCCAAATGCGAATCTGGGGCATGGCCCCCATGTTGCCATATGCGTTCCTAAGCGTTCCATTTGAACCCCAAAAGCATATCCCCTCCCAAATGCGAATCTGGGGCATGGCCCCCATGTTGCCATATGCGTTCCTAAGCGTTCCATTTGAACCCCAAAAGCATATCCCCTCCCAAATGCGAATCTGGGGCATGGCCCCCATGTTGCCATATGCGTTCCTAAGCGTTCCATTTGAACCCCAAAAGCATATCCCCTCCCAAATGCGAATCTGGGGCATGGCCCCCATGTTGCCATATGCGTTCCTAAGCGTTCCATATGAACTCCAAAAGCAAAGTACAAACCAGACCCAGGATGGGCCAGGAGCCCGCATACACCAGAGTCACAATGAGTAGGGGCACAGCAACACACCCATCGGCATGGCCAATCCGTCCCATGCCACATGTGCACAGCACACAGTCCCATTGCCTAGCACACACAACTACAGATGCCACAGCCACACACTCGCCTCTGGGAAACCCATGTACGAGATTGCACGAACTGCCAATGTCAGACGACTAATACATACTTCGCCAGGTGCAACACAATAACAAATCTCATTCTCTCCACAGGTGACGAACTGCTGGACGCTGGGGATGGAGACAGCAGCCAGCACAGCCAGCCTACAAGCCCCCAACGAGGACACACGGATCTGGAGGATCTGTCCACCTCTTCGGACACGGACCACCAAGCTGGCCCATCTGGCGTGGCAGGGCCCAGCCGCTCCCCAGGACCCCTCCTACCCACCAAACCATCATCCAGGGACGCTGAACAGTCCCAGTCCCCTGCTGCCACTGTCGTTGCGGCCACCCCCACGGTCATTGCGGCCACTACCACTGCCGCAACCGCCACCATCGCCGCACCGACCACCACCGCCTCCACCACCACCACGTCTTCGCTGGCACCAGCCCCAGCGCAGGTGGTGGCCCGGCCGACTGGATCCACACTGGGAGCCACAGCGAGGACCGTGGTGTGCAATGTGGCTAGTGGGCAGGCCGGTGGCAGCAGGACTGGTAGGAGGAGCAGGGTCAGGGAAACGCCAGCCTCCCCTGGGAGCCATGCCCTGCCTCAAATGGCCAGAGTCCTTGGGGCCTATGAAGAGGCCCAAGGACAATGGGCCAGGTCTGCTACTGACACGCGGGAGGTGCTGGGGGTGCTGAGATCCATGGACGCCCATATGGGCCAATTCGTGTCCCGTATGGACCAACTCGTGGACCTCATGGGCCAGCTGGTGGTGGCGGTGGGGTCACAGGCAAGGCCAGCAACACCACCTCCGCCACCACCTGCTAGGGCGCAGGGTCGGCCAGCAGTGTCCACTTCCCCTGCGTCCACAGCCAGTGAGCACACCTCACCCACCACCAGCAGGTCGCCACCACACACCCCCCTCCCAAACGTGGAAGGGGCCGTCCGAAGAGGAAACAGATCTCCCGGGAGGACTTCGCACGCTCCAGTCGCAAGTGAGGCAGCCAGCCAGCCTTCCGCCAGCCTTCCTTGACCAGCCACTGCATTGACTTGCTCTACGATCCCACTCCACACAGCCAGCTGGATGGCATGTGTGTGTTGGACTATGGACATAGAACCAGTGGGTACACCCTGATCATCACGCAGCCATGACCGACAGCTCATTGTCACTGCACGCACCACTTTTGTCATCACCTTACACACAATCACATGTCACAGTTTGTAATAAATGCACCTTTTTCACTAACTGCTGTTTGTGCCCTGTGTTTTATTTGTACGGAATACAACGGCCACCTTGGGCGGAAGGGCACATGATGCGTGGCATGGCAATGGAATCCGGAGGGCCTGTAGGGACCTAGGGGTGGGAGACAGAACAGGAGCACATTCAATGAGTGTGTCACACACCCATCACACAGTACATGTCAACAACTACAAGCAATGTACACACATCGCACGGAGCAATAGGGCACAATGCCACAGTCACCAACAGTGGCATACTACCCTGGCCATGGAGCGTTGACACACTGCACGCAGTGAACATACGGCCACCCTGACACAGCACACACACACCTGCACAGATACAGACACATCATCCGTCGTACATGGACACTCACCGTCAAGTGAAGTAGCGGGCGATGAGCTGCTGGCGCACATTCCCAGCTTCCTCCTCTCCGCTGTCCACCTCACTCGAGCTGTCCTGGTCTGCGGGCTGGGGCCCTGGTTGATCTCCGTCATCCACAATGAGGGGGATCTGCTTCCGAATGGCCAGATTGTGCAGCATGCAGCACGCCACCACTATCTGGCACACCTTCTGTGGGGAGTACGCCAGTGCACCCTCGGTGCGGTCCAGGCACCTGAACCTGGACTTGAGGAGGCCAAAGGTACGCTCGACCACACGTCTGGTCCTCCCATGTGCCTCATTGTATCGATCGTCTGCTGGGGTGCGAGGATTCCTCAATGGACTGAGCAGCCATGCCCCATTCGGATACGCAGAGTCACCTGGGTGTGAGGGACACAGAGAACCGTAGCTATTCCAACTGGACAGGGGACAGCATCGCACAACCAGCACGCTACACCACTCCACATACTCACCGACAATACAGGCACGATCCTGTTGCAGATTGGCCATCAGTCGTGGCAAGATGCTGTTGCGCATTATGTGTGCGTCATGTGCCGAGCCTGGAAACTTGGCACACACGTGGGTGATCACCATGTCCGCAAGGCACACCACTTGCACATTCAGGGAGTGCGTGTGCTTCCTGTTGCGGTACAGGTGCTCAGTGGCCTGTGGTGGAACAAGGCCAACATGAGTGCAGTCAATGGCTCCCACGACGTGTGGGATTCTGCCAAGGGCATAGAATGCACCCTTCACTGCCGCCAATTCACGAGCCCTGGGGAAGCGGATGTACCTGTTCCGGTACAGCATCATGGCTGCCAGTACATCCCTCAGCACCTTGCTGAACATGGGCTGGGACATCCCTCCTCCACTGCCCACTGTGTGCTGGAATGACCCAGTGGCGAAGAAATGCATGGCGGCCATCACCTTAGCCGTGGGGGTGACAGCAGTCGGATACACCCTGCGGGGACGGAGATGGGGCTCTAACATGGCACACAGTCGATGCAGAGTTGGCCTGTCCAGCCGAAACTTCCTGATTACCTCTGTATCGTCCATGTCCGCCAGCAATTGGTATGGGCGGTCAATGTTCGGTCTCCGCCTGGGTTAAATGGCAGAGGACACATGTCAAAGCAACACGGCACATAGCAATTTCGCATACACATCACTGACATGACTGAGCAAGCACATGAGCCACAGCCCAGCTGTCAAGCTGGGACGGCACGGCCACAATACACTTACACAGGTCTCCCAACAATGGCAATGGCAAGTGAGACATACCACTGCCATGTGCATGCACATGGGGATCTAGGCCCCAATGACTTGCGGGGCGTGCTGATGGGGACTGACTGCATATTCGTCAAGCGGCAACGCCACGGCAACATGAGTGTCTGCTGAGCATGGAACTGCTTCCGAGGCTGGATGAGTATGGCACACGACGACGACGATGTGGGCACGGGCTGGGTGGCCAATACAAGTGGGACCTGTGGCACGAGGGGATATGAGACAGTAGTAGGTGTCAGCACTGCACCCTATGTACAGCACTGTACGGATCACAGCTCCCGAAACATTGACTGGTGTCCACATTGACAGCCCCATGCCAAGACGGCTGTGTGCTTGCAGTCACACGTCACAGGTGAGAGGTTACATTGCACGTGCCAGGTGGCAGACGTACATAGTGGGAGCTGGCATGTGTGTGCATGTGTCTCCTGTTCAGGATCCACCAGATGGGCGCTGACTCTGTACTGACCATTGGACACAGCATGTTCCGTGGAAGGCTTGTGTGTGGGATGGTGGCACTGGATGTGCCTCCGTTGGGTGGGGGGCCATGCACAGGGCGGGTACGTCGATGATTGCGCATTGTTGGTCACGGTGGGTGCACCAACTAAGATGTGTTGCCCTGTGTTCAATTCCTATGTCCGCATGATGATGGACTGTAGATGTGGGCAGACTACACATTGGTCGATGTGCTGTCTATATGCATGTGCCTTCACACCAGGCACAGCTGCCCCTGCACATGTGACCCCTGCTGGACTCGCTGCTGGGTCTGTGGAGCTGATGCACCTTCTGCGCGTGGGGCGGACAGCTCTCCTCACTTCCCTCATTGCGCATGTCATGACTTTGCCGCAGGTGACATGGATCATGGAGGGCCCACATGTACGCGTGGGTAGGCTACACATGATTGTACACTGGTCGCCACCCCCAGTCAGTGTTTCGAATGGGAAGGTTGTCGTGCTGGTGGTATGTTCGATGTGGCGGATGGGCGGGCCTAGGTGCGGGCTCACATTCCGGACATGGGGGGGTAGTTGGATTGGCGACTAGTTGCAGTACACACGGGACACGTCTCTTCCTTTCCACATCTGGGTCATCCCTTGTACTTACTGACAGTGATACAGTCATCTTCGCCCCAGCCCTCATGTCCTCCCCTCGCTCCCCCAATATGAATGCTCACCTGCGAGGCTAGCGCCTGCACAGGCAGCCCCAAGCTCGCACCAGAGAGGGCAAGGAGTGTATGTGTGGGTCCAGTTGCACGAGTGGGCTGTCTCAGGGTATGATGTGTGGCGGGACGCCGTCCACCTGCGTGGTGCCCCAAATGGAGACCCGGCCTGCATGGACTATGCATCACAGTCTTCGCCTTCCGGATCCGCCACCTGCGACACCCAGTGGCTGTGGCTGCCCTTGCGGCCAGGCCGCGTCCGTCTGTGGCTGATGGCCCACACATTCACTCTTTGGCCTCTCTGGGGAGGGCTCGGGGGTGGTGGCACACGCGCTTGCACTTAGTCGCAATGGCATGTGGCGTGGTTGGTATGATGGGCAATGGATGGGATGGTGCGAGCCACCTCCCGTGACGTCAGTGCTGCTCGTGCTGTGGTGCGTCCCCCTACACTTCCATTTGACTTGTGCCATGCTAGTCGTTGAGGTTCTATTGCCTGCGTGATATGACCAGGAGGAGCGCGAGGAGACCTCTCACACACCATGCTCCACTGCCATCCCGTGCCCTGTATCGCCTGTGCGGATTGACTATGTTGGGGTTGCACCTGGTCGACTGGGGCTGTGTGTGCCTTGTCAAGGGGCATGGCGGGCGCACAACAGGATCCAGCTTGTCCACAGAGGGTGGGCTGAGGTGCGCCTGGTACCGCTTTGTACGTGTGCCCGGCTGCTGTGCACACACGTGTTCACTCCCCCCGACAGGTGTCCTCTCACAATGCCCAGGGAAGCGGTGGTGTACTGTTCATGACCCCTCCCAACACGGCGTGCTCCAACTTGGCATGTGCGCATCTACCCGTCGCACCCACCCACCTGAGCACTGCGTCCATACGACTTCACACGACACATGTGTGTCTTCCACAGTAGTGCTACTCATTTGCGTTGACATCCAATACCAGTGGACTACATGGTCATGTCACGACTGCCGTGTACTTCACATACTCTCATCCTCTCTCATTCGTACTTGTGAAATGAGTCAGCGAAAACAGTTTTGGTTTCAAACATTATATTGAGTCTTCTGTCCTCTGTGATGCAGTATAGTGGACACTACTGGCAGCGGAATACATGTTGAGGATATACTGAGCATGATAACAAATGGGATAGGGTGTGGGGTTACATCTGCTTGGCCAAGGCTGTGCTAATGTACATTTACGTATAGCTGCGGAGCTGCGGACTTTGACACAGACGGTATACATGTAGCCTACCAGACCGCTCGGCATCATGGGCACAGTCCATCTCAGTTCCATGTGACAGGTTTGCTGCGGTTGTTCCTCATGCACGCGTGCATGTGAGATGACATCAGGGCATGTGCTTGCGTGCATGCAGCGGCGTGCCACTTGTTGTTGCACTGTGGTGGTTACTGGACATGTCACAGTCACTGGGGTCGTGTTGTTGTTGTATGCACTTGTCGTCCATGCAAAGGTCCTGGTATGGGATTCCCGGGGCGGGGGTGGGAGGGGTGCAGCACCCACAGACTCCAGGCGACCTATTCATGTCCACTGAGCGGTGTGTGTGTCCATGTGCGCTGGATCCATGTCGTGTCCTGGTTGTTCGTGCAGTTCCGTCCATGTGGGTGCGATGCACAGAGCCCATGCCACTGCCTCCCACGATGCATGCGGTGTTCCTGGATGTGATGGGGAACAGTGTGCATGTCCCGGTCATATCCGATGTCATGGCGATGTCGTTGATGGTGTGGTTACAGTTGCCGGTCGTTTGGTATGGCTGTTGTGGTGGTGACTGGCCAGTCCGTGCGGAAGCTGAGCATGGGTGCGGGGTTGGACTTCATAGGTCACTCGGGGAACCTGCGTTGTGGTCCGACGTATTTACAGGTTGTCAGGTATGCGATGCCGTCCAGCAGGGCTTCCATGTCATTGGTGGTGTACATGTTTGCCAGCCAATGAAGCGGATGGTGGCTGTCAAGGTGTTGTTCGTAGGTTGTCCCTTGGAGGACCATGATGGGGCATGCTGGGTGACATTCGATGTAGCTGTTCTCGATGATCCGTCGTGTGGAGGCACAGTGGTTCCATTTCAGTGCGCGTGCGATGTTGGCCACATACGCCATGCCCCCATAGGCAGAGCAGGCCCTGTCGTGTGCGTCCAGAGGGAGGAGTAGTGGTAGCAGGTCCGCCTTCAGACATGCCGGGTTGGAGAGGCATATCTCGACGGGATGCTGGTAGGGACACCTCCGACAGTAGAAGACGGGCATGACGCAGCTGAACAATGTGATGCGGTAAGTCAGTCGGTAACTTACGTTCAGCAGGGACAGGAGATCGCATCCCAATGTATGTATCGTGTTGGTTTGGTACAGCTTGAGCTGTTCGGCGTAGTTGGGTAGGTGTGTTGCGGTTGCCATTTCGCAGCGGTTCGTAGAGGTGGCGTGCTCCGGCTGTGTGTGCAGTCTGCAATGTGCACGCTCCGGGGTTGCTGTGAGCTCTGTGTAGTCGTGGGGAGACAGGACTTGTGTTCTGTTGGCTTGTTTGGAGGACACGGGCCCTCTTCCCACATGCTTCTCAGACAGTTCAAGGTCAGTGCTGTGTGACTCCTTCCAATTAACTTGCATGTGGCCGACATGGGGGAGTGTTTTCTTCTTTCTTCCCCGTCCGTTGTGTGCTTCTGTGATATGCGCTATCTGCCCTGTGGTCGGTCTCCTCGGCATGCCTGTGTTGGTCTATTCTTGGACAATGGCTGTATTCACCGGCTTCTGTCGTAGGGCTGTGGTTTCGGTGTTGGAATGGAAGGTCATTCAGTGCTGTCTGCTCTCCCTTGTGTGGGCGGCAGGCTGCCTTTCCGCTCTGCGTTGGGCCTTGTGTGTGGATGTAATTCTTGGGCCACCTGTTGTCGGTCCCCGGGCTCTTTGGTGTTCCGTTTCATGTGTCTTGTTCATATGTGCAGGGTGGTATGGGTTTTTCAGTGTGGTACTGGCGTTCCTCTTCCCGAAGGGGCCCTGCTTCTCCTAGTTGGTGTTGCCGCCGCTGTGTGCTACGCCATGTTTGTTACACTGGGGTGTGTCCTGCTGTTGCGTGTCTTCACTGACATGTGTGCGTCGGTTGTGTGGCGTTGGGTGTTGTCCGTGAATTGGGCGTTGGGGACATGTCTGTGGCCGGCCTGTCACGTGTCATGTGCGTTCGGGGTTGGGCTGATGTGTGTGCTGCTTGGTTGTGTCCCTGTGTCTGTGTGCGACGCATGCATGGCGCTGCGGTTGGCCTCTGCGTTGTGCGCATGTGTGGCGGCGTCATCGCCGCTTTGGGGCCGTGACGGGGTGGTTGGTTCCTAGTCCCAGGTGGTGTGTACACATGTGTTCTGCGATGTTAGGATTTGGCCTGTGTGTCATATGTGGATGCAATGGTGGATGTGTAGTGTGCACGCGCTGGTGGGGGGTTGTCCGCTTTTCCGCCCTTGCACTGTGTGCGCTGTTTGCGTGCACTTGTTGTGTGTGTGCCTACCTGCGTCTCCGCGGTACGTTGCGTCCTTGGTGGTGCATCAGCAGAAGCATGGGAAGGGCCTGCAGTGCTGGATTCATGCCCGGGGTGCCGCTTCTTCGTTGTCCGTGCTCTGCGTCCGTGTTTCCGCCTCTCTTTCACGTGCGGTGTCTCTTTGCCGTGGGAGCCGTTTGTTTGCGGCATCGTAATTTATGCGCCGGGCGGGACGTGTTTCGTCGGACGGTGTGTGTCAGTTATGCTGCGCCGCTACGTGTGCGGGCGCACTTTGATGGCGGACGGTGTTGCTGGCTTGCCGGCGGTGTTTGGCCTGCTTTTCGCATCATAATTGTGCGGGCGTGTGGACTGCTGCGTGCCGGCGGTAACTGGTGGTTTTTGCATCCGCCAGCACGGCGGTTGTGCTTCCGCCCGCCATCGTAATGGGCCCCTATATTTTTGCAAACGATATTAAACACTTCTATATTTTTAAAATCGATATTTCTTACCTTAAATCAATATTCTTGACCACGATATTCTTGCTGTCGATATTTCTCACTCACGATATTTAGGACTCGATATTTCTGTAATTCGATATTTCAAACTCGATATTTTGCCTGAACACCTTAGCACCATGGTAGAATACCTCTGTTGGTGCTTGTAATCTTAGATATCTGTTTCTGTCTAATGATTGTCACAGCAAACATATTTTATACTAGAATGACGCTGGTTCAATAAATACTTATTGAAAACGTCCTCGTCATTTATTCTGTGTATCTCTGAGACTAAGGGGCTCATTATGATCATCATAATGGTGATGGGACCAACCACCAGACGTGCGGCGGTCCCACCAGTGCAATTAGGATGCGCCCGCCATACTGGTGGGCGCATCCTGGCCTTTTACCACTGGCTGCAGCACCGTCCGCAATGGTAAAAGAGCATGCACAGCATTTCCCTGCACCACGTGGCAGGCACCACATGGTGCCTGCCACGTGGTGCATTGAACTGCAGGGTACCCCCCCAGTGCACCCCCCACAGAGGGGGCCCGTAACGGGCCCCCAAAGCCAATACCCGCCAGCCTTTTCCATGGCGGGAAAGGCCTCTCCAACACCCACATCCTAATATGGCGGACGGTGCCTGCTAGGCACCGCCACCATATTAGTGGCCCAGCTCCGCCCAGCAGGCAATCGTAACGATTGCCACTTGTGGAAAAGCGGCAGACGAACTTTGCGTCCGCCGCGATACCCACCGCCATCCTAATATGGAGGTGGGTAAATCTCCTTACGATGGCGGAACGATCGCCACAGCCGGCCCTGCGGTGGCGATCGTTCCGCCATCGTAATGAGCCCCTAAGTGAGCACGATTTACTGAGAGAAAGGTACTGCACTGTTTCCACGATCCCTGAAGGATCAAGGGTTGTCATGTTCGATAGTTGCCAGAAACTATGTGCTCCTTGGTAAGATTAAGGTGCTTATAGTGGCACTGTGAGCTAGCTGGTCTAAAGGCTAACATATCCTGTGGGGGTGTCTGGAATAAGTCTGGACACCAAACCCTTAGTTTATGTTGTCTAAACGCACAGATCCTATGTATTACTAGGAACTACACAACAGTATGACAATGTGGATCTCTCTCCGGCCACAGCCTGATGCTTTGCCCCCTATAGGGATTTCAGAGACTAAGGGGCCGATTCCGATTTGGGCAGGAAATCCCTCCGACCGAGCCGGACCCGGAGAGATTTCCGACCGAATCGGACTCTAGCAGCCCGACCGAACGAGTACGATGCGTACGCATGCTATCGGACTCGATTCGGTCGGACTCCCATTGAAGTCAATGGGAGCCGGTCGTACAACGCGTACGCGGGCTCCCATTGACTCAATGGGTGCGTCGCGAACAAGGGCGCCCCCTACAGCGGGTACGCATCGAAGCGACTCGCGCCGTACATGCACAGGTAGGGGGGTCCCATGGGTCCCCCCTGTGTGCGACTCTCGCGGCTGCGCATGCAGGGGGGTCCGACACGGACCCCCAAAGTTCGGCTCCAACTGCTCTTTGGAGCCGGACTGCACGAGTCGGTCGGACTGCTCGAGGTGCGCATCGTACTTGCTCGGTCAGGGAACGTCTCCATTGCGCGGTGCGAGTCGTGTCCGTGCGAGTCGGTCGGAGCGGTTCGGACCCGCGGACGAGTTGGTCGGCGATTTCACGTACGCTTGCATCGTACTCGCTCGCCCGGACGCATGCACGAATCGGTCGGAAACGAGGGCTCCGAATTGGATCCGGTAAAGCCGAATCCGATTCAGTGCCCTACCGGCCGAGATCGGAATCGGCCCCTAAGTCTGAAGGTAAAACTTACAACCAGGTCGAACATGGTTTCTGCATCTGACCTGTGCTCCTTTGTGGTCGGCCTTGACTTTAACCTAAGTACTGATCAAGCAGATGACCACGGTTGGCACTAATTGCTTTTTGGTGCTATCTTTATATGTCAACTTTAAAAATGTATAACTCCGGTTTTCGCTATTGGAGTTTTGTAATTTTTGTGCAATGTTATTAACCAAAATGTACTTTATTTTTCTTAATTGCTTAGTGATCTTTCTTGTGTTGTGTTTGGACTTTATTACTGTTTTGGTGCTGAATAAATAGTTTATACATTGCCTATAAGTTACACCTGTCTGCTCTGTGCCGTAGCTCCCAAGGGTTTGAGCTCAGGCTAACTTAGCTACTTTAAGGGTTCACCCTGACAAGGGTTTTCGTTATTACTAGAGGCGGGTAGTCACTCCCCCGCAACTAATACCCTCATTTGTTGCATATCCCTTCTATAGAATAGAACCAGAGCTACATACTAAGGGCCAGATGCACGAAAGCTTTTTGCATTTCTTAATGGGCCGAATAGCAATTTTGGTCTGTTATTAAATGCAAAGCAGCCTTTTTGTATGTACAAAGGCCAAAAACCGGTCACAGTTTGTGATTTCTATCCAGTAGAATTAGCAAATTGAGACCGCGATTTAGGAAATGCAAATAGGGATTACCTAATTGCTACTCCTAAAGCACATGTGCAAGGCATTTCCTAAATGTGAATTGGGCATTTAGGAAATGCAATTAGCATTGACTCAAAGTCGATGGTAACCATGTGCAAAATTAAAAAATGAATTTTTAACATGACATGAAGCGCACATATACTCCTCGGGCATATGGCACTTACATGTGCACTACAAATTTCAGTGGGGCCTCCAGGGAGGCCTTAAGCGCAGAGGCACCCTTGGGTTTGGATTTCCTAAATTTTGATTTCCTATTTGGAAATCGCAATTTAGGAAATGCAAAGCATTTCCTATTTGGGCCATAGGTGGGAATGTAATAGTATTTCCTATCTGCAATTTCCTAATAGCGATTCCTATTCTGTAGGAATCGCTATGAGGAAATCACAAATTTTGTACATACCATTTTGCATTTCCTAAATAGCGATTCCTATGGAATCGCTATTTAGGAAATTCAAAATAAGAATTTCGTACATCTGGCCCTTTGTCTATTATTAGGTATGATCTGTGTACGCTAGTGAAAAAGGTGTATTCTTTACTGTTAGGGTCTGTAGTGGCTGGCAGGGAACGGCATGGCGAGACGAGGGGGACAAAATACAAAAAAATAAATACCACTTACCTCTTTCGCCAGCCGCTTCTCTCCTCGGCTTCTCCGGCAGTCCCGGAAGCAGGAAGCACACAGGCTCCCCTAAGCCAATCACAATGCTGCACTGCCACGTTGTGATTGGTCTGAGCACAGTGGTTCAGCGCTCAGATGGGGACAGGGAGCCTGTGCATGTTCCCCACCAGGCTGTGCGCACTGCATGACTGTTTGGCCAGGCCAAGATGCCCGGCCAAACCTTCATGCGCACTTGGAGTGTGCAAACCACTCCTCCCCCTGTGCCACCAGCCCTGCTCCGCCCCAACCGAGTCCCGAACCTATGAAAAATAAAATGATAATAACGACGTTATTATCATTTTATTTTTCCTGCTCTGAGAGCAGTGAGGCGTTGCTCCTCTGCCTTAGCGGAGTAGCCGCCCCTGGTTAGGGTGAATATTTCTCTAGGCCGTGACCTGGGAGCGTCCTACTCAAAGCTTGCAATATCCCATACTGAAACGTCTGTCACTTGGATGCCTATCCATGGCTGGTGGGTGCACAATGTTAAAAGAGCCTAGTCCTACCAGCTCTGCTAGCCACTTTTCCTTGACTACCTTTATACGGGATAGAAGGCATCTTTCTTGGCTAGCATTCGGAGGGCATAATACCACTAGGATCACGTTTCTACCATCAATTTCCCTTATCAGAAATTCATAATATGCATCTGCTCGCCTTATTGTCTTTCACTGACTCTTCTAAATGAAAAGGTATATTTATATAAGATGATAGGTCGAAAATATCTTTAACCATTCGAGGAGGACATAATCAGGAAAATGTTGTTTTTGAACTCAGGGCGAGCACGTATTTCGTGATCACAATCTCTTCCTCATGGATACACGTTTAGCAGTTCCTTTATTCACTTCACTGATTTCACTGCATCTTTTCAAATTACCATATTCAAATAACGAAAATACTCTTTCAAAATAGACAACCTCGTCAGTGACTACTGCTTTTCATCCCTTATAAATCCACAGATGCACATCTATGTATAACAATCCAAGCTTGTTGCCCCGGGGAAGCGATTTGTGATCATGAAGCATGTGTTGGCCATGAGTTCAACAACATTTTTTCTCGTAATTCATGAACTGAGGTTTCTTGATTTGGTGCCCCTTAACTGGTTGATGATCTTTTGCACTTTAACTTCTGCTTAACAGGGCAAGCCAGTATACACCGAGGGTACATAACGTCTGTCTGAACTCTTTTCCTTGCATTTGTAGGTCTGTCCAATCACTACTGTTATTTCACTTACTCTTTGACTGGAGAAGGTTTGATCTAGATTCAGGAATAGTTTATATATTCCAAGAGTCTGGTGTATATCTAGAGAATGTGTGTCTCTTGTAGGCATGTCACATCCGGAAACTCTGACAAAAATGCCTGGCATGCTTCTTGACGATTTACTGGAAATTCCCCCTCTAACCCCCCCCCACATTCCACATTAGAAAGTGCACCGCAGGTCACATATTATTTTCTAGATGAAAGCCTAGTCAAACATCTCTCTTCCGTAAACCATACCAGCTAAATATAGATTCTTCCCGTGTTCAAAGACTTCTCTTTCCTATCATGCGGTTCCCCCACTCTGAACGCATCAACGCACTGAAAACATTAACCACAAAATTTAACATCAAACAAATACCCTCTTATGGGGTAGACACAACCCACGTGTATGTGGCCGCCCACGGCCCGAACAGGGGGCCCCATAGGAGGGTGGCCGCCTTAGTGCCACATGATGGCACACGGCGACAGTCTAGTGTTGTAGGGAGCCCCTATGGGTCCGGCGCCCCGCGTCATTTCCGGCGCACTGGTGGGCGAGGAGCCAAGTATAAGTACCTCTCCCGCCCACCTGGCGCTCTCTTTGTTGCTTATCCTTCACGCCGTTTCCCTCCCTACCGCTTACCTGGCGTATTTACAGGGGGTGGGGTGGGAGAGGCTGTTAACTTGTTATTTTGTGTTGCAGGCGGAGTTACAGGGCGATCCAGAGGCTGAAAGGTACATAGGGGTACCCTCTTCAGGAGCACAACAAGGGTGCAAAGGCCAAATATCCCCAGGTGGTCCTCGCGTTGGACCCTGGAGGAACAACGGCGCCCCGCTAGTCCTACGGGCGGTTGTAAACCTGAGCAACCGGGGGCTGCCTGGATACGCTCCGCCCCCCTCAAGGGGCGTGAGTAGATGGGTGGACTGGCGGTCCACAGGAGGGAAGGGGTAAACCCTCCCCCAGAATTGGTAAGCACCGATTGGTTAGTGCCACGGTGCAATTTGGCTCATCAGGTGGGCAGGCAGCAGAGGGGCTGCCTGCCCTTGGATTGCCCGTAAGCTAACCCACCATGTTGGCATATTTCGGTATGCAAATAAACCTGCAGCAATTTTCTACACGAAAAAGGTGTCTTGTGTGTTTATTTCATCAGGAGATTGCGGTATGTGTGTTGAGGAGTGTGTTGCCGATATTGGCACTAATAGTGATAACACATCTGGGTGTGAAATTGTTGACACGCCCGCAGACAGATCACCTTCTCCCTATAGATATTGCACAGATGTGCCAGCTGCAACCCAACGGAGCTATAACAGAGTTACCGCAGTATATTACTCAGAGCGATCTGAGGCAGGGAGGATTACCTCCCTGGGTTTAGTGGCCTTATTCTTGGAGTTGTGGGTCGCTCACCTTTTTTATGCCCTCTACCATCTATCTCTGTTCCAGGCTTGGGGTCTCTCATCATCGGCTTGCTGTTCTGAGGATGCATTTGCCAACACACTCGGGTCCGAATCACAAAAGGGCCTCTGCATTCGTGCCGGAGGCCCCGCAGTCTGAGCGAGACCTCCATAATGCAATTGCCCATTGCGGGGCCCCCACTGCGAGTGCGCCCCCTCACTCCCTGCCACGACTGCAAAGTACCTTTATGAATAGAGCCATGAGTATCTTTTAAGCTTCCTTGGCGCTATGGGGTTCTAAGACTCATTCTTGAACCTACAGTGCAAAGGGAAAAGCCCAACAGTATTTATTCTGTCTGTTTCGAAGTCCCTTCTTTATGTCTAGTAGGGCTCTCCTCTCGTTCAATGTTGTTCGGGAGCAGAGACGTTTTAAGGCATGGGTAAAGAGGCTCGAACCCAGAGCCGCAGTCTTTCAGGGGCCCCCTTGATAGTGCAAGCTGTGCTCTGCAGAGAGTCTTGCCCTGATGACCTTGAATAATTTTAAAACGTATTGTTTTAAATACCGTTTTCCTTTCATTTGTTTTAATGTGGGTGATGTGTGAGTGTCTATTACAGACATTTTACAGAGAAATGTTTTGTTTTTGATTCATGCAACATCCATAAATAAAGTTCTTTTAGATCAAAACAGGACCTCCCATATGAGGAATGGGAAGGTGTCACAGAGATTGTTTCAGTAATATTAGTGAGCTGCTGCTGTGTTACAATATTGAAAGCACTATCCCTGAATATTAGATGTAAACACATTTTGGACGAGTGTGCCTGTGCACTGTCAGTGACCTGGCCAAAGAGGGCACAAAAGAGCTGGAAAAAATCAAAGCTGTTCAGAATAGGGGCCCCAAAATACGTTGGGCCCAGGGCCCCCCAAAAGCCTTAAGATGTCTCTGTTTGGGAGAAGTCCTGGTGGGTGGATTCTGCAGTCATAGAAGGCTATGTGATCACCCCGAAGGGATTCTGTCAGGATTGTTGATGATGCCAGTTTCACCAGCATATCCCTCAGATGGGCGCCAGGAGATAGCTTATGGCTCTAGTTCTATGTGTATGCACTATTACAATATTGTAAAGAAACAAGGGAACCCAAGTAAGGTCTGTCAGGGACCTTGGGAATTAAGCTATTCTTAAGAAAAGTGGTCCCTAAAGAAACAACAGTAAAAAGGGGGGGAAATGAATATAGACCCAGTCAGTACTATATTTGTATAACTTGTCCAGCCGGACAGAGGTCAGATATTTAATATTTTAAATTCAAATAGGAACAATACAAACAAGACAATTTTGTAAGTGGGACACAATGCCGGCTCCCGCATCTCGGAAGCCGGCATTCACTGTCTGCAACCCAGGAACACGGACCTAGCACAACCCTAAATCTGGAATTAAGAGCACGCGGCTGCGGCTCCCTCCCCCATTGGGAAACTCAAGCCATCGCGCCTTTACTATTGTTTCTATATGCACTATTTCAATAGCATTATCTTCTTTCTCCTTCAGCACGTGCAAAAAGAGGGCCTGGAAAAATCCCTTTTTTTCACAGTCTTCAGCATTTTCTATACTTTCCCAGCCTTTATATTATCACGTCTCGATCTGTTCTCCCAGTAATTGCACTTGTCTTTCAATTCTTTCAGCTCTTCAGACATATTTTTTATAGTAGAGCAGGTGTTGCCGTCGTTGTAATGGAGCCCTCACTAGCGCTTCAGCGGTCCTTGATGAATTGAATGTACCAAGAAATGCCCGTCGCCTTGGACGACGTCTCCTTTTGCAAGGCTGGATAATTAGTCAGACAAGGTTTTGCTTAGTTTTTCTCAGTGATCAAATGGGCAGTTCAGCACTTTCTCCTTTGTCACAGAAGTCTGCTCCGTTTCCTTTAAAGCCATTGTGTGCCTGGTGGGGACTGTGGTTTACCCCGGTCACCTCCCCACGGGTTCTATTATAGATAGGGTGCACTATTCCTGTTTGCGCCATGGTGGCACCTTTAAACAGGTGCGCCGTGTGCAAACAGGAAAAGTGCGCCCTATCATGTAGAATGCACTGCCCTCAGGGCAGCAGCAAACTCACGCTGCCCCCAAGAGAAATATGAAGCAGCTGTGTAAAAGCTGCTCTGTGTTTCTCTGTGCAGGCTGGAACCTGCACCACCAGCACTTTAAAGAGGGATTTGTGATGCTCCTGCAAGCGGGTGCAGTGAGTAACTGCGCCCACCTGCAATGGGATGTCTGAGGGGTCCAAAGGACCCCCATTTCCCCTCCAGAGGGCTGCATTCAGGGGGCGCAATTACATTGTGCCTCCTGTTAGGTGGCGCACTGTCAGTGCACCTCCTGACAGCTTCTTCGTCTCTGCACCCGCATCTATAATACAGGCAAAGGGATTCCCTCATTTGCTTGGGGTCACGCCCCCATGCAAATGAGGAAATGCCCTCTTGAGAAAGCGCTGGCGCTATATGTGTGTCAGTGCTTTCAGTATTACAGAAGGGACCGCACAAGCGTCTGCAGCCCCTTCTGTAATACCAATGTGCCCCTGGGGAGCACAAAGTGGGCTCACATTCCAGTTGCGCCCCTGGGACACGTTCAATAAAATGGCCCATGGGGCTGTATCATACATACAGTGCATTTTCCCTGCCTGGCGCAAACAAGGAAAATGCACCGTATTAGGATGAATGCGCTGCTCCCTAGGCAGCCGTGAACTCGTGCTGCCCTAGGGTCAACGCATTTATGTGAAAAACTGAGCGGCTGCTTTGAAGCCACTTCGTGTTTCACAGTGTAGGCGGCAATCCACCTGCACTTGTAAGGGGGATTAGAGATCCCCTTGCAGGTGGGTGCAGTGAGTGACTGCACTCGCCTGCAAGGGGATGTCTGGGGGGGTCCATGGGACCCCCTTTCCTCCCTCCAGAGGGCTGCCATCAGGGAACGCACTGACAGTGTGCAACCTTTTAGCTGGCGCACTGTCAGTGTGCCTCCTGACAGCTTCTTTGCCTCTGCGCCAGCGTCTGTAATACGGGGCTGGTGCAGAGACAGAGGATTCCCTCATTTGCTTTGGGCCATGCCCCCATGCAAATGAGGGAATGCCCTAAGCTGATAGCACTTTATGTGCACCAGCGCTATCGGTATTACAGATGGGGATGCACAAGCGTCTGCGGCTCCTTTCTTTTCTAATACCAAAGTGCCCCAGGGGCGCGCAAAGCGGGCGCAAACGCCTGTTGCACCCCCGGGCACTTCTGTAATATGGTCCCTGTTTTTGTGTGCCAATCCTAGGTCCATCCAGGATCTGAGGTCATGCTAGAGCTCCTCCATATCTTTTTTCCTCATGGGGATTTTCTCACAAGGCAACGGTTGACTCTCCCGTGTTTAAAAATTAATTATACACGCACCCGCCACCCCAGCCCAACCTTAGACGTTGTGTTTCCTTTTGATAATGTGTGTGCCATGTGAATCTGAACCCACGGGCCTCCGCCGGACACTGGTGTAACTCAGACACAGAGTGCCAGTCTGAATGCATGTTTGTTTCCGATTTAAAGGAGTGCAGGCCACTTCGCAAACAAACAAGCATTCAGACAAGGCAAGCTGCAGCAGGGCTTATAGAGGAACAATAGGCGGATGGGGCATGTGTGATGTGTTCTTTTTGTGGGGCCTCTTTGAGCATGGTGAGTGTTAACAACTTCCTAGTCTCTGACTGCCCTTTTAAGTGGTGGCGAGGCAGAGTCCGTGCATGCTCAAACTGAGGTAGCAATGTGTGTATCAGGTAGCCAAGGAGATTGGCTATTGCTCCCCGCGGGGAAACTGGTGAGATATCCTCACACTTTCTCCATGAAGAGTACAACAGAGGTGCAGCCGGTGGTTTTATTTCGGTTTATGTGTATATTCAATTCCAAATGCTTCAGCCTCAGTACGAATTCAAGTCAAGAGTGAATTTAAAAGTTACCAAAACCCAGGGCCCTGGGTATCTACTTTGAAATCAATCTTCTAAAACAAGATTTTCTTGATTTGAGTATTTCATGGAAAACCTTTAACTGTAGCAATTCAAAGTACTCACAACAACCTGGGCCAATTAAAGAAATATTAACAATTAATTATTTTAGAGGTGATGTGAATGCAGACATATTTCAGAACTTTGGGGATAAATTATTTGTGACTGTCATTTAGAAGGTGCAAGACTGTGGACGCGCATGTACACAACTAGTATTGGAAGGAGTCTAGGGTTCACCCATTTAGCGCAACATACACACACTAGGTTCAAAATACACAGCTGAGGGCCAGAGAGGAGGCTAGATACATGGACTATGGTGAGAGAAGCACGGGAGGCAGTGCAAGCCCCTGGTGTTGTGTCTGAATTTGAAAGCACAGCACTCAAGCGCATAGAAGCCAGAAGGCTCCGGAAACAATCGCTGTCCTTTAAACTCGGGTGAGCTAACCTCCAGATATCAGGGACTCTCTAAAGCCCCCCTCTTTATTTTTTCCCATATTCCTGATGAACATGTTACAGCCGCGGCGTAATCAATCACTCCTTCACCAACAGCAAGTATCCTGCCTCACCACCATTACGTGCCAACCTCCTAAACAGAACTGCAAGTGTGATCCCTCTCGTATTTCACATGAATCTCTTGTTCTCCTAAAGTCTGATTTTATTGTCACGTGCTGATGTCTTAAATCAAATGTTCTGTCGTTGCTGCAATGCTGTTTGAAACCTGCCACTATGGCACAGAGAGGGGGCCGGGCTACTTCGAAAAAGCCTCTGTGGCTGTGCTCTGTAAAGAAATTCAAAAGAAACGGCGCAAATGAAGTTTTAGTGATATTCATACATTACCTCACTGCTATGAGTGCTTAACTAAATTGGTTCTCTTGTCTCTGTGTGTGACACACACCACCTTCTCTCGACGACGACGGGGTGTTTCAAATGGGCACCTACTGCATAAGCAGCAGCCACACAGGGTAAACATCCTTTACAATGCACGCATTCCCAGAGTAACGCCCCGGTGGAGTTAGAATAGTAAATTGCGTTGTAATGGGGAATGCGTTGTAATGGATTGCGTTGTAAAGCCCTGCGTTGTAAAAGATTTTGCAGAGTAAAAAATGCGGGGTAATGGCACGCGTTGTAAAAGCATGCGGGGTAAAGTGTCCTATTCCCACACAGTTACAAAATGGTGGTGCACCAAATGCTATTTTCACATGCAAACAAGAGTGGTTGTTTCTCTCTTCTGTCCTCCTTTGATGTTGGTTCCAGGATGTTTCTGTCCTGCTTTATTATGCAAGGTCCTGCTGGACTCCTGGGGTTTCCTTCGCCAAAGTGATTTACAGCCCTGTGTGTTATCATTAAACGTCTTTATTAAAGTCATCATAACAAGACTGAGAACAAAATGTCCAGACAGGTGCACTGGACAGCGTTGATAGACAAGACAACCATGTGTGCAGGTAAGATAATTAACAACGTTGCTTGTTGCACTGTAAAATTTGCACACTGCAGTAAATAAACAATTTTAATTCTGTTAAATATGGATAATTTTTCATGAGTTTCAATAATTCAAGTCTACATTATCACAAGTACTTTCTAAGGCATCTTGCTTCATCAAATTTGCTTTAAAATGCATGATTTTCCCACTCCTTCTTTACCAAAGTTTTCTCGGAGGGAGAACCCCGCCCGCCCCCCCCCCCCCCAACCCTCCTTATGACAGTCGTGGTGGCTCACGACGCAACACTCATCAACAGCTTTTACGCCTCACCACTTTCAAATGTCACCAGCCACCCCTGCACATTTGCCAGAGTTGTGGTCTATGAGCCACCCTCACAGCGCTCCTCCACAATCTTTGCTTCTCAGCTCTATTTTTTCTTTTGCTGCGTTGAGCTTCAGTTTTTTCATGTTTTAGGGTGAATATGTCAAATGTAAATCGTGTAGGAGCATACTTTTTCTCTAAATTAAAAAAAATACCTTAAAGCTTTCAAGCGGATGTGGGGGCATATTAGCAAGACCGGCGATAAAATTATCGCCGTTTTAGCGGCAGGAAACTGCCGCTAAAACGGCGATAATGGGCTTGCTAATATGCGTTGTAGAATTCCAATAGAAGCCCAGGTTAGATGTCCTGCACATCTAACCTGGGCTTCTATTGGAATTCTATAACGCATATTAGCAAGCCCATTATCGCCGTTTTAGCGGCAGCCCATTATCGCCGGTCTTGCTAATATGCCCCTTGGTTCTTACAGTTATTGTCTGCTCTAGTCATTACCTTGACAACAAGGTTATATTCACATTGCTGGGATTGGCAAAAGCATCGCTTTTCTGGCAGATCGACAATACATATGTGCTTCTTTCTTCCTTCTCAGAGGTTCATTCAATTATTTGATTTTCTCTCATTTGAAATAAACTCATCAATTTGGCAGCAATATGGAACTCACTGCCAATAGGGAACAGATTCCACGAATCCTCAATGATCTATAGAAAAAAAAAGCAGAAAACCTTCCTGTTGATTCACATCTAACCTACTCACTCTGAACCTCTTTCCTTGTTAAGCTAATACACACTCCCCCCACCCATTTTCCATACCTGTGCTTTTCTCCTTATTTCTCCCTATTGTTGCTGTTCCATCCTTCCCTCGCCTCACCAACCCCTTTGCAATATGTACTTCTCCCTCTTGACAGGTGTGGGTTAGGAATATTGAAGGCATAATATCGAAGTGTCACGATATCGTGACCAGAATATCAAGGGACAAGATATCGAACGGTAAGTTTTTTATAGATTTTTTACATTTAACTCCATCTATAGGATATATATTTTCAGGGTAGGTAGATGTGGAGTTAAGAATAGCATATCCATGCCTCCCTATGTGTACTTACTTCTTCGACATTTTCTCCCTCAATATTCTGGTCATGTTATTCTGAAACCTCCGATCTTCCGTAACACAATTCTCTTGACGTTACCTCTTCTGTGATGGCATCTTTTTCTGTGTTGCTTCTCATTTATGCTTTTGATCTACTTTACATCTTTACTCTCTACCCACACCCCTCTCTTTTTTCATTTCTATTTATTTCACCCTATCTACTTTCTGTCTTCCCTTTATTCCCCATTCATACTCTCCTGCCCTCTATTTTCCTTTGCTCTCCCTCTTCAGTTACACCCTATTCACCCTCTCCCACCTTCCCTTAATGCCGCTCACCTTCCCTCTATTGAAGTCTTGAACTTCACCTGGTTTTATGTACAGTGCGCTGATACCCTCGGGTTGAACGTGCTTCATAAGAACGTCTAAATAAATAAATAATAATTGATAATTACGAATTCCTGAGAGGGTTTTGAGGTATTGTTGCTGACGCAAGCCAGTAATTGAGGGTGTTTCCTCATGTAGCATCTCACACCAGAAATATCAGAACTGCTACTGCATGTGAACAAACCACGTTGGTAGAGCACAAGTATTTGATTAATAATATTTACCTGTGCCTCATGAAAACATAGCAGCAGAATACAAATCTCAATTTGAAATATTCTAGTTCTCGGGTGAAAGTTTAAGAGGATAAAACCTCTTTCAGAACTCAGAATGTTATATCTTTAACCAGGGCCGGACTGGGAACCCAAAGCAGCCCTGGCAATTTTCTAGGACCAGTTCCTGGGGAAGCACTGCCTGGTCCCTGGAGGCTGGAAATGCTTGCTTGCTGCTTTTGTTACTGGGGGACGACATAGAGGCATCGCTGCAAAACCTGTCCCCCGTAACAAAAGTGGGCCCCACCTCCGCATACCCGCCTCCCCACCCTTCCAGCCTCCCGGAGAAGGCCCGATTCCCGGTACGGCCAGTCCAGCCCTGTCTAACTTAAAACTGTGGGACATATTTACAATGAAGTGACAGAGTGTGGCATTAGCCTTCCTGGCTTAACGCCGCACTCCGCCACTTTAGGAACGCAGGGCTGCACCATATTTACAACAATATCGTGCAGCTCTGAGTTTCCCCCAGCGATGGCGCTAAACTTAGCAGCCTAGCGCCAACACATGCACCCATGCATAGTGCAAGGGTGTTTGCGTTGAGGGGAATCTTAAAGTGACGTTTTTTTACTTTTATGTGTGCTGTTTAATGCTTAATGCAGAACACATAGAAGTTGCAAAACGTCATTTTTTTAAAATCGTTTACGTGCAGGAAGGGTCACCTTCCTGCACATAAACAATCAATGGCAATTTGCTGTTTCTTTGTGTGCTGCACAATGCAGCACACATGGAAACAACAAAAACGAGGGGAAATAAAGCATTTCTCCTCGTTTCGCCAGTTTAAGACCAGGTTTTCCCTGGTCATAATTTTGGCGCTGCCTCCTATTTACGCCACCCTTGTAAATAGGGGGCAGCGTCAAAATCAATGGGTGGAACGCCCACTGCAACGCCCATTGCCCTCCCCTTTCACGCTAAGTACAGCGTGAAAGGGTGCCTTATTTACAAGGCAGCGTTAAGCCACGTTAAGTGGCTTTACGTTGCCTTGTAAATAAGGCGAAGCCCCTATCGCCACAGGAATGTCACTAAAAGTGACGCTATGGTGGCGATAGGGGCTTGTAAATATGCCCCTGCATGTTTACACACACAACCCACCTAGGTAACCTTTGTTTCAGTAGCATAACAAAGTCTTAGGAGGCCCCCCTGCAATGTATGGTGAGGGTGTCCCCATTTCCTCATGCTGACACCAGTCATACGCCATGTCGTACTTCCTGCCACACATCACTCAGCTTCAGCATGCGTCATGATGCCACTCTCATAAAAGAGAATACTGATAGCCCTGAGTGAGCAACATGCACTGTAGTCAGAGTGACAATATAGCACAATGGAAACCACTTTCAGTGTTCTGGCTTTACAAAATGGGGGTTGATGTGCTGAGAGCGCACGTCCCGTTATCTCAGAAACTCAAGTCAACAGAGGTCTTAAGAAAAGGTTATTTAGCAGGCTACTGTAAAGCATGCAGAGATGCAAATTAAATCTATTTGCTACGAGGTGAAATGCTCATCACCTCTACCTTCACCCATTAATTACAAATTAGATTTCTAGTATTCTAAACATGTATTTTGCTTTTTAGAGAATAATACAGCTGGTGTGGATTCACCCACGTACCACTACTAAAGAAACACTGTCTGTTTTGGACAAGATATGTCCTAATAACTAAATAGTCCAGGAGACCTGGGCTTACATCCCAGCTCTGCCTTCAAGAAACTGTGTGATCCTGGTAAATCAGTGTGACCCTTCTGAATAAGAGAAATGGGATTGTGCAGGACACATGTGCTGGACAGAAACATAAAGAGAACAGTATAACAAGAAACATGACGCAGAGGAGAACGGGATAGAGATAGAGATGATGTAGAAAGTTATGTGAGGTAAAGAAAGAAGTAAAGCAAATAGAGAAAGCCAAGGCATCCAGAAGGAAGGACACATAGATGTAGAAAGAGGTAGATGTGGGTAGAGAGTGAGAGGTGGAGAAAGAGGTAAAGTTTTAGAGTGTGGTAGAGAGAAATTCAGATAAGGCACAGAAAATGTAGAAAGAGGCAGAGGAGTATAGTACTCCAGGGGGTTTTGTAGAGGTAATGCAGTAAAAGAAGTAAATAAGAAGTGAATTAGGGAAGTAACAGTAGCGAGAGGTAGAGGTAGACAGAGAGAATTGAGGAAAAACAAAGGGGCATATTCTCAAGGACTTATTGCCGATTTATCGGCACTTTAGCGCCGCAAAAGTGGCGATAGATTTATCGCCCTATTCTCAAGCTGGTGCAAACTGCCGATATCGCCAGTTTACCAGCGATAGCTGCCGCAAAAAACATCGCCATGGATGAGTGCGACAACTAACGCTAATGATATGCAGAGTAGGCGTTCCCGTGCAAAAACACACGAAAACACCACTTCGCGAGATTCTCAATGACCAGCCAGATCTGGGATGCGAACCAAGAACAGGCGATAAGGCGCGTTAGCAGTAGGGATTTAACACCTGCCTTTTACTGGTGTTAAGCAGGACGACAACCTGCAGTATGAAAGGGAGCCCAGCCCAGAGCCACATCTGAAGACCCACAGATGCCATGGAGACAATGAACATGCAGCTCGGAGACCCAAGAGGGCCACAACACCCACTGCCACCACCCCCAGGACCGCCCCCCCTCCAGACCTCTCCCCCCCGGACTACCACAGAGGCAGCGTAGGACAAGACAGCGGACCTTCCGAAAACGGCATGGCCCCTCAGCCACACAAGTGCAGAATGTGGGGAGAGGTGGGAACCAAGTATGTGTGAAGGAGGCAACTCACCCATGAAGAAGAATGTACACAATGCCAAGTGTGGCGGTTATGTGCTGGACAGACCACAGAATGCAGAGCACAGACATGTCCATGTGGACATATACTGCTGGGGTATGTAGTGTTGTGGACAGTGGATGCAAACATGTTACCTCAGGCAGTGGGGAAGACCTTGGACATGTAGCTGTGCCGTCCCCCCCTGTAAGCGTAAGCGCAGTGGGCTGGGCTGGCGTACGCCACTCCAGCGGAGGAGTGCGGATAAAAAGGCCGGGGCTCTGGGCGTGGTTCTCTTCCGTGATGGGCAACGCGTCTGCCAGGGCGGCGCACCTCACCCTGCCACGAGTCCACCAGAGTGACCTCCAGACTCTGCGACACAGGCCCCCAGCGCATCCAGCGGCACAGCAACACGGAGTCATGTGTATGCCGGATACTGCCTTAGTCCTACACTGCATCGTTGGCTGTGCACCTGCTGAGCGCTCCAGGTGCCACTGACCCTGTGCAACACAAGTCGACGCCACGTGGCAATATTGAGGCAGAATTCTGTAGGCAAAAAACATTGCCCCCAGTGCGGCCTGCCCGGACGATGCATTGTCGTTGGCTGTGCACCTGCTGAGCGCTCCAGGTGCCACTGACCCTGTGCAACACAAGTCGACGCCACGTGGCAATAATGAGGCAGAATTCAGTAGGCGAAAAACATTGCTCCCAGTGCGGCCCGCCCGGACGACGCATCGTCGTTGGCTGTGCAGCTGCTGAGCGCTCCAGGTGCCACTGACCCTGTGCAAGTCATTGTCACGTGGCTGTGTGCCCTTTCTGACTGCTGCCTCTGGCCTACACTGCGGTCAGCAGGGCTCACAAATCAAATTGAGTCTTGATTCATTTATGGCAGAGTCCAGTAGGCAACAGACATTGCTTCCAGGGCGGCCCGCCCGGACGACGCATCAGCGCAGGCCGCGCACCCGCCGAGCGCTCCAGGTGCCACTAACTCAGTGCACCACAAGTCATCACCACGTGGCTGTGGGCCCTTCCTGACCGCTGCCTCCGGCCTACACTTCGGTCAGCAGGGCTCGCAAATCAAATCCAATCCTGACCTGCAAGGACACGCCATCATCGCTGGCTGCACACCCGCCACCACCGCCAGGACCACCTCCAACCAACAACTGCCAGAGTCGGAGGAGTCTCACAGCCAGCCTATCTAAGTTGCTCACACCTGTTTTGGATGCCATCATCAGCTTGATACCCTGCTCAGCTCTTCAGGTGCCACTAACTCAGTGCACCACAACTCATGGACCCTTTATGATTGAGTTTAGTGCTGTGGACAGCGGACGCAACAATGTTACCTCAGGCAGTGTGGAAGACGTGGGACGATGATGATGAAGATGAGGCAGGTGTACCACACCCCACTGCAGCTGCAGCAGGAATATCCCGAAGGGACCAACTCATTAACAATTTCTTCACATGAGCACGCTAAGATCTGGTGGCCCTTCCTCAGTGCAGCTCAAGTCATCGCCACGTGGCGGTAGGCCCGTGCCGGCCGCCGTGCATCCGGTGCCACAAACTCAGTGCACCACAAGTCATGGACCCTGTATGATTGAATCTGTGTGTGTGATCCGATGATCACTGTTCTAGTTGTTGCCAGCACCAACCACTCCCTGAGGGATGGCTTACACTCACCCCACACCCATCGAGCACAGGCGTCACTGGACATGTGACCCTGGTAATAAAAAGGGGCCGGGCGAACGTGCCCGTAGCCAGTTCCACTATCTATCTAAGTGTGTCCATGTGGTCATTATGTATGCATGATGGGCCAGGGCCCTACCACATTACATTGTGCTGTGGACAGCGGACGCAACCATGTCACCTCAGGCAGTGGGTAAGACCTTGGACACGTGGCTTTGTCGTCCCCCCCTGTAAGCGTAAGCGGAGTGGGTTGGGCCGGCGTACGCCAAGCCAGCGTAGGGGTGTGAAGGATTTGCCCGGGGCTCTGGGCGTGGTTCAGTTCTGGCCTGGACAAGGAAGTAACTAATGAGTGTGTCAC
Source organism: Calotriton arnoldi (assembly GCA_963921515.1). NCBI lineage: Eukaryota > Metazoa > Chordata > Amphibia > Caudata > Salamandridae > Calotriton > Calotriton arnoldi. Next base: position 828,562 of record CAWUFW010008176.1, read on the forward strand.
TGTTGTAGTGTCGGCGCCACCCAGTCCGCAATCGACAATGTTGCAATGTAGCATGCACCCGGAGGGCGGGCTTGCACGAACGGGGAAATGAAGGAGCGCAAGACCGCTCTGGGTCTTTGCTCATACATGCCAAGTGTTGTGTGTATCTGTATTGCCGCAGCATGAGCCAAATGCCTAGCCTTAATCGCAGCGCGAGTTCAGCCAGGCATGAACACTACATCTGTGTCCGCCCTATCCTTCCTACAGGCCTACACTCACGTGGCCGCCCACCTCCAACGGCCAACATCACAGTGTCGTTGTCAGGCTTGTGGACATGCGCAGACAGGCATGACAATGGTGTGCCGTAGGAGTGCAAGTGATGCAACCGCGCAGCGCACACAAGTAAATAAGCTCGGGGGGAGGGAGGAGCAGCCGTGAGGCAACGTAACACACAGTGATGCCGCTCATTTGCCACATGCAAGACATGTCAAACATGAATCCCAAAGTCGCACACATCCCACCCCACCCCTAACAAGCCACTTCACATTTCCTGACTGCAAGCAGATGAGAAACTAACATTAGGGATGAAAGCTCCTTTGTCTGAACTATCAGGCGGAAGCACATCTGCACCTCCGACCTCGGAATTGCATGTGCCCGGCACCCCCTGACAGATACTATAGCAGCTGATGACGACTGCCACACTACGCACAGCCCGACGAAAGACCAACGTATACACACCCCACACACAGAAGTCCTTGCTCGAAGTTACCTTGCATGGAATGGCCTTCACACTTACTCCCACACCATCCCAGGCGTACAACCGTTGCACACTTCAACAACTCATTGATCCGAGCTGTGGCATTTCATCCACAGAACTGGCGCAGATCAGGTCAGTGCCGCTTCAACCAGGGCCACTAATGCAATGGCAGAACATCCCGGACACATGCACAACCCCTGTCAGGTGGAACTGTACCGTGCACGTATGCTGCATTTACTGGGGGCACTGCCATTGGTAGTGCTGCGGATCAGTTACCGGCTAAGCTTCCGCCTTGCCAACGTCACCTGCGTGCAGCCTGTGTTGCATTGTCGCTCGTGCATATTCGAGTGGTCCATGGATGTCTGACTATCCAACGGGACGGTAGCTAAACTGGATTTTGACATGTGTGTGCGCCCCCTGTTGGCCCACGACCATGAGTGTCACCGTGACACCCGTCTATGGGATGCCTGGATACTTGGCATACTTGCTGGCAGCTGGACCTGGGAGATTGCAGAACTCCTCGTGTGCAGTGACCAAATTGAGCCGCTCCCCTATTGGGCTGTAGTGCTAATTGGTGAAAGGGGGTGGACGCAGCACATCTGTCCGGACCTGCTAATGGTTAGCCTCACCGTCCTGTTCGATGAAGTCGACAATGACCTCATGTTGGAAATGATTGCCTACGAAGCTGCACTAGCTTTCATGGACGTGTAACTACGTACCTGCAGACACAACAGTTTGGAACACATTGCACATGTCCCGACACCTTGTTGGAACTTGGGGTTCTGGTCACATCTCCCACGACGACAGTGGACATGGCTGCATTCGCCTGGACTCCGAATACATGAGCGGACAACAACGCGGGAAAACACACACCTGTGAATGGTGCGACACTCCCCCGGAGTGGACAGCGGAGCTTGGCAACGTTCCACGTTTTGACATACTGCTGCATTGGTCTGCATGTTGTGGCACTTATCTTGGCCGTACTGACACGCATATGCTAATAAAGTCTACGCACCTTCACTTGTATTCAACTGTGATGAGTGTTGATTTGTATGACAATGTGTGTCTCACTGCCTATCTGGGTCACGGCCATACATGCATTACTGCACCATCAGGGATGTGGGGTTGTACTAGTACATTATCATCTCACAGTTTCCTGCTATGCCACATGCGAATGGCCATTTTCCACACACAAGCGGCAGCAGTTGTGTCCTCTGTTCTGTTGTGCTGGTGTTGCTGTTTGTTCAACATTGTTGCAAATGTTGAGGTGCTCTGGATCTTATGTGTGTGTGCTGCATTGTAGGTGAGTTGCCCCTTCAGCTCTGATTTGGCTGGCCCTTATCCCTTTCAGGCGGTGTGGCTTTCACTTCAGTGCTTATGCAGTTCTGTGATGTTGCAGACTTGGGTAAATTGGGCTCTTGGTTGGTGTTGTGACTCTTGGCCATGGTTTGTCCGCAGATGTGCTCTACTTAATTGTACATGTGTGCCATTGTGCCCATCTACCCCCATCCCCCCAGTCCCTGGTGGTTACTCACCCTGTTGCTGTTGTGTCGGGTCATGTTGAGCAGTGTCCGGTCCCCCAACTCCTGCCACCGTCTCCACACTGATGACTGTGGTCACCATTTCCTCCATCTCATCCAGCTCCTCCTGTGGCGCTGGTCTCCCACCTCCAGGCTGCATTGCTGCCTTCTGGTTGTCTGCGAGTTTCTGCTTGGTCTTGCGCATCACATCATTCCAGCGCCTCTTGACCTCGTCCATTGTCCTCCTCAGCACTCCGACTGCATTCGCCTTGTCCAGGATGGACTGCCATATTCCATTTTTTGTTGCCAATGACACAGTGGAGGTGACGTACAGTTGTTGATGGTGTTCTATCACCTTCGTGATCAGGATCCTGTTTTCCTGCGGACTGAACCACGTCTTCCTCTTCCTCTTCTCCTTGCCCTTCCCTGACCCCGAGGTCCCAGGCTGGTCCTCCGTGGGGCTTGTGGGGTTCTGGTTGTCCTCTGTACTTGCTCCGGCTACCTCCATGGTGCTTCGCAGTTGTTTGTGTTTTGTTTGTGTTTTGTGTTGCCGCTTTTATTGTGCTTTTTGCAGCCTGACTTGTGGGACTTGCAGGCCTGGCACTGCTTATCGCTGGATTTTTTATCGCGGTTGGGCACATCGCAACTTTTTTCACGTTCGGGTTGAGATTTTTATCGCCATCCCGGTAGTGTTATCGTGGACATTTGCCGCATTATCGGGGTACTATCGCATGTTACCGCCGTGTTGAGAATACGACGTTAACACGGAGTTATTTTCCCGCAATATGTAAACCTGCGTTAACCTATTTTGGCGATGTTTATCGCACGTCCTTGAGAATATCCCCCAAAGAGTTGCAAGATGTAGGGAGGAAAAACGAGAAGAGATAAGGAAAAAAGGCCAGGTAATGAGTAATGAGGAAAAGAGAAAGGCAGCAAGAGGAGTGAAGCTAGAAAGAGAAATGAGGTGTAGAGCAAAATGACAAAGATGAGAGACATTTGTGAAATAGAGAAAAACAAGGTTAGGTTTATACAGCAGTAATGTGTTGTGGGAGGAAGAGATGGTGAGGTGGAGAGATCTATAAAGAAAGAGGTTGAGAAACATATTTGATGCAGAGGGGGTGAGTTGAAATGGAGGATATCCAGAGAGAGAAATATGTGTTTGTGTGAGAGAGACAGAGAGAGGGAAGTTGATGATAGAGAAAAAAGAATGGAAGTAGAGAAATAGAGGTAGCCAGAAAGGAATAGGCTATTTAGAGAGGTGAAGTAAAGGGAACAGAGGAAGAATAAGTAAAAGGGAGAAGAACTAAGGGTGAGGTAAATTGAGAGGTTAAGTAGTGAGAGAGTGTTGGGTTAGAGACAGGTAAGGTAGTAAGAGAGATGTGCGGTAGAGAGAGAAAGTAGCTAAAGGGGTGAGGGAGATTGATGATGTAGAAAAAGAACTGAGAGAGAGGTATAGAGAGGTAAAGTATTAGAGACTTAGAGATAAATCAGTGAGTTAAAGGTAAAGATGAGGTTGTGTGAATGTCACAGGTTTCACCAGGGAGGAACTACCCAGGAAAGGACACTCAAAGGAGACTCTATAGTCTGTATTCTTCTTTTTCTCTTCCGTTTATTTATGGTACACAGAATTGATAACAGTTCTGTTATTTGGAGGTTGAGTCCTGGTTCAGGAGGTATTCCTGTCTTCACCGAGGATTCGGATATGCACACCTGGGAACACGGATCTCCGTCGGTTTCCCGGAAACTAAAGAACAAAACAAAACAATTAAACTTGGGTCAGTACGGGGGACTGAGAAATCCTTAGATTCGGGTAAGGGTTGTGAGGGAGTATCAACACTTGCCACCACCATGTGCAGCCAGCTTGGGTTTTTAGGTACAGAGACGTTGTCCTCCCTTTATGAAGTTCCCTTCCCCGCCCAGTGCCCAGAAAACCCCTGTAGCCGGAACTGTACCTTGCCCAGCCACGCTCCTCCTGGAGAGTGGCGGGGCGATGCGTTGTCTCGTTGGCCTCCTGGCATCTCCTTGTCCTCCAGAACGTTGGTTTGGGCTTCCTTTTCCACAGGAGTCCGGGGCCTCGTCCACAGGATCTGCTTGTCCTCTGCTTCTTCGCGTCCTCCGGTGTTCGCGTTCGCTTCCTCTCTCCGAAGTGCGTTCTCCTCCCCCTTGCTTACGCTGCCTTCTTTTGATAGGGCTGTCGGGGAAGACGTCATCTGGTACGTCATACGGGGCTCCTCCACGAAAATGCTCAGTGAAGAATTAAAGGGACATTCCGAACCCTGTGTATGGAGTAACAGTATTTCAGTCTCATCGCTTATCGGGGAGTAGGGCATCATCTCTCCCAGTCCATCCTCAGCCCCACGACACACCCCTCCCCTAGGATTTCACCGATCGGGGGAAATAGGGAAGCGCGACAAATAGTCTGCGTTGCCCTGATCCTTACCCTTTATGTGGGGGACCTCGAATTGGAAGGGTTGCACGGCTAGGAACCATCTAAGGACTCTGTCATTGCAGCCCTTGTTACTTTGGAGACAGGTAAGAGGGGCATGTTCAGTATACAAAATGAAAGTCCTCCCCTCCAGATAGTAACGCAGCTTTTCATTGCTCTACTTCAGGGCTAAGCATTCCTTCTCAATCGTGGGGTACACACATTCTCTTGGGAAGAGCTTCCTACTGATATAGAGGATTGGTCTTTCGAGTCCGTCAGAGTCTAATTGGGAAAGAACTGCTCCTATACCCACCCCTGAAGCGTCAGTGTGAAGGATGAACGGTTCTTGGAAATTGGGGGTAAGCAACACCGGAGAGGTGGTCAGAGCGGTTTTTAGATTCTGGAAGGCTAGGTTTTCTGGGCTGGACGGGGATCTAAGAAGTGAAGGGGAAGCTGTTTTCTGTAGCAAGTCTGTAAGAGGGGCAGCGATGTCAGAGAACTGGGATATGAAGCACCTATAATATCCGACTAGTCCCAAAAAGGCCCTCAATTCTCTTTTGGTTTTTGGGAAAGGGGTGTCCTGTATTGCTTTGACCTTTTCTGTCTGTGGTTCGATTACACCCTTCCCTAGCAAATAGCCCATGTATTTCACTTTCTGAAAAGCAAATTTCGACTTTTTAGCGTTGATGTGTAAGTTGGCATTTCGAAGCTCAGACATAATAGCGTCAAGATGGCACAGGTGCTCGGCCCATGATCTGCTGTATACTATGATGTCGTCTAGGTATGATGACGAATATTTCAGGTGTCGTGCGAGAAGGGTGTCCATTAGTCTCTGGAAGCTGGCAGGGGCACCATGTAACCCAAATGGCAAGACGGTAAAATGGTATAAACGGTCTGGGGTGGAGAAGGCCGTTTTCTCCTGATCGCCTGGGTTTAATGGGATTTCCCAATAGCTCTTGGTGAGGTCTATTGTGGAGATGTGACGAGCTTCACCTAAGCGTTCAATTAGCTCATCTACCCTGGGAAGGGGATAGCCGTCTTGCTTGGAAATCCGGTTCACGGCCCTGAAATCGATGCAAAAGCGGGTGCTACCGTCTGGTTTTGGTACCAGCACAATGGGTGAGCACCAGTTGCTCTTTGACGGTACTATGATGCCAGCTTCTAGCATCTGCGCGACCTCTCATTGTAGGGCAGCCCTACAGGCTTCAGGAACCCGGTAGGGCCTTTGTTTAATGGTGACTCCGTCTTTGGTGGGTATAGAATGCATGGCCAGATGTGTTTTTCCTGGCTGATCTGAGAAGATATCTGTGAAGGAATGAAGGAGGGTTTGTATGTCTTGTTTCTCCTCTGCCGTCAGATCTGAATTAACAACAGTGGCATCGACCGTATGAGAGGGGGTGTTCACTAATGAAACAGTACGGGTTTTACTAGGAGGAGGACCTAACCATTTTTTTAAAAGATTAATGTGGTACATATGGTTTTTAGATGGGGAAAGACGTAAGATATAGGTGGTTTTGCCTATTTTCCTCACAATCTCATACGGACCTTGCCACTCATTTTTCAGCTTATGGGTAGAGGGGGGTAGCAAGAGCAGAGCCCAATCACCTATTTGTAACTCCCTCCAGCATTTGCCCTTATCGTAAAAGTATCTTTGTTTGTCCTGCGTTCTTTCTAAAGACTCATGGGCCAGGGTTCTAAGCTTGTGAAGACGGACTTTTACTTGATTGGCATAGTCCAATAAAGCTTGGGCTTCTGTTGCACCCTCCTTTTCCCAGCTCTCCTTGGTGATCTCTAAAAGGTTGCGTGGCTTCCGCCCGCACAAGAGCTCAAAGGGAGAAACACCCAAACTGTTTTGTACTTGGCTCCTTATGACAAAAAGAGCCAACGGAAGAAGTTGGTCCCAGTTCTTTCCGTCGCCGGTTAGCAGTTTCTTTAGGGTGAGTTTTAAATTGCCGATGTACCGTTCCACGAGGCCGTCAGTCTGAGGATGGTACACTGAGGTTTTTATGTGCTTAATGTCCAACTGTTTGCAGACTTCTTTCATCAGTCTGGAGACGAACGGAGTCCCTTGGTCGGTGAGGATTTCCCGTGGAAAACCCATCCTTGAGAACACCTCAATTAAACGTTGAGCTATGATGGTGGTGGTCGCGGCTCTCAGAGGAAGGGCTTCGGGTATCGAGTGGAGTAATCTACTAGAACGAGAACATTTTCGTAACCCCTGGATGACTTGGGAAGGGGACCTATAAGGTCCATCCCTATCCGGTCAAAAGGTTTGCCAATAACGGGTAGGGGTTGTAGAGGCACTTTTGGAGGAATGTAGGGATTCTTCTTTTGGCAAATAGCACATTCTTAACAGTACTTCTTTATCTGTGCGTGAATATCAGGCCAAAAGAAGTTGTTCAAAATGGACTGACTTGTTTTCTATACTCCGCAGTGACCTGCCAGGAGGTGGGAATGGGCAAAGAAGAGGATCTGTTCTCAGAACCCAACAGGGACCAGTAGTTGGGGTTCTTCTCCCTCTTTAGCGATTCTGTACGGGAGTCAGTTCTGCTCCGGAAAGCAGGGATAGGTTTTTCTGGGGTTATCTTGTGAATCCCTGGTGCTCTGCCAGGCATTGCTGAGGGTACTATCATTTAGCTGCGCTACCCTAAAATGGTTATCCATTGCCCACGGCTCGGAGGTGAGAAGGTCATCATGGGTTTCTTTCTTTGGGGAATACGTTTTAAGGTTTCCAACTAGAAGATCATAGAAGCAGGGATTATCTATGCCTACTATGAGCTGTTCTGGAAGGGAGGACCCCTATGTCAACTATGGTTTCTTGGACTGTTTCAGTCTGAAGGGTTACCCGTGCTACAGGATAGTCCTTGATATCGCCATGCACACAGCGAATTCTAATGGTCCTCTTGGGGATAATCTGGGACACAGAGACTAGCTCCCCTCTAACCACCGAGTGTTTGCAGCCTGAGTCAAGAAAGGCTGTCACTACCTGGTTGTTTATTCTCAGACTTACGTAGTAATCAGGTCCCATCTCTTGGGCGTAAAGGATAGACCGGGGCAGGTAGCTGACATCCATAGGCTCTTCTTCTTGTTTTTCCTTCTTTTTTCTGCAAAACGTGGTGATATGGCCCCACTCTCCACACTCGAAGCATTGGGGACCGGAGGTAGGAAGGGCTTCAGGTCTTCCTGATCGAGCCCTAAAAGGCTCAAAAGACGGTTTGATGGGTTTCTTCTCCGATTTCACAATTTGGGGCTGTTTTTGTGACCTTTCTGGCTCCTTCATCATGCTGCGGTTCTGAGCTCGAGTGTACGAGGTAGCTATCTCCACGGCATGCTCTAGGGTTAGGCCAGCGTGTTGTCGGAGCCACCTTTGAGTCCCATATGGCAGTGCCTCAAGATACTGCTCCAAGTAGATCTTATCCATTATTTCCTCTCGGCTAGACTCCAGCAGTTTGAGCCAGCGGTCTGCAGCATCCTTTAACTTCTAGAATAGGGTCTTCGGAGTGTCTCCCGGCACGCCTCGTTCTTGCCTGAACTTGAGAGGGTGCGACTCATCGTCTACCCCCAATCGGTCCATTACGTACTGCTTCACATGCCCATAGGCAGCCGTACCATCCTTGTTAGCGATTTGGTAGGAGGCTTGGGCCTCGCCTGTGAGCAAGGGGGCCAGGTAGAAAGGCCAACGATCCGCTGGCCAAGCACTGGCCCTCGCGGCCCTCTCAAAATTGAGGAAGAAGGAAACTGGGTCTTCTCCCGGCACGTATTTCTGTAGGAGAATCACTGCCCCAGTAAGTGCAGGTCCCCTCCCTTGACCTAGGCCCAGTAGTAATTGCATCTGTGCCTCTGCTTATTTGGCCATGTTTTCAGCATGGGTCTGAATGGCAGAGGAAAATACAGCGTGGTCCATCTCCGCCTGGTTCGCGTTTTTCTCCATGGCCCATTCCAGCTTGTTCTGTTCCTCCTTTAGTTGATATACAAGATTTTCCATCCTGTATCAGACGGTTTATGCCCACATTCTCCACCACTTGTCACAGGTTTCACAAGGGAGGAACTACCCAGGAGAGGACACTCAAAAGAGACTCTATAGTCTGTATTCTTCTTTTTCTCTTTTTTTTATTTATGGTACACAGAATTGATAACAGTTCTGTTATTTGGAGGTTGAGTCCTGGTTCAGGAGGTATTTCTGTCTTCACCGAGGATATGGATATGCATACCTGGGAACACGGATCTCCGTCGGTTTCCCGGAAAGTAAAGAACAAAACAAAACAAAAAACTCGGGTCAGGACGGGGGACAGAGAAATCCTTAGATTCGGGTAGGGGTTGTGAGGGAGTATCACCACTTGCCACCACCTTGTGCAGCCCAGCTTGGGTTTTTAGGTACAGAGATGGTGTCCTCCCTTTATGAAGTTCCCTTCCCCGCCCAGTGCCCGGAAAACCCCTGTTAGACCTGGTATCATTGGCGTGAGTCTCCCTTCCATTTTTTTTCTGATTGCCTCCTCTGTTTTTGATCTGTTTGCTGATTTTAGATGCTTTGGGCACTGTGCCACTGCTATTCAGTGCCACAGTGCAAGTGCTCCCTATGGTAAATTGATGCATTGATTAGTGACTCCATGATTGGATCATTTGATTTACTTGTCAGACCCTAGTATAGTGCACCAGGTGTGCCCAGGGCTTGTAAATCAAATGCTGCTGGTGGGCTTGCAGCACTGGTTGTGCCACCCACAGAAGCAGCTTGTAAAGTGTGTCTCAGGCCTGCCATTGCAGAGCCTGTGTGCAGTCTGACTGCCCTGTCGACTTGGCAAGTGCACCCACTTACCAGTCCCTAAACCTTCCCTTTTCTGCATATTAGTCACCCCTAAGGTAGGCCCTAGCGCAGGGTGCATTGTAAGTAAAAGGTAGGACCTGCCCTGATGTGTGTGGCATGTCCTAATAGTGAATTACAGCCATTTTCGTTTTTCACTATTGCAAGGTTACCTGCTCCCCATAGGCCAGAATGGGCAGTTAGATTATTACATTTTATAATCCTAACTGACTCAGGGAACCAGGTAGAAATTCGAGTTTAGTATGCCTGAACTCAGAATGATAAAATACATCTTTTAGTGAAGTTGGTTTTAACATTCTGTGTTTGAAAATACCACTTTTAGAAAGTGGGTATTTTCTTGCCTAACTATCCAAGCCTGCCTCTGCTAGGTTGTGTATTCCTTGTCTGGAGTTTGAGTGACAGGGGCTGGGGGCTGCCAGGAGACAGGGTGAGTCAGCACAGGGCTGAATAGAGAGATCTGCATGCAGATGTGAGGGAGGAGTTGCACCTGGGACCTGAATAGGGCTGTGCCTTCCCACCACAATGCTGGCTCCACCTCCTGTGGTGTGTCTGATGTCCCTGGCCTACACTGTGAAAGGAAAGAAGGAGTCTTGTCAACAAAGTGCTCCAAGACTGACCAGAACTGGTTTTGACTAGGCAAAGGCCTCTCTGCCTGCAGAGAACAAAGAGAAAAGTAGTATAAATATTGGGACCCAGACCCAAGAACTGTAGATCACTTCTGGAACAACAAGACGACCCTTTTGCCAAGGAGAAGAACCAAGGAAGCTGCAGGAGTTGGACTGCCCCTCTGCCAAGTGTGCTGTTTGCTGGGTTGGCCTGCAGTGGTTTCTTCATTGCCAAGGAAAGGAGAAGGAACTTTGAAAGAACTTTCATCATCTTGCAGAATATTACTCCAAGGGCTTGAATTTGTGCTTGCCTCCTGCTGAAGGCTCAGGGCCAAAAGACTTCACCACCAGCTCCCTCCTGAATTCCCTTGCTGGGGATTCTGTCTGCTGAGACCTGCGTGTCGCTGGGAGCTGGAAGCGCGACGCAACGAGAAGAAGCGTGTCGCCCTCGTAGCTGTTGCCGTCGCATCGCCGGAGAAGCGTGTCGCCGCCGCAGCGGCTGCCGCCGCATCACCAGAGAAGCGTGTCTTCATCAACAGCCGCTGAGTGTCGCATCACCGGAGAAGCGTGTCGCCACCGCAAGGGTCGCCGTCGCATCACCGGAGAAGCGCGTCGCAGGGCCTGTCGCGGCTCCAAAGGTACAGAGTTCGCCGCACGGCCTTCGGCGTGCACGCATTGTCTTCACATCGTCGCATCAAGGGCGCCATCGTATTGCATCCCAACCTGAGTGTCGCATCGCTGCGCCATCTTGCGCATCGCAACCGGAACGCAGCACGAGAATCAACGCATCTACTCCCCTCCGGTAAGGAACGGACGCATCCCCTACTCTGCACAAGCATTGAGGCTCGACGCATCGCATCCCCGAAGTACGGAAACCGACGCATCTCCTTCCCTGCGAACCTTTTGTTTATTTTGCGTTACGCATCCAGGTACTGTTTGTGAGAACTGTGTCGCATTTATCATCAACTTGAACTAAGTAACTTCACCATCTTTTAAGAGTATTTTGAGTACAGTATTGTGGATTTTTGTCGTTTGTGGTCTTGTGATAAGTCTATATAAAGAATACTTATTTTTATAAAACCTGTGTGGTGTCCATCTGTAGTGTTTTCACTATATTACTGTATGTGTTCACAAATGCTTAACACACTGCCTCTTAGATAAGCCTGCCTGCTCGTGCCAAGCTACCAAGGGGGTGAGCAGGGGTTATCCAGGTGTGTAATCCCCTTTCCCTGACTTAGAAGCAAGGGTCCCTATTTGGACATAGGTGTATACCATTGCCAACTAGAGACCCCCAGTTCTAACATTGGTGGTCAGCGGTGAGGATTTGAACTTTGCATTTGTGACTCATATTTAGTGATTGGTGTACACTACTAGTGAGTGCAGACCAAACGCAACCACATACCTTTTTGGTAGAATTTTTTCCTTGGACTGTTATTTTTTTTCTGAGAACTGCCAAGTCTTACTGCCATGAGCAGACCAGCATCTGTTGCCTCTATGGATCTGGAGCTTGAGGAAGAGAGGGTGGAAACCTACAATTTGAAACAGCTCAAGCACCTTTGCAAAAAATTGAAAGTTGCTACCAAGGTATCTCCAAGAAGGAGGAGTACCAAAAGGCGCTGAGGGCCTGGGTAGAAGCAAGAAATGCCCCTGAACTGGTGGTGGAGCCAGTTGGGGATGCAGAGGGGCACATGGATGGTTCATTTGTTCCAGTCAGGGCAGGGGCGCCGACCCCGCCTGGCAGTAGTGTCTCTTCCAAAGGCCTGTCCCAAAGAGAGTTGGAGGACAGGGAGAGAAATAGGGTGCACAAGCTGCTGATGGCAAGGCTCAAAATGGAGGGTCAGAGGGACCTAGAAAATAGCAGGGTAACCTTGGAAAGAGAGAAAATGAGGTTGGAACATGAGAGAATGTTGAGGGAGTTGGAGCTGAAAGCGCAGGGCTTAGGAATCAACCCCTCTGGTGGCAGCACACCATCTGTGCCTGCAGAAGGTAAAGTTTATATTCCCAAAGATGTCATCAAAGAGTTTCACAGACAGGAAGATATTGGGCAGTGGCTTGCAGCCTATGAGATAGCAATGTTGGCCCACCGGGTCCCTGAGAAGGATTGGGGAGCAGGGTTGTGGGGCCGCTTTGTGAGTGATGGGAGGGATACCTTGTTAAACCTGCCCAGTGAGAATAGGATGTCTTATGCCCATATGAAGGAAGCCCTGATGACAAGGTATGGTTTGACCCCAGAACTCTATAGACAGAGGTTCAGAAATTGTAAGAAACTGGAGGCAACTACCTGGGTGGAATATCAGTCTTTCTTTTGCAGAGCTATGGATGGTTGGGTGAAGGGTAGCCAAGTAGATACTTTTGAAGCTCTCTATGATTTATTTGCATGGGAGCACTTGTCTGCTAACTGTTTTCCAGAGCTACGCCAGCACCTTATTGATAGCAAGTTCACTAACCCTAGGAAACTTGCTGAGGAGGCGGACCGCTGGGTAAGCACCCGGGTCCACAAGGGTCATGTGGGAGACTCCGCCAAAGGTGGGCAGGGTCCCCAGCAGAAGAGTGGGGGGACAAGGGTAAACAGAGGGAGTTCCAAAAAGGGCCCCAAAGTAATTCCCAAGGGAACCAAGGGAAGGGTTCCCAGCCTCCCCTGAGAAGAAGCAAGAGGCCCCGACAGGTAAACCTGTTCAGAGGGGCCCCTGTAAATGTCTTACGTGTGGTCAATTGGGCCACCGTTGGTATGATCCTCAATGTCCCATGAGAGATCCCAAAGCACCACCCCGTGCACCACCCCGTCAGATTGCCAGTGTAGCCCTGGGGGGAGGAGATGGGTGCCCAAGGTGGGTGGGATCCCGCAGAGATGTCCCTTGTCTCATTAGGAGACTTTGAGATGGTCCCTAAAACTCAGCTGCCTGATAACACTAAAAAGTACAGGCAGTGGGTGACCATCAATGGCCATAGGGTGGAAGCTCTAAGAGACACCGGTGCAAGTGTGACAGCTGTCAGTTGTCGGTTGGTGTCCAAAGAGCAGGTTGTCCCCCATGCATTCTTCCCTGTTGTTGCTGCAGACAACTCACAGAGCCAGTGTGAGGTGGCTAAAGTTCCTTTTGAGTGGGGGGGTCTCAGGTACTCTCCAAGTTGCTGTGAGGCCAGCCATGCCTGTTGATTGTCTGTTGGGCAATGATTTAGAGGACTCCCCTTGGGCTAAGGTGGAGAGAAGGTCTCATTTAGAGATGTTGGGTCTGCCTGAGTGGGCGTGTGTAACCACTCGGTCCATGGCAGCCAGTAAGGGTGATCAAGAGGTTCTGGAGCCTGAAAATATGGCCCAGACCCCTGCCTTAAAGAGAAGAGGTAGGGGCGCGGGAAACCAGCCCCCATAGTTCCCACGGTCCAGGAGGAGGCAGACCTTGAGGGGGATGCCCTGGAACCTACAGGGGAATAAGTTGCTGAACTGGGAGACCTGCCTGAGCTGACCCATTGGCAGCAAGAAGGAGGTCCCTCCAGGGAGGAATTTTGTGAGGAGCAAAGGAAGTGCCCTTCTCTTGAGGGTTTGAGGCAACAGGCCACAAACCAGGCAGCAGGTGATCAGTCTGGATCACATTGGATCTACTGGGAGAACGACCTCCTGTATAGCGAGCCTAAGGTTGCTGAGCCTGGGTCAGCTGTGTGCTGGTGGTACCCCAGCGCTTCAGAGCCTTCCTACTGGGTTTGGCTCATGACGTTCCTTTAGCTGGACATCTGGGGCAGAACAAGACCTTTGAAAGGCTTGTTTCCCATTTTCATTGGCCCCAGATGCGCAAGAGTTCAGATACTCATTGTAGGACCTGCCAAACTTGCCAGGCAAGTGGGAAAAGTGGAAGGAAGCACAAGGCTCCTCTCCAACCTTTCCCTGTAGTCAGTACCCCCTTTGAACGGGTGGGCATTGACATTGTGGGGCCACTGGACCCCAAGACAGCCATGGGCAACAGGTTTATCCTGGTCTTGGTGGACCATGCTACCCGGTACCCGGAAGCCATCCCTCTCAGGACAGTGACAGCCCCCGTGGTGGGACGTGCACTGATGGGGTTTTTTTCCCGTGTGGGGTTCCCCCGAGAGGTGGTGTCAGACCGTGGTACCAACTTCATATCTAACTATATGAAGTCCCTGTGGAAGGAGTGTGGTGTTACCTATAAGTTCACCACTCCTTACCACCCCCAAGGTAATGGGCTGGTTGAGAGATTCAACCGGACCCTTAAGGGCATGATTATGGGTCTTGAGGAACCTATGAGGCGTAAGTGGGACGTCCTCTTGCCATGCCTGTTGTTTGCTTACCGTGAGGTGCCTCAGAAGTCCTTAGGGTTCAGCCCCTTTGAGCTGATGTATGGTCACCCGGTAAGAGGACCTTTGAGTCTGGTCAAGGAAGGCTGGGAGCTATCTCCCAGGAAACCTCCCCAGGATGTATATAGCTACATGCTGGCCTTCAGGAACCAGACTCGGCATTTCAGAGAACTCGCTCAGGCGAACCTGGAAGCCAGCCAGGGAGAGATGAAGCGGTGGTACGATCAGAATGCCACTCTGATTGAGCTTCAGCCTGGACAGAAAGTTTGGGTCATGGCCCCTGTGGAGCCCTGTGCGCTCCAGGACAGGTGGACCGGTCCATTTGAGGTGGTGGAGCGCAAGAGTGATGTCACCTATCTGGTGAACTTGCGGTCTCCCAGGAACCCTATGCCGGTCCTGCATGTTAACCGCCTGAAGCCCCACTTAGAAAGGTCCGAGGTGGGCATGCTCCTAGCGACAGATGATGGAATGGAGGAGGAGAGTGAGCCTCTTCCTGACCTCCTGTCTGCAGCGGAGCAAGATGGGTCAGTGGATGGTGTTGGCCTCTCTGCCACACTGACCCCTGAACAGCAGCAAGATTGTCGCCAACTGCTGGGGCAATTCCCTGATTTGTTCTCCCTGGTTCCTAGTGTCACTGAGTGGTGCGTCCATGATGTGGACACTGGGGACAGTCCTCCTGTGAAGCACAAGGCTTACAGAGTGACTGACAGGGTCAGAGCTTACATTAAGGAGGAGGTCTCCAAGATGTTTGCCTTAGGGGTGATTGAGTCCTCTAACAGTCCTTGGGCCAGCCCAGTGGTTTTGGTCCCAAAGGCTGCCGCGCCTGGTGCCACACCCGAACTCCGGTTCTGTGTGGACTACCGAGGACTCAATTCAGTCACCAGGACTGACGCGCACCCCATCCCCAGAGCTGATGAGCTCATTGATCGGTTGGGAGCTGCCCGGTACCTCAGCACGTTTGATTTGACGTCTGGGTACTGGCAGATTGCCTTAACTGATGGGGCCAAGGAGAGGTCAGCATTCTCCACACCAGATGGGCACTACCAATTCCGGGTTATGCCCTTTGGGATGAAGAATGCCCCTGCCACCTTTCAGAGGTTGGTCAACCAGGTGTTGGACGGACTGGAAGATTTCAGTGCCGCCTACCTAGATGACATTGCGGTGTTTAGTTCCACTTGAGAAGAACATCTGCGCCACCTCTGGGAAGTGTTGATGGCGCTGTGGAAGGCAGGCCTCACAATCAAGGCGAGTAAGTGCCAGATTGGGCAGGGTTCTGTGATGTACTTGGGGCACCAGGTAGGAAGCGGCCAGGTGGCGCCCCTACAATCCAAGATTGATACCATCCTGGCATGGGAACCCCCAAAGACTCAGACACAGGTGAGAGCCTTTTAGGACTCACGGGGTACTACAGGAGGTTTGTCAAGGGGTATGGCAACATTGTTGCACCCTTGACTGAGCTGACTTCCAGGAAGCAGCCCAAGAAAGTGAACTGGACTGACACCTGTCAGAAGGCTTTTGACGCCCTGAAGACTGCCATGTGCACAGCACCCGTGCTTCAGGCGCCCAACTTCTCGAAAGAATTCATTGTTCAAACAGACGCTTCAGAGCATGGTGTGGGGGCTGTTCTATCACAGATTAATGAGGAAGGCCTAGACCAACCTGTAGCCTTCATCAGTAGGAGGTTACTTCCACGGGAACAGAGGTGGAGTGCAATTGAGCGTGAGGCATTTGCTGTGGTCTGGGCACTGAAGAAGTTGAGACCATACTTGTTTGGGACTCACTTCCTGGTTCAGACCGACCACAGGCCCCTCATATGGCTGATGCAGATGAGGGGGAGAACCCAAAGTTGTTGAGGTGGTCCATTTCGCTACAGGGTAAGGACTTCACGGTGGAATACCGCCCTGGTACCGAACACGCCAATGCTGATGGTCTGTCCAGATTTTTCCGCCTTAGTGAAGAGGACTCCCTAGGGGAAGGGTAGTTCTCCCCACATTTCAGCTGGAGGGGACACGTGTTAGACCTGGTATCATTGGCGTGAGTCTCCCTTCCATTTTTTTCTGATTGCCTCCTCTGTTTTTGATCTGTTTGCTGGTTTTAGATGCTTTGGGCAGTCTGCCACTGCTATTCAGTGCCACAGTGCAAGTGCTCCCTATGGTAAATTGATGCATTGATTAGTGACTCCATGATTGGATCATTTGATTTACTTGTCAGACCCTAGTATAGTGCACCAGGTGTGCCCAGGGCTTGTAAATCAAATGCTGCTGGTGGGCTTGCAGCACTGGTTGTGCCACCCACAGAAGCAGCTTGTAAAGTGTGTCTCAGGCCTGCCATTGCAGAGCCTGTGTGCAGTCTGACTGCCCTGTCGACTTGGCAAGTGCACCCACTTACCAGTCCCTAAACCTTCCCTTTTCTGCATATTAGTCACCCCTAAGGTAGGCCCTAGGGCAGGGTGCATTGTAAGTAAAAGGTAGGACCTGCCCTGATGTGTGTGGCATGTCCTAATAGTGAATTACAGCCATTTTCGTTTTTCACTATTGCAAGGCTACCTGTTCCCCATAGGCCAGAATGGGCAGTTAGATTATTACATCTTATAATCCTAACTGACTCAGGGAACCAGGTAGAAATTCGAGTTTAGTATGCCTGAACTCAGAATGATAAAATACATCTTTTAGTGAAGTTGGTTTTAACATTCTGTGTTTGAAAATACCACTTTTAGAAAGTGGGTATTTTCTTGCCTAACTATCCAAGCCTGCCTCTGCTAGGTTGTGTATTCCTTGTCTGGAGTTTGAGTGACAGGGGCTGGAGGCTGCCAGGAGACAGGGTGAGTCAGCACAGGGCTGAATAGAGAGATCTGCATGCAGATGGGAGGGAGGAGTTGCACCTGGGACCTGAATAGGGCTGTGCCTTCCCTCCACAATGCTGGCTCCACCTCCTGTGGTGTGTCTGATGTCCCTGGCCTACACTGTGAAAGGAAAGAAGGAGTCTTGTCAACAAAGTGCTCCAAGACTGACCAGAACTGGTTTTGACTAGGCAAAGGCCTCTCTGCCTTCAGAGAACAAAGAGAAAAGTAGTATAAATATTGGGACCCAGACCCAAGAACTTTAGATCACTTCTGGAACAACAAGACGACCCTTTTGCCAAGGAGAAGAACCAAGGAAGCTGCAGGAGTTGGACTGCCCCTCTGCCAAGTGTGCTGTTTGCTGGGTTGGCCTGCAGTGGTTTCTTCATTGCCAAGGAAAGGAGAAGGAACTTTGAAAGAACTTTCATCATCTTGCAGAATATTACTCCAAGGGCTTGAATTTGTGCTTGCCTCCTGCTGAAGTCTCAGGGCCAAAAGACTTCACCACCAGCTCCCTCCTGAATTCCCTTGCTGGGGATTCTGTCTGCTGAGACCTGCGTGTCGCTGGGAGCTGGAAGCGCGACGCAACGAGAAGAAGCGTGTCGCCATCGTAGCTGTTGCCGTCGCATCGCCGGAGAAGCGTGTCGCCGCCGCAGAGGCTGCCGCCGCATCACCAGAGAAGCATGTCTTCATCAACAGCCGCTGAGTGTCGCATCACCGGAGAAGCGTGTCGCCACCGCAAGGGTCGCCGTCGCATCACCGGAGAAGCGCGTCGCAGGGCCTGTCGCGGCTCCAAAGGTACAGAGTTCGCCGCACGGCCTTCGGCGTGCACGCATCGTCTTCACATCGTCGCATCAAGGGCGCCATCGTATCGCATCCCAACCTGAGTGTCGCATCGCTGCGCCATCTTGCGCATCGCAACCGGAACGCAGCACGAGAATCAACGCATCTACTCCCCTCCGGTAAGGAACGGACGCATCCCCTACTCTGCGCAAGCATTGAGGCTCGACGCATCGCATCCCCCGAAGTACGGAAACCGACGCATCTCCTTCCCTGCGAGCCTTTTGTTTATTTTGCGTTACGCATCCAGGTACTGTTTGTGAGAACTGTGTCGCATTTATCATCAACTTGAACTAAGTAACTTCACCATCTTTTAAGAGTATTTTTGAGTACAGTATTGTGGATTTTTGTCGTTTGTGGTCTTGTGATAAGTCTATATAAAGAATACTTATTTTTATAAAACCTGTGTGGTGTCCATCTGTAGTGTTTTCACTGTATTACTGTATGTGTTCACAAATGCTTAACACACTGCCTCTTAGATAAGCCTGCCTGCTCGTGCCAAGCTACCAAGGGGGTGAGCAGGGGTTATCCAGGTGTGTAATCCCCTTTCCCTGACTTAGAAGCAAGTGTCCCTATTTGGACATAGGTGTATACCATTGCCAACTAGAGACCCCCAGTTCTAACATTGGTGGTCAGCGGTGAGGATTTGAACTTTGCATTTGTGACTCATATTTAGTGATTGGTGTACACTACTAGTGAGTGCAGACCAAACGCAACCACATACCTTTTTGGTAGAATTTTTTCCTTGGACTGTTATTTTTTTTCTGAGAACTGCCAAGTCTTACTGCCATGAGCAGACCAGCATCTGTTGCCTCTATGGATCTGGAGCTTGAGGAAGAGAGGGTGGAAACCTACAATTTGAAACAGCTCAAGCACCTTTGCAAAAAATTGAAAGTTGCTACCCAAGGTATCTCCAAGAAGGAGGAGTACCAAAAGGCGCTGAGGGCCTGGGTAGAAGCAAGAAATGCCCCTGAACTGGTGGTGGAGCCAGTTGGGGATGCAGAGGGGCACATGGATGGTTCATTTGTTCCAGTCAGGGCAGGGGCGCCGTCCCCGCCTGGCAGTAGTGTCTCTTCCAAAGGCCTGTCCCAAAGAGAGTTGGAGGACAGGGAGAGAAATAGGGTGCACAAGCTGGAGGTGGCAAGGCTCAAAATGGAGGGTCAGAGGGACCTAGAAAATAGCAGGGTGACCTTGGAAAGAGAGAAAATGAGGTTGGAACATGAGAGAAAGTTGAGGGAGTTGGAGCTGAAAGCGCAGGGCTTAGGAATCAACCCCTCTGGTGGCAGCACACCATCTGTGCCTGCAGAAGGTAAAGTTTATATTCCCAAAGATGTCATCAAAGAGTTTCACAGACAGGAAGATATTGGGCAGTGGTTTGCAGACTATGAGATAGCAATGTTGGCCCACCGGGTCCCTGAGAAGGATTGGGGAGCAGGGTTGTGGGGCCGCTTTGTGAGTGATGGGAGGGATACCTTGTTAAACCTGCCCAGTGAGAATAGGATGTCTTATGCCCATATGAAGGAAGCCCTGATGACAAGGTATGGTTTGACCCCAGAACTCTATAGACAGAGGTTCAGAAATTGTAAGAAACTGGAGGCAACTACCTGGGTGGAATATCAGTCTTTCTTTTGCAGAGCTATGGATGGTTGGGTGAAGGGTAGCCAAGTAGATACTTTTGAAGCTCTCTATGATTTATTTGCATGGGAGCACTTGTCTGCTAACTGTTTTCCAGAGCTACGCCAGCACCTTATTGATAGCAAGTTCACTAACCCTAGGAAACTTGCTGAGGAGGCGGACCGCTGGGTAAGTACCCGGGTCCACAAGGGTCATGTGGGAGACTCCGCCAAAGGTGGGCAGTGTCCCCAGCAGAAGAGTGGGGGGGACAAGGGTAAACAGAGGGAGTTCCAAAAAGGGCCCGAAAGTAATTCCCAAGGGAACAAAGGGAAGGGTTCCCAGCCTCCCCCTGAGAAGAAGCAAGAGGCCCCGACAGGTAAACCTGTTCAGAGGGGCCCCTGTAAATGTTTTACGTGTGGTCAATTGGGCCACCGTTGGTATGATCCTCAATGTCCCATGAGAGATCCCAAAGCACCACCCCGTGCACCACCCCGTCAGATTGCCAGTGTAGCCCTGGGGGGGGAGGAGATGGGTGCCCAAGGTGGGTGGGATCCCGCAGAGATGTCCCTTGTCTCATTAGGAGACTTTGAGATGGTCCCTAAAACTCAGCTGCCTGATAACACTAAAAGGTACAGGCAGTGGGTGACCATCAATGGCCATAGGGTGGAAGCTCTAAGAGACACCGGTGCAAGTGTGACAGCTGTCAGTTGTCGGTTGGTGTCCAAAGAGCAGGTTGTCCCCCATGCATTCTTCCCTGTTGTTGCTGCAGACAACTCACAGAGCCAGTGTGAGGTGGCTCAAGTTCCCTTTGAGTGGGGGGGTCTCAGGTACTCTCCAAGTTGCTGTGAGGCCAGCCATGCCTGTTGATTGTCTGTTGGGCAATGATTTAGAGGACTCCCCTTGGGCTAAGGTGGAGAGAAGGTCTCATTTAGAGATGTTTGGTCTGCCTGAGTGGGCGTGTGTAACCACTCGGTCCATGGCAGCCAGTAAGGGTGATCAAGAGGTTCTGGAGCCTGAAAATATGGCCCAGACCCCTGCCTTAAAGAGAAGAGGTAGGGGGTGCGGGAAACCAGCCCCCATAGTTCCCAAGGTCCAGGAGGAGGGAGACCTTGAGGGGGATGCCCTGGAACCTACAGGGGAATAAGTTGCTGAACTGGGAGACCTGCCTGAGCTGACCCATTGGCAGCAAGAAGGAGGTCCCTCCAGGGAGGAATTTTGTGAGGAGCAAAGGAAGTGCCCTTCTCTTGAGGGTTTGAGGCAACAGGCCACAAACCAGGAAGCAGGTGATCAGTCTGGATCACATTGGATCTACTGGGAGAACGACCTCCTGTATAGCGAGCCTAAGGTTGCTGAGCCTGGGTCAGCCCGTGTGCTGGTGGTACCCCAGCGCTTCAGAGCCTTCCTACTGGGTTTGGCTCATGACGTTCCTTTAGCTGGACATCTGGGGCAGAACAAGACTTTGAAAGGCTTGTTTCCCATTTTCATTGGCCCCAGATGGGCAAGAGTTCAGATACTCATTGTAGGACCTGCCAAACTTGCCAGGCAAGTGGGAAAAGTGGAAGGAAGCACAAGGCTCCTCTCCAACCTTTCCCTGTAGTCAGTACCCCCTTTGAACGGGTGGGCATTGACATTGTGGGGCCACTGGACCCCAAGACAGCCATGGGCAACAGGTTTATCCTGGTCTTGGTGGACCATGCTACCCGGTACCCGGAAGCCATCCCTCTCAGGACAGTGACGGCCCCCGTGGTGGGACGTGCACTGATGGGGGATTTTTCCCGTGTGGGGTTCCCCCGAGAGGTGGTGTCAGACCGTGGTACCAACTTCATATCTAACTATATGAAGTCCCTGTGGAAGGAGTGTGGTGTTACCTATAAGTTCACCACTCCTTACCACCCCCAAGGTAATGGGCTGGTTGAGAGATTCAACCGGACCCTTAAGGGCATGATTATGGGTCTTGAGGAACCTATGAGGCGTAAGTGGGACGTCCTCTTGCCATGCCTGTTGTTTGCTTACCGTGAGGTGCCTCAGAAGTCCTTAGGGTTCAGCCCCTTTGAGCTGCTGTATGGTCACCCGGTAAGAGGACCTTTGAGTCTGGTCAAGGAAGGCTGGGAGCAATCTCCCAGGAAACCTCCCCAGGATGTATATAGCTACATGCTGGCCTTCAGGAACCAGACTCGGCGTTTCAGAGAACTCGCTCAGGCGAACCTGGAAGCCAGCCAGGAAGAGATGAAGCGGTGGTACGATCAGAATGCCACTCTGATTGAGCTTCAGCCTGGACAAAAAGTTTGGGTCATGGCCCCTGTGGAGCCCTGTGTGCTCCAGGACAGGTGGACCGGTCCATTTGAGGAGGTGGAGCGCAAGAGTGATGTCACCTATCAGGTGAACTTGCGGTCTCCCAGGAACCCTTTGCGGGTCCTGCATGTTAACCGCCTGAAGCCCCACTTAGAAAGGTCCGAGGTGGGCATGCTCCTAGCGACAGATGATGGAATGGAGGAGGAGACTGAGCCTCTTCCTGACCTCCTGTCTGCAGCGGAGCAAGATGGGTCAGTGGATGGTGTTGGCCTCTCTGCCACACTGACCCCTGAACAGCAGCAAGATTGTCGCCAACTGCTGGGGCAATTCCCTGATTTGTTCTCCCTGGTTCCTAGTGTCACTGAGTGGTGCGTCCATGATGTGGACACTGGGGACAGTCCTCCTGTGAAGCACAAGGCTTACAGAGTGACTGACAGGGTCAGAGCTTACATTAAGGAGGAGGTCTCCAAGATGTTTGCCTTAGGGGTGATTGAGTCCTCTAACAGTCCTTGGGCCAGCCCAGTTGTTTTGGTCCCAAAGGCTGCCGCGCCTGGTGCCACACCCGAACTCCGGTTCTGTGTGGACTACCGAGGATTCAATTCAGTCACCAGGACTGACGCGCACCCCATCCCCAGAGCTGATGAGCTCATTGATCGGTTGGGAGCTGCCCGGTACCTCAGAACGTTTGATTTGACGTCTGGGTACTGGCAGATTGCCTTAACTGATGGGGCCAAGGAGAGGTCAGCATTCTCCACACCAGATGGGCACTACCAATTCCGGGTTATGCCCTTTGGGATGAAGAATGCCCCTGCCACCTTTCAGAGGTTGGTCAACCAGGTGTTGGACGGACTGGAAGATTTCAGTGCCGCCTACCTGGATGACATTGCGGTGTTTAGTTCCACTTGGGAAGAACATCTGCGCCACCTCTGGGAAGTGTTGATGGCGCTGCGGAAGGCAGGCCTCACAGTCAAGGCGAGTAAGTGCCAGATTGGGCAGGGTTCTGTGGTGTACTTGGGGCACCAGGTAGGAAGCGGCCAGGTGGCGCCCCTACAACCCAAGATTGATACCATCCTGGCATGGGAACCCCCATAGACTCAGACACAGGTGAGAGCCTTTTTAGGACTCACGGAGTACTACAGGAGGTTTGTCAAGGGGTATGGCAACATTGTTGCACCCTTGACTGAGCTGACTTGCAGGAAGCAGCCCAAGAAAGTGAACTGGACTGACACCTGTCAGAAGGCTTTTGACGCCCTGAAGACTGCCATGTGCACAGCACCCGTGCTTCAGGCGCCCAACTTCTCGAAAGATTCATTGTTCAAACAGACGCTTCAGAGCATGGTGTGGGGGCTGTTCTATCACAGATTAATGAGGAAGGCCTAGACCAACCTGTAGCCTTCATCAGTAGGAGGTTACTTCCATGGGAACAGAGGTGGAGTGCAATTGAGCGTGAGGCATTTGCTGTGGTCTGGGCACTGAAGAAGTTGAGACCATACTTGTTTGGGACTCACTTCCTGGTTCAGACCGACCACAGGCCCCTCAAATGGCTGATGCAGATGAGGGGTGAGAACCCAAAGTTGTTGAGGTGGTCCATTTCCCTACAGGGTATGGACTTCACGGTGGAACACCGCCCTGGTACCGAACACGCCAATGCTGATGGTCTGTCCAGATTTTTCCGCCTTAGTGAAGAGGACTCCCTAGGGGAAGGGTAGTTCTCCCCACATTTCAGCTGGAGGGGACACATGTTAGACCTGGTATCATTGGCGTGAGTCTCCCTTCCATTTTTTTTCTGATTGCCTCCTCTGTTTTTGATCTGTTTGCTGATTTTAGATGCTTTGGGCACTCTGCCACTGCTATTCAGTGCCACAGTGCAAGTGCTCCCTATGGTAAATTGATGCATTGATTAGTGACTCCATGATTGGATCATTTGATTTACTTGTCAGACCCTAGTATAGTGCACCAGGTGTGCCCAGGGCTTATAAATCAAATGCTGCTGGTGGGCTTGCAGCACTGGTTGTGCCACCCACAGAAGCAGCTTGTAAAGTGTGTCTCAGGCCTGCCATTGCAGAGCCTGTGTGCAGTCTGACTGCCCTGTCGACTTGGCAAGTGCACCCACTTACCAGTCCCTAAACCTTCCCTTTTCTGCATATTAGTCACCCCTAAGGTAGGCCCTAGGGCAGGGTGCATTGTAAGTAAAAGGTAGGACCTGCCCTGATGTGTGTGGCATGTCCTAATAGTGAATTACAGCCATTTTCGTTTTTCACTATTGCAAGGTTACCTGTTCCCCATAGGCCAGAATGGGCAGTTAGATTATTACATCTTATAATCCTAACTGACTCAGGGAACCAGGTAGAAATTCGAGTTTAGTATGCCTGAACTCAGAATGATAAAATACATCTTTTAGTGAAGTTGGTTTTAACATTCTGTGTTTGAAAATACCACTTTTAGAAAGTGGGTATTTTCTTGCCTAACTATCCAAGCCTGCCTCTGCTAGGTTGTGTATTCCTTGTCTGGAGTTTGAGTGACAGGGGCTGGGGGCTGCCAGGAGACAGGGTGAGTCAGCACAGGGCTGAATAGAGAGATCTGCATGCAGATGGGAGGGAGGAGTTGCACCTGGGACCTGAATAGGGCTGTGCCTTCCCTCCACAATGCTGGCTCCACCTCCTGTGGTGTGTCTGGTGTCCCTGGCCTACACTGTGAAAGGAAAGAAGGAGTCTTGTCAACAACGTGCTCCAAGACTGACCAGAACTGGTTTTGACTAGGCAAAGGCCTCTCTGCCTTCAGAGAACAAAGAGAAAAGTAGTATAAATATTGGGACCCAGACCCAAGAACTTTAGATCACTTCTGGAACAACAAGATGACCCTTTTGCCAAGGAGAAGAACCAAGGAAGCTGCAGGAGTTGGACTGCCCCTCTGCCAAGTGTGCTGTTTGCTGGGTTGGCCTGCAGTGGTTTCTTCATTGCCAAGGAAAGGAGAAGGAACTTTGAAAGAACTTTCATCATCTTCCAGAATATTACTCCAAGGGCTTGAATTTGTGCTTGCCTCCTGCTGAAGTCTCAGGGCCAAAAGACTTCACCACCAGCTCCCTCCTGAATTCCCTTGCTGGGGATTCTGTCTGCTGAGACCTGCGTGTCGCTGGGAGCTGGAAGCGCGACGCAACGAGAAGAAGCGTGTCGCCCTCGTAGCTGTTGCCGTCGCATCGCCGGAGAAGCGTGTCACCGCCGCAGAGGCTGCCGCCGCATCACCAAAGAAGCGTGTCTTCATCAACAGCCGCTGAGTGTCGCATCACCGGAGAAGCGTGTCGCCACCGCAAGGGTCGCCGTCGCATCACCGGAGAAGCGCGTCGCAGGGCCTGTCGCGGCTCCAAAGGTACAGAGTTCGCCGCACGGCCTTCGGCGTGCACGCATCGTCTTCACATCGTCGCATCAAGGGCGCCATCGTATCGCATCCCAACCTGAGTGTCGCATCGCATCGCTGCGCCATCTTGCGCATCGCAACCGGAACGCAGCACGAGAATCAACGCATCTACTCCCCTCCGGTAAGGAACGGACGCATCACCTACTCTGCGCAAGCATTGAGGCTCGACGCATCGCATCCCCCGAAGTACGGAAACCGACACATCTCCTTCCCTGCGAGCCTTTTGCTTATTTTGCGTTACGCATCCAGGTACTGTTTGTGAGAACTGTGTCGCATTTATCATCAACTTGAACTAAGTAACTTCACCATCTTTTAAGAGTATTTTGAGTACAGTATTGTGGATTTTTGTCGTTTGTGGTCTTGTGATAAGTCTATATAAAGAATACTTAATTTTATAAAACCTGTGTGGTGTCCATCTGTAGTGTTTTCACTATATTACTGCCTCTTAGATAAGCCTGCCTGCTCGTGCCAAGCTACCAAGGGGGTGAGCAGGGGTTATCCAGGTGTGTAATCCCCTTTCCCTGACTTAGAAGCAAGGGTCCCTATTTGGACATAGGTGTATACCATTGCCAACTAGAGACCCCCAGTTCTAACAACCCCCGTAGCCAGAACCGTACCTTGTCCAGCCACGCTCCTCCTGGAGAGTGGCAGGGCGATGCGTTGTCTCGTTGGCCTCCTGGCATCTCCTTGTCCTCCAGAACGTTGGTTTGGGCTTCCTTTTCCACAGGAGTCCGGGGCCTCGTCCACAGGAACTGCTTGTCCTCTGCTTCTTTGCGTCCTCCGGGGTTCCCGTTCGCTTCCTCTCTCCGAAGCGCGTTCTCCTCCCCCTTGCTTACGCTGCCTTCTTTTGATAGGGCTGTTGGGGAAGACATCATCTGGTACGTCATACGGGGCTCCTCCCCAAGGATGCTCAGTGAAGAATTAAAGGGACATTCCGAAGCCTGTGTATGGAGTAACAGTATTTCAGTCTCATCGCTTATCGGGGAGTAGGGCATCATCTCTCCCAGTCCATCCTCAGCCCCACGACACACCCCTCCCCTAGGATTTCACCGATTGGGGGGAATAGGGAAGCGCGACAAATAGTCGGCGTTGCCCTGATCCTTACCCTTTAGGTGGCGGACCTCAAATTGGAAGGGTTGCACGGCTAGGAACCATCTAAGGACTCTGTCATTGCAGCCCTTGTTCCTTTGGAGCCAGGTAAGAGGGGCATGTTCATTATACAAAATGAAAGTCCTCCCCTCCAGATAGTAACGCACCTTTTCAATCCTCCACTTCAGGGCTAAGCATTCCTTCTCAATCGTGGGTTACACACATTCTCTTGGGAAGAGCATCCTACTGATATAGAGGATTGGTCTTTCGAGTCCGTCAGAGTCTAATTGGGAAAGGACTGCTCCTATACCCACCCCTGAAGCGTCAGTGTGAAGGATGAACGGTTCTTGGAAATTGGGGGTAAGCAACTCCGGAGAGGTGGTCAGAGCGGTTTTTAGATTCTGGAAGGCTAGGTTTTCTGGGCTGGAAGGGGAAGCTGTTTTCTGTAGCAAGTCTGTAAGAGGGGCAGCGATGTCAGAGAACTGGGGTATGAAGCACCTATAATATCCGACTAGTCCCAAAAAGGCCCTCAATTCTCTTTTGGTTTTTCGGAAAGGGGTGTCCTGTATTGCTTTGACCTTTTCTGTCTGTGGTTCGATTACACCCTTCCCTAGCAAATAGCCCAGGTATTTCCCTTTCTGAAAAGCAAATTTTGACTTTTTAGCGTTGATGTGTAAGTTGGCATTTTGAAGCTCAGACATAATAGCGTCAAGATGGCACAGGTGTTCGGTCCATGAGCTGCTGTATACTATGATGTCGTCTAGGTATGCTGACGAATATTTCAGGTGTCATGCGAGAAGGGTGTCCATTAGTCTCTGGAAGCTGGCAGGGGCACCATGTAACCCAAACGGCAAGACGGTAAAATGGTATAAACCGTCTGGGGTGGAGAAGGCCGTTTTCTCCTGATCGCCTGGGTTTAATGGGATTTGCCAATAGCTCTTGGTGAGGTGTATCGTGGAGATGTGACGAGCTTCACCTAAGCGTTCAATTAGCTCATCTACCCTGGGAAGGGGATAGCCGTCTTGCTTGGAAATCCGGTTCACGGCCCTGAAATCGATGCAAAAGCGGGTGCTACCGTCTGGTTTTGGTACCAGCACAATGGGTGAGCACCAGTTGCTCTTTGATGGTACTATGATGCCAGCTTCTAGCATCTGTGCGACCTCTCATTGTAGGGCAGCCCTACGGGCTTCAGGAACCCGGTATGGCCTTTGTTTAATGGTGACTCCGTCTTTGGTGGGTATGGAATGCATGGCCAGATGTGTTTTTCCTGGCTGGTCTGAGAAGATATCTGTGAAGGAATGAAGGAGGGTTTGTATGTCTTGTTTCTCCTCTGCCGTCAGATCTGAATTAACAACAGTGACATCGACCGTATGAGAGGGGGTGTTCACTAATGAAACGGTACAGGTTTTACTAGGAGGAGGACCTAACCATTTTTTAAAAAGATTAGTGTGGTACATTTGGTTTTTAGATGGGGAAAGACGTAAGATATAGGTGGTTTTGCCTATTTTCCTCACAATCTCATACGGACCTTGCCACTCATTTTTTAGCTTATGGGTAGAGGAAGGTAGCAAGAGCAGAGCCCAATCACCTATTTGTAACTCCCTCCATCGTTTGCCCTTATCGTAAAAGTATCTTTGTTTGTCCTGGGTTCTTTCTAAAGACTAATGGGCCAGGGTTCTAAGCTTGTGAAGACGGACTTTTACTTAATTGGCATAGTCCAATAAAGCTTGGGCTTCTGTTGCACCCTCCTTTTCCCAGCTCTCCTTGGTGATCTCTAAAAGGGTGCATGGCTTCCGCCCGCACAGGAGCTCAAAGGGAGAAACACCCAAACTGCTTTGTACTTGGCTCCTTATGACAAAAAAAGTCAACGGAAGAAGTTGGTCCCAGTTCTTTCCGTCGCCTGTTAGCAGTTTCTTTAGGGTGAGTTTTAAATTCATGTTGTACCGTTCCACGAGGCCGTCGGTCTGAGGATGGTACACTGAGGTTTTTATGTGCTTAATGTCCAACTGTTTGCAGACTTCTTTCATCAGTCTGGAGACGAACGGGGTCCCTTGGTCGGTGAGGATTTCCTGTGGAAAACCCATCCTTGAGAACACCTCAATTAAACGTTGAGCTATGATGGTGGTGGTCGCGGCTCTCAGAGGAAGGGCTTCGAGTATCGAGTGGAGTAATCTACTAGAACATATTGGTAACCCCTGGCTGACTTTGGAAGGGGACCTATAAGGTCCATCCCTATCCGGTCAAAAGGTTTGCCAATAACGGGTAGGGGTTGTAGAGGTACTTTTGGAGGAATGTAGGGATTCTTCTTTTGGCAAATAGCACATTCTTAACAGTACTTCTTTATCTGTGCGTGAATACCAGGCCAAAAGAAGTTGTTCAAAATAGACTGACTTGTTTTCTATACTCTGCAGTGACCTGCCAGGAGGTGGGAATGGGCAAAGAAGAGGATCTGTTCTCTGAACCCAACAGGGACCAGTAGTTGGGGTTCTTCTCCCTCTTTAGCGATTCTGTACAGGAGTCCGTTCTGCTCCGTAAAGCAGGGATAGGTTTTTCTGGGGTTATCTTGTGAATCCCTGGCGCTCTGCCAGGCATTGCTGAGGGTACTATCATTTAGCTGCGCTACCCTAAAATGGTTATCCATTGCCCACGGCTCGGAGGTGATAAGGTCATCGTGGGTTTCTTTCTTTAGGGAATACCTTTAAAGGTTTCCAACTAGAAGATCATAGAAGCAGGTATTATCTATGCCTACTATGAGCTGTTCTGGAAGGGAAGGGAGGACCCCTACATCAACTATGGTTTCTTGGCCTGTTTCAGTCTGAAGGGTTACCCATACTACAGGATAGTCCTTGATATCGCCATGCACACAGCGAATTCTAACGGTCCTCTTGGGGATAATCTGGGACACAGAGACTAGCTCCCCTCTAACCACCGAGTGTTTGCAGCCTGAGTCAAGAAGGGCTGTCACTACCTGGTTGTTTATTCTCAGACTTACGTAGTAAACAGGTCCCATCTCTTGGGCGTAAAGGATAGACCGGGGCAGATAGCTGACATCCATAGGCTCTTCTTCTTGTTTTTCCTTCTTTTTTCTGCAAAACGTGGCGATATGGCCCATCTCTCCACACTCAAAGCATTGGGGAGCGGAGGTAGGAAGGGCTTCAGGTCTTCCTGATCGAGCCCTAAAAGGCTCAAAAGACGGTTTGATAGGTTTCTTCTCCGATTTCACAATTTGGGGCGATTTTTGTGACCTTTCTGGCTCCTTTATCATGCTGCGGTTCTGGGCTCGAGTGTACGAGGTAGCCATCTCCATGGCATGCTCTAGGGTTAGGCCAGCGTGTTGTTGGAGCCACCTTTGAGTCCCATATGGCAGTGCCTCAAGATACTGATCCAAGTAGATCTTATCCATTATTTCCTCTCGGCTAGACTCCAGCAGTTTGAGCCAGCGGTCTGCAGCGTCGTTTAACTTCTAGAACAGGGTCTTCGGAGTGTCTCCCGGTGCGCCTCGTTCTTGCCTGAACTTGAGACGGTGCGACTCGTCGTCTACCCCCATCGGTCCATTACGTACTGCTTCACATGCCCATAGGCAGCCGTACCATCCCTGTTATCGATTTGGTAGGCGGCCTGGGCCTCAACTGTGAGCAAGGGGGCCAGGTAGAAAGGCCAACGATCCCCTGGCCAAGCACTGTCCCTCGCGGCCCTCTCAAAATTGAGGAAGAAGGAAACGGGGTCTTCTCCCGGCACGTATTTCTGTAGGGGAATCACTGCCCCAGTAAGTGCAGGTCCCCTCCCTGACCTAGGCCCAGTAGTAATTGCATCTGTGCCTCTGCTTATTTGGCCATGTTTTCAGCCTGGGTCTGAATGGCAGAGGAAAATACAGCGCGGTCCATCTCCGCCTGGTTCGCGTTTTTCTCCATGGCCCATTCCAGCTTGTTCTGTCCCTCCTTTAGTTGATATATGAGATTTTCCATCCTGTATCAGACTGTTTATGCCTGCATTCTCCACCACTTGTCACAGGTTTCACCAGGGAGGAACTACCCAGGAGAGGACACTCAAAGGAGACTCTATAGTCTGTATTCTTCTTTTTCTCTTCTGTTTATTTATGGTACACAGAATTGATAACAGTTCTGTTATTTGGAGGTTGAGTCCTGGTTCAGGAGGTATTCCTGTCTTAACCGAGGATTCGGATATGCACAACTGGGAACACGGATTTCCGTTGTTTTCCCGGAAAGTAAAGAACAAAACAAAACAAAAACTCGGGTCAGTACGGGGGACTGAGAAATCCTTAGATTCGGGTAAGGATTGTGAGGGAGTATCAACACTTGCCACCACCTTGTCCAGCCCAGCTTGGGTTTTTAGGTACAGAGACGGTGTCTTCCCTTTATGAAGTTCCCTTTCCCGCCCAGTGCCCGGAAAACCCCCATAGCCAGAACCGTACCTTGTCCAGCCACGCTCCTCCTGGAGAGTGGCGGGCGATGCGTTGTCTCGTTGGCCTCCCGGCGTCTCCTTGTCCTCTGGAACGTTGGTTTGGGCTTCCTTTTCCACAGGAGTCCGGGGCCTCGTCCACAGGATCTGCTTGTCCTCTGCTTCTTCGCGTCCTCCGGTGTTCGCATTCGCTTCCTCTCTCCGAAGCACGTTCTCCTCCCCCTTGCTTACGCTGCCTTCTTTTGATAGGGCTGTCGGGGAAGACGTCATCTGGTATGTCATACGGGGCTCCTCAACGAGGATGCTCAGTGAAGAATTAAAGGGACATTCCGAAGCCTGTGTATGGAGTAACAGTATTTCATTCTCATCGCTTATCGGGGAGTAGGGCATCATCTCTCCTAGTCCATCCTCAGCCCCACGACACACCACTCCCCTAGGATTTCACTGATCGGGGGAAATTGGGAAGCGCGACAAATAGTCGGCGTTGCCCTGATCCTTACCCTTTAGGTGGCGGACCTCGAATTGGAAGGGTTGCACGGCTAGGAACCATCTAAGGACTCTGTCATTGCAGCCCTTGTTCCTTTGGAGCCAGGTAAGAGGGGCATGTTCATTATACAAAATGAAAGTCCTCCCCTCCAGATAGTAACGCACCTTTTCAATGCTCCACTTCAGGGCTAAGCATTCCTTCTCAATCGTGGGGTACACACATTCTCTTGGGAAGAGCTTCCTACTGATATAGAGGATTGGGCTTTCGAGTCCGTCAGAGTCTAATTGGGAAAGGACTGCTCCTATACCCACCCCTGAAGCGTCAGTGTGAAGGATGAACGGTTCTTGGAAATTGGGGGTAAGCAACACCGGAGAGGTGGTTAGAGCTGTTTTTAGATTCTGGAAGGCTAGGTTTTCTGGGCTGGATGGGGATCTAAGGAGTGAAGGGGAAGCTGTTTTCTTTAGCAAGTCTGTAAGAGGGGCAGCGATGTCAGAGAACGGGGGTATGAAGCGCCTATAATATCCAACTAGTCCCAAAAAGGCCCTCAATTCTCTTTTGGTTTTTGGGAAACGGGTGTCCTGTATTGCTTTGACCTTTTCTGTCTGTGGTTCGATTACACCCTTCCCTAGCAAATAGCCCAGGTATTTCACTTTCTGAAAAGCTAATTTAGACTTTTTAGCATTGATGTGTAAGTTGCCATTTCGAAGCTCAGACATAATAGCGTCAAGATGACACAGGTGTTCGGCCCATGATCTGCTGTATACTATGATGTCGTCTAGGTATGCTGACGAATATTTCAGGTGTCGTGCGAGAAGGGTGTCCATTAGTCTCTGGAAGCTGTCAGGGGCACCATGTAACCCAAACGGCAAGACGGTAAAATGGTATAAACCGTCTGGGGTGGAGAAGGCCGTTTTCTCCTGATCGCCTGGGTTTAATGGGATTTGCCAATAGCCCTTGGTGAGGTTTATTGTGGAGATGTGACGAGCTTCACCTAAGCGTTCAATTAGCTCATCTACCCTGGGAAGGGGAT
The DNA here is from genome assembly GCA_963921515.1 of Calotriton arnoldi. Classification (NCBI taxonomy): domain Eukaryota; kingdom Metazoa; phylum Chordata; class Amphibia; order Caudata; family Salamandridae; genus Calotriton; species Calotriton arnoldi. The sequence continues at coordinate 860,996 of CAWUFW010008176.1, forward strand.
AGCCATCTTGCTTGGAAATCCGGTTCACGGCCCTGAAATCGATGCAAAAGCGGGTGCTACCGTCTGGTTTTGGTACCAGCACAATGGGTGAGCACCAGTTGCTCTTTGACGGTACTATGATGCCAGCTTCTAGCATCTGCGCGACCTTTCATTGTAGGGCAGCCCTACGGGCTTCAGGAACCCGGTAGGGCCTTTGTTTAATGGTGACTCCATCTTTGGTGGGTATGGAATGCATGGCCAGATGTGTTATTCCTGGCTGGTCTGAGAAGATATCTGTGAAGGAATGAAGGAGGGTCTGTATGTCTTGTTTCTCCTCTGCCGTCAGATCTGAATTAACAACAGTGGCATCGACCGTATGAGGGGGGTGTTCACTAATGAAACGGTACGGGTTTTACTAGGAGGAGGACCTAATCATTTTTTAAAAAGATTAATGTGGTACATTTGGTTTTTAGATGGGGAAAGACGTAAGACATAGGTGGTTTTGCCTATTTTCCTCACAATCTCATACGGACCTTGCCACTCAATTTTCAGCTTATGGGTAGAAGAAGGTAGCAAGAGCAGAGCCCAATCACCTATTTGTAATTCTCTCCAGCGTTTGCCCTTATCGTAAAAGTATCTTTGTTTGTCATGGGTTCTATCTAAAGACTCATGGGCCAGGGTTCTAAGCTTGTGAAGACGGACTTTTACTTGATTGGCATAGTCCAATAAAGCTTGGGCTTCTGTTGCACCCTCCTTTTCCCAGCTCTCCTTGGTGATCTCTAAAAGGGTGCGTGGCTTCCGCCCGCACAAGAGCTCAAAGGGAGAAACACCCAAACTGTTTTGTACTTGGCTCCTTATGACAAAAAGAGCCAATGGAAGAAGTTGGTCCCAGTTCTTTCCGTCGCCTGTTAGCAGTTTCTTTAGGGTGAGTTTTAAATTGCTGTTGTATCGTTCCACGAGGCCGTCGGTCTGAGGATGGTACACTGAGGTTTTTATGTGCTTAATGTCCAACTGTTTGCAGACTTCTTTCATCAGTCTGGAGACGAACGGAGTCCCTTGGTCGGTGAGGATTTCCAGTGGAAAACCCATCCTTGAGAACACCTCAATTAAACGTTGAGCTATGATGGTGGTGGTCGCGGCTCTCAGAGGAAGGGCTTCGGGTATGGAGTGGAGTAATCTACTAGAACGAGAACATTTTGGTAACCCCTGGATGACTTGGGAAGGGGACCTATAAGGTCCATCCCTATCCGGTCAAAAGGTTTGCCAATAATGGGTAGGGGTTGTAGAGGCACTTTTGGAAGAATGTAGGGATTCTTCTTTTGGCAAATAGCACATTCTTAACAGTACTTCTTTATCTGTGCGTGAATACCAGGCCAAAAGAAGTTGTTCAAAATGGACTGACTTATTTTCTATACTCCGCAGTGACCTGCCAGGAGGTGGGAATGGGCAAAGAAGAGGATCTGTTCTCTGAACCCAACAGGGGCCAGTAGTTGGGGTTCTTCTCCCTCTTTAGCGATTCTGTACGGGAGTCTGTTCTGCTCCGTAAAGCAGGGATAGGTTTTTCTGGGGTTATCTTGTGAATCCCTGGCGCTCTGCCAGGCATTGCTGAGGGTACTATCATTTAGCTGCACTACCCTAAAATGGTTATCCATTGCCCACGGCTCGGAGGTGAGAAGGTCATCATGGGTTTCTTTCTTTAGGGAATACGTTTTAAGGTTTCCAACTAGAAGATCATAGAAGCAGGGATTATCTATGCCTACTATGAGCTGTTCTGGAAGGGAAGGGAGGACCCCTACGTCAACTATGGTTTCTTGGCCTATTTCAGTCTGAAGGGTTACCCGTGCTACAGGATAGTCCTTGATATCGCCATGCACACAGCGAATTCTAACGGTCCTCTTGGGGATAATCTGGGACACAGAGACTAGCCCCCCTCTAACTACCGAGTGTTTGCAGCCTGAGTCAAGAAGGGCTGTCACTACCTGGTTGTTTATTCTCAGACTTACGTAGTAAACAGGTCCCATCTCTTGGGCATAAAGGATAGACCGGGGCAGATAGCTGACATCCATAGGCTCTTCTTCTTGTTTTTCCTTCTTTTTTCTGCAAAACTTGGCGATATGGCCCCACTCTCCACACTCGAAGCATTGGGGACCGGAGATAGGAAGGGCTTCAGGTCTTCCTGATCGAGCCCTAAAAGGCTCAAAAGACCGTTTGATGGGTTTCTTCTCCGATTTCACAATTTGGGGCGGTTTTTGTGACCTTTCTGGCTCCTTTATCATGCTGCGGTTCTGGGCTCGAGTGTACGGGGTAGCCATCTCCACGGCATGCTCTAGGGTTAGGCCAGCGTGTTGTCGGAGCCACCTTTGAGTCCCATATGGCAGTGCCTCAAGATACTGCTCCAAGTAGATCTTATCCATTATTTCCTCTCGGCTAGACTCCAGCAGTTGGAGCCAGCGGTCTGCAGTGTCCTTTAACTTCTAGAATAGGGTCTTTGGAGTGTCTCCTGGCGCGCCTCGTTCTTGCCTGAACTTGAGACGGTGCGACTCGTCGTCTACCCCCAATCGGTCCATTGCGTACTGCTTCACATGCCCATAGGCAGCCGTACCATCCCTGTTAGCGATTTGGTAGGCGGCCTGGGCCTCACCTGTGAGCAAGGGGGCCAGGTAGAAAGGCCAACGATCCACTGGCCAAGCACTGGCCCTCGCGGCCCTCTCAAAATTGAGGAAGAAGGAAACGGGGTCCCGGCACGTATTTCTGTAGGGGAATCACTGCCCCAGTAAGTGCAGGTCCCCTCCCTGACCTAGGCCCAGTAGTAATTGCATCTGTGCCTCTGCTTATTTGGCCATGTTTTCAGCCTGGGTCTGAATGGCAGAGGAAAATAACAGCGTGGTCCATCTCCGCCTGGTTCGCGTTTTTCTCCATGGCCCATTCCAGCTTGTTCTGTCCCTCCTTTAGTTGATATACGAGATTTACCATCCTGTATCGGACGGTTTATGCCCGCATTCTCCACCACTTGTCACAGGTTTCGCCAGGGAGGAACTACCCAGGAGAGGACACTCAAAAGAGACTCTGTAGTCTGTATGCTTCATTTTCTCTTCTGTTTATTTATGGTACACAGAATTGATAACAGTTCTGTTATTTGGAGGTTGAGTCCTGGTTCAGGAGGTATTTCTGTCTTCATTGAGGATTCGGATATGCACACCTGGGAACACAGATCTCCGTCGGTTTCCCGGAAAGTAAAGAACAAAACAAAACAAAAAACTCGGGTCAGGACGGGGGACCGAGAAATCCTTAGATTCGGGTAGGGGTTGTGAGGGAGTATCACCACTTGCCACCACCTTGTGCAGCCTAGCTTGCGTTTTTAGGTACAGAGACGGTGTCCTCCCTTTATGAAGTTCCCTTCCCCGCCCAGTGCCTGGAAAACACCGTAGCCGGAACCGTACCTTGTCCAGCCACGCTCCTCCTGGAGAGTGGCGGGGCGATGCATTGTCTCGTTGGCCTCCTGGCGTCTCCTTGTCCTCCGGAACGTTGGTTTGGGCTTCCTTTTCCACAGGAGTCCGGGGCCTCGTCCACAGGATCTGCTTGTCCTCTGCTTCTTCGCGTCCTCCGGTGTTCCCGTTCGCTTCCTCTCTCCGAAGCGCGTTCTCCTCCCCCTTGCTTACGCTGCCTTCTTTTGATAGGGCTGTTGGGGAAGACGTCATCTGGTACATCATACGGGGCTCCTCCCCAAGGATGCTCAGTGAAGAATTAAAGAGACATTCCGAAGCCTGTGTATGGAGTAACAGTATTTCAGTCTCATCTCTTATCGGGGAGTAGGGCATCATCTCTCCCTGTCCATCCTCAGCCCCACGACACACCACTCCCCTAGGATTTCACCGATCAGGGGAAATAGGGAAGCGCGACAAATAGTCTGCGTTGCCCTGATCCTTACCCTTTAGGTGGCGGACCTCGAATTGGAAGGGTTGCACGGCTAGGAACCATCTAAGGACTCTGTCATTGCAGCCCTTGTTACTTTGGAGACAGGTAAGAGGGGCATGTTCAGTATACAAAATGAAAGTCCTCCCCTCCAGATAGTAACGCAGCTTTTCATTGCTCTACTTCAGGGCTAAGCATTCCTTCTCAATCGTGGGGTACACACATTCTCTTGGGAAGAGCTTCCTACTGATATAGAGGATTGGTATTTCGAGTCCGTCAGAGTCTAATTGGGAAAGGACTGCTCCTATACCCACCCCTGAAGCGTCAGTGTGAAGGATGAACAGTTTTTGGAAATTGGGGGTAAGCAACACCGGAGAGGTGGTCAGAGCGGTTTTTTGATTCTGGAAGGCTAGGTTTTCTGGGCTGGACGGGGATCTAAGGAGTGAAGGAGAAGCTGTTTTCTGTAGCAAGTCTGTAAGAGGGGCAGCAATGTCAGAGAACTGGGGTATGAAGCACCTATAATATCCGACTAGTCCCAAAAAGGCCCTCAATTCTCTTTTGGTTTTTCGGAAAGGGGTGTCCTGTATTGCTTTGACCTTTTCTGTCTGTGGTTCGATTACACCCTTCCCTAGCAAATAGCCCAGGTATTTCACTTTCTGAAAAGCAAATTTAGACTTTTAGCATTGATGTGTAAGTTGGCATTTCAAAGCTCAGACATAATAGCGTCAAGATGGCACAGGTGTTCGGCCCATGATCTGCTGCATACTATGATGTCGTCTAGGTATGCTGACGAATATTTCAGGTGTCGTACGAGAAGGGTGTCCGTTAGTCTCTGGAAGCTGGCAGGGGCACCATGTAACCCAAACGGCAAGACGGTAAAATGGTATAAACCGTCTGGGGAGGAGAAGGCTGTTTTCTCCTGATCGTCTGGGTTTAATGGGATTTGCCAATTGCCCTTGGTGAGGTCTATCGTGGAGATGTGACGAGCTACACCTAAGCGTTCAATTAGCTTATCTACCCTGAGAAGCGGATAGCCGTCTTGCTTGGAAATCCGGTCACGGCCCTGAAATCGATGCAAAAGCGGGTGCTACCCACTTGTTTTTGGTACCAGCACAATGGGTGAGCACCAGTTGCTCTTTGACGGTACTATGATGCCAGCTTTTAGCATCTGCGCGACCTCTCGTTGTAGGGCAGCCCTACGGGCTTCAGGAACCCGGTAGGGCCTTGGTTTAATGGTGACTCCGTCTTTGGTGGGTATGGAATTCATTGCCAGATGTGTTTTTCCTGGCTGGTCTGAGAAGATATCTGTGAAGGAATGAAGGAGGGTTTGTATGTCTTGTTTCTCCTCTGCCGTCAGATCTGAATTAACAACAGTGGCACCGACCGTATGAGAGGGGGTGTTCACTAATGAAACGGTACAGGTTTTACTAGGAGGAGGACCTAACCATTTTTTAAAAAGATTAATGTGGTACATTTGGTTTTTAGATGGGGAAAGACGTAAGACATAGGTGGTTTTGCCTATTTTCCTCACAATCTCATACGGACCTTGCCACTCATTTTTCAGCTTATGGGTAGAGGAAAGTAGCAAGAGCAGAGCCCAATCACCTATTTGTAACTCTCTCCAGCGTTTTCCCTTATCATAAAAGTATCTTTGTTTGTCCTGGGTTCTTTCTAATGACTCATGGGCCAGGGTTCTAAGCTTGTGAAGACGGACTTTTACTTGATTGGCATAGTCCAATAAAGCTTGGGCGTCTGTTGCACCCTCCTTTTCCCAGCTCTCCTTGGTGATCTCTAAAAGGGTGCGTGGCTTCCGCCTACATAGGAACTCAAAGGGAGAAACACCCAAACTGCTTTGTACTTGGCTCCTTATGACAAAAAGAGCCAACGGAAGAAGTTGGTCCCAGTTCTTTCCGTCGCCTGTTAGCAGTTTCTTTAGGGTGAGTTTTAAATTGCCGTTGTACCGTTCCACAAGGCCGTCGGTCTGAGGATGGTACACTGAGGTTTTTATGTGCTTAATGTCCAACTGTTTGCAGACTTCTTTCATCATTCTGGAGACGAACGGGGACCCTTGGTCGGTGAGGATTTCCCGTGGAAAACCCACCCTTGAGAACACCTCAATTAAACGTTGAGCTATGATGGTGGTGGTCGCGGCTCTCAGAGGAAGGGCTTCGGGTATCGAGTGGAGTAATCTACTAGAACGAGAACATTTTGGTAACCCCTGGATGACTTGGGAAGGGGACCTATAAGGTCCATCCCTATCCGGTCAAAAGGTTTGCCAATAACGGGTAGGGGTTGTAGAGGCACTTTTGGAGGAATGTAGGAATTCTTCTTTTGGCAAATAGCACATTCCTGACAGTACTTCTTTATCTGTGCGTGAATACCAGGCCAAAAGAAGTTGTTCAAAATGGACTGACTTGTTTTCTATACTCCGAGGTGACCTGCCAGGAGGTGGGAATGGGCAAAGAAGAGGATCTGTTCTCTGAACCCAACAGGGACTAGTAGTTGGGGTTCTTCTACCTCTTTAGCGATTCTGTACAGGAGTCCGTTCTGCTCCGTAAAGCAGGGATAGGTTTTTCTGGGGTTATCTTGTGAATCCCTGGCACTCTGCCAGGCATTGCTGAGGGTACTATCATTTAGCTGCGCTACCCTAAAATGGTTATCCATTGCCCACGGCTCGGAGGTGATAAGGTCATCGTGGGTTTCTTTCTTTAGGGAATACGTTTTAAGGTTTCCAAGTAGAAGATCATAGAAGCAGAGATTATCTAAGCCTACTATGAGCTGTTCTGGAAGGGAGGACCCCTATGTCAACTATGGTTTCTTGGCCTGTTTCAGTCTGAAGGGTTACCCGTGCTACAGGATAGTCCTTGATATCGCCATGCACACGGCGAATTCTAACGGTCCTCTTGGGGATAATCCAGGACACAGAGACTAGCTCCCCTCTAACCACTGAGTGTTTGCAGCCTGAGTCAAGAAGGGCTGTCACTACCTGGTTGTTTATTCTCAGACGTACGTAGTAAACAGGTCCCGTCTCTTGGATGTAAAGGATAGACCAGGGCAGATAGCTGACATCTTGTTTTCCCTTCTTTTTTCTGCAAAACTTGGCGATATGGCCCCACTCTCCACACTCGAAGCATTGGGGACCGGAGGTAGGAAGGGCTTCAGGTCTTCCTGATTGAGCCCTAAAAAGCTCAAAAGACGGTTTGATGGGCTTCTTCTCCGATTTCACAATTTGGGGCAGTTTTTGTGACCTTCTGGCTCCTTTATCATGCTGCGGTTCTGGGCTCGAGTGTACGCGGTAGCCATCTCCACGGCATGCTCTAGGTTTAGGCCAGCGTGTTGTCGGAGCCACCTTTGAGTCCCATATGGCAGTGCCTCAAGATACTGCTCCAAGTAGATCTTATCCATTATTTCCTCTCGGGTAGACTCCAGCAGTTTGAGCCAGCGGTCTGCAGCGTCCTTTAACTTCTAGAATAGGGTCTTCGGAGTCTCTCCCGGCGCACCTCGTTCTTGCCTGAACTTGAGACGGTGCGACTCGTCATCTACCCCCAATCGGTCCATTACGTACTGCTTCACATGCCCATAGGCAGCCGGACCATCCCTGTTAGCGATTTGGTAGGCGGCCTGGGCCTCGCCTGTGAGCAAGGGGGCCAGGTAGAAAGGCCAACGATCCGCTGGCCAAGCGCTGGCCCTCGCGGCCCTCTCAAAATTGAGGAAGAAGGAAATGAGGTCTTCTCCCGGCACGTATTTCTGTAGGGGAATCACTGCCCCAGGAAGTGCAGGTCCCCTCCCTTGACCTAGGCGCAGTAGCAATTGCCTCTGTCCCTCTGCTTATTTGGCCATGTTTTCAGCCTGGGTCTGAATGGCAGCAGAAAATACAGCGCGGTCCATCTCCGCCTGGTTCGCGTTTTTGTCCATGGCCTATTCCAGCTTGTTCTGTCCCTCCTTTAGTTGATATACGAGATTTTCCATCCTGTATTGGACGGTTTATGCCCGCATTCTCCACCACTTGTCACAGGTTTCACCAGGGAGGAACTACCCAGGAGAGGACACTCAAAGGAGACTCTATAGTCTGTATTCTTCTTTTTCTCTTCCGTTTATTTATGGTACCCAGAATTGATAACAGTTCTGGTATTTGGAGGTTGAGTCCTGGTTCAGGAGGTATTCCTGTCTTCACCGAGGATTCGGATATGCACACCTGGGAACACGGATCTCCGTTGGTTTCCCGGAAAGTAAAGAACAAAACAAAACAAAAAACTCGGGTCAGGACGGGGGACCGAGAAATCCTTAGATTCGGGTAGGGGTTGTGAGGGAGTGTCACCACTTGCCACCACCTTGTGCAGCCTAGCTTGGGTTTTTAGGTACAGAGACGGTGTCCTCCCTTTATGAAGTTCCCTTCCCCGCCCAGTGCCCGGAAACCCCCCGTAGCCGGAACCGTACCTTGTCCAGCCACGCTCCTCCTGGAGAGTGGCGGGGCGATGCGTTGTCTCGTTGGCCTCCTGGCGTCTCCATGTCCTCCGGAACGTTGGTTTGGGCTTCCTTTTCCACAGGAGTCCAGGGCCTCGTCCACAGGATCTGCTTGTCCTCTGCTTCTTCGCGTCCTCCGGTGTTCGCGTTCGCTTCCTCTCTCCGAAGCGCATTCTCCTCCCCCTTGCTTACGCTGCCTTCTTTTGATAGGGCTGTAGGGGAAGACGTCATCTGGTACATCATACGGGGCTCCTCCCCGAGGATGCTCAGTGAAGAATTAAAGGGACATTCCGAAGCCTGTGTATGGAGTTTCAGTCTCATCGCTTATCAGGGAGTAGATTATCATCTCTCCCAGTCCATCCTCAGCCCCACGACAGTGAAAAAGAAGTAGACACAGGAGAGACACAGGGAAGGCAAACGAAAAAAGAACACTGAGGCAGAAAGCAAGTGATGGGGTAGATAGAATTGAGGTAGAGAGAGAGGATTGAGCATGATATGAATAGATGTAGGCAGAGAGAGGGGCAAGTTCGTGAGAGAGAGGTAGAAAGAAATTAAGTAGAATGATTAATATTGGGTATACTGAGAGAACGATGAGGTAGATAAAGGTGAGGAAGAGGAGCTGAGACAGAGAGAGAGGATGAAGATGCATAGAGATGTATAGGTAGGAAGAGAGTTAAGATAGAAGAGGTCAGGTGAAGTCCGGAGAGAGAAATAACAGAGAGATTATTTTTTAACTTAATTGCCAACTACTTCTTGCAAGTAAGAGGATTAAGGCTGGGCAGGCCAGGTATGTACACTAAGTGGCAGATTTATTATTTTTTAGCACAATGCTATGCAGCAACCAAAGTGGGTGCTCTGTATATTGCAAGGATGGTGCAAAGCAGTGGAGACCTATATTGATTAAATATGTCCTGGTCCTGCTTACTACTGAGGGTAAGCGTAACTCGCGTAATTTCGTGTAGCGTAATTACGTGAAATTACTACAAAATGACACTAAATTATGAGCAATTACACAAAATTAAGCTTGCACTCAAAACAATACCTGAACGTTACGTTCAGGTAAAAATTCAACTTGAAATTATAATTTTGAGTCGATTTCCAGTTGCTTGCATTTGAAACACTGCTGCTTGCATTTCGATTTGTAGTTTTGTGCTCAAGATACCTGAATGGTCTGCTCAGGTAAAAAATCTACCTGTAACGTTTTCTGCTTGCCCACATTAAAGGAACAGCCACTTGTGCTCAAAACAATGCTGTTCGTGTTCGGATTTGCCCTAAAAAATTACCGAACGGTCCGCTTGGGTAAAAAATCTGCCTAAAATGCCGCTTAGGTTAAAAAATTACTCTAATAATTAAAGACAGGGAAAGCAACAGGTCCAGATAAGGTTCCAGGGGACCTGTTCAAGTCAGAACCAGCAGAGTGGGGACCCTATATAAACGTTCGGTCAAACAGGATTCTGGCGGGAGACAGAATTCTCGAGTCATGGTGTGGTACAGAGATAATTCCCTTGTTCAAAAAGGGTGATAGATCCACCCCTAGTAATTATCACCGGATAAGTCTGATCGACAACCTACAAAAACTGTTTTGTTGGCCAGCTTCTAGTCAGACTGAATGGATGAATGGATTGATGAGTCAAAAATTCTATCTCCGGTGCAAGCTGGGTTTCGAAAGAGAGTGAGCGCAATAGATCAGATTTTTAGATTAAACTTAATTGCCTCGAAGTACTTAAAAGCTTTCAAAAGACCATTTATATATGGCATTTGTGGACCTAAGAGCCACATTTGATTTGGTTCCCAATAAATTACTCTGGTACACCTCAGCCCAAACGGAAATCAATATTGAATTGCTTGAAATGCTGAAAAGACTACATGAGAATAATTTTTACCCAAGTCAGGTGGGGGGCAGGCGGTGATCTCACCGAGCGAATACCTTAGATCGAGGAGTCAAACAAGGGTGCGTGCTTGCCCCAACGTTGTTTTCACTATACATAAACAATGTGATTAAACATTTGGGTCTAAGCACTCATGACTCACCAAAATTGGGGGGGTGGTGTATCAATCCCCACATTTTTATTTGCAGATGACACTTTACTGCTATCCCGCACTCCAGTTGGGCTACAAAATCTTCTAAATAAATTTGCTGGTTTTTGCGACCTATGGCGGCTGTAGCTAAATATCTCCAAGACTAAGATAACAGTTCTTAGACCTCATAAAACATTCAAAGTAGAATATTTTATGAAGGGGGAAGTGTTGCAAACCGCAGAACATTTTTATTACCTGGGTGTTAGATTGGACAAATCAGGCAACTGAAAGTCCCAAACTTTAATAAACAAAATGATCTAACTCCAGAGTACATTTGCGGTTATCAAAAAGTATAAAGCAACCACCCCCAGATCTGTCACTCTATCAATGGAGGTCTATAGGTCAAAAGCACACACTGCAGCCCTGCATGGGGCAGAAATCTGGGCAGCAAGATGTACCATTGGACTAACGGTTAAGGAGAATAATTTCATGAGATCATTATTCAAACTACCCAAATGTACACCAGCCATTACCCTGTACTATAACACAGGATTAAAGAGAATCGGTGACCTAGAGTCATTAAAACCATTGCTGTTTTGGATACGATTGTGGCAGAACCCCGAACTCTCTTCCTATAGACAAGCAATGGAAGAGTAAAAAAATTATGAGAACTGTAATCCCATCCCCTGGTTCAGACATATCAGAACACAACTCAGTGAGCTAGGGATGAGTATGTTCTAGGATGACCTCATATTGATAAATAAAAACACCAGATTAATGATCAAAGAAGCATTCTGGAAACATAGAGTATCTATGTGGCACAGTAATGCAAAAACTGGCGAACTGGTTGATGTGTTTTTAACTTTTAAACCAGTGCCTGCCCCCGAGTTATTTATGGATGCATATGTACCCCCCTACGCACGAACTTCATATCTAAAATTTAGGTTAGGTACATTGCAAGTAAGCAAGTTCACAAATAAATGGAAGGTAAACAAGGCTAAATCATTACACTGCACACAGTGCCGGTGTTCTAACTAGATGATCTCCCCCGTAGGTTTGGTCTCCCCCTACGTCAGAGGGGAGCTTAGAAATACAGCTATAAGCTACTAGATGATCTCCCCCGTAGGTTTGGTCTCCCCCTACGTCAGAGGGGAGCTTAGAAATACAGCTATAAGCTACTAGATGCTCTCCCCCGTCGGTTTGGTCTCCCCCTACGTGGCTTACAAATACAGCTCTAACCTGCTTTGTTGGTTTGGCTCCCCCTACGGGGCTTACAAATACAGCTTTAACCTGCTTTGTTGGTGCCTGGCCGTATGTCTATACCTCCCCTAAAGCGCTTCTGCTATTTGTGCGTGCGCCTGACCGAAAACTCTTATGGCATGTGTAAAATTGGCAAATATTTACTTTTTTAAGCAATAATTGTGAATCTATTTTCGTATGTAGCATATGCATACGGTAAAGGAAAATGTTTGTTTTCACCAATTCTTTGTATTCTAAAGAATTTCTAGATTTTGACAAAAGAAGTATTTTTTGTTAGAATAATACCACGATTTTTTATAAATATATAAATATATTTATACCTACATATACATATATATATATATTACAATACTTATAACAATGAGAAAGATGAATCCAGCAAAGTACAATTAATATGCTATTTGTTGATAAATTGAGTACTCCTAGGTTTGCGCTCCGCTGCCTTCAACCTATGCGCTCCAACTAAGGAGGGCGCTTTCAAACTGTGCAACTACATGTCTGAATCATGGTTGCATCTTCTGTTTTGTTGTCCCGCCCTTGACGCTCCAGAAGACTTCTTTTAAAACCCTTATATTTAAAAAGGGGCAACAGTACATCTTGTGAGGCATCTGCTCTCTGCTTTACTTCCCCAGATATTCAAGTGCTTGTAAGGTCTGGAAAATATGTGAGACTCCTGGACAATCTGCTTTCACCCTCTTCTGTCCGCACCCTATCAGTTCCTCCCCCCAAAAACTCATCACCGACTTTATTTGCACTTTGCCATAGCGTCTCTGTACCAAATTATTTTATCCTTGGTTTTGGAACCCAGTCACAAGATTACAATAGTAACTACAATACTGCCTCGTCACTAATATGTGTATGAATTTAAATATTGATGGTTTGCTTTGTTTATGCTTTTTAACGTTGTAACAGCGCTATGATGACATTTTATTGCATTGGTTATAATTAACTGTGCTAATTTAATCAACTAGAGTGCCATTAATTTGATCAATAGAATTTTTTTTTAAAAGCACTTTATAAGTCTATCGTGAAGCACTATGTACAGATTGTAGCAGTTGTATTTTAACCCCTTTGCTGCTAGGGCCTTTCCCGCCCCACCTCCCCCCTGTGCTCAGCCTTATTTTGTTTATTATGGTAGTTTGCACTTAGGCCCCTGTAACTTTTTGTCCACATAAGGTTTTAATGTAAAATATTGTGCCCTTATTCCCAACACCCTGATGATTTTAAAGGTACCCAGGGTTTGTGTATTCCCCTGGAAAAGACCCAGAAATTTTCAAAAATACTTAAAAAAATTGCCTTTTTCTAAAAACAATTGTTCTAAATTGCTGCAGTAGAAAGCGTCTGGTTTGTGTCTTGTAAATGGCATCAACAAAGTGTTTGTGGTGATGAAATCCCCATCATCTCAGATTTCTGGGGCAAGTAGACTCTTGACAGTAAACCAAAATTTTCTATGAAGTTTTTATTTTTTACTGTGACATAGTCAATTGTTGCATTTATTTTTTTCTTTCAACCTCCTTCCAGTTAGTGTTAGGAATTGTTTTCAAAACAATAATGGATCCCAGAAAACTATACATTTTTGAAAACTAGACAAAAATTTGAATTCAGTAATGGGGCCATTTGTCTAAATCCTTTAACGATTTCCTATATAAATTTACATTTGACAATAGTAAATCAATCAATCAATCAATCAATCAATCAATCACAGAATTTGTAGAGCGCACTACTTACCCGCGAGGGTCTCAAGGCGCTGGGGAGAACAAAGGGGGGGGGGGTGCTGCTACTGGTCGAACAACCAGGTCTTGAGTAGCCTCCTGAAGGTCAGCAGGTCTTGGGTCTGTCTTAGGCTTAGTGGAAGGGTGTTCCAGGTCTTGGCGGCGAGGTGGGAGAAGGATCTGCCGCCGGTGGTAGTTCTTCGAATGTGAGGGACGGTGGCGAGGGAGAGGTCGGCGGAGCGGAGCTGGCGGTTGGGGACGTAGAAGAGGAGTCGTCTGTTGAGGAAGGCTGGGCCAGTCTTGTGGAGTGCCTTGTGTGCGTGGATGAGGAGTTTGAAGGAGATTCTCCTGTTGACGGGGAGCCAGTGCAGGTTCCTCAGGTGGGGGGTGATGTGGCTGTGGCATGGTACATCGAGGATCAGGCGTGCGGAGGCGTTTTGTATGTGTTGCAGTCGCTTGATGAGCTTGGCCGGGGCTCCCGCGTAGAGGGCGTTCCCATAGTCAAGTCTGCTACTGACGAGGGCCTGGGTGACTGTTCTTCTTGTATCTGTCGGGATCCACCTGTAGATCTTGCGAAGCATGCGGAGGGTGTTGAAGCAGGAGGAGGAGACTGCGTTGACTTGCTTGACCATGGAGAGCGTTGAGTCGAGGATGACTCCCAGGTTGCGTGCGTGGTCGGTGGGTGTCGGGGCTGCTCCTAGTGTCGTTGGCCACCAGGAGTCGTCCCAGGCTGAGGGGTTGGAGCCCAGGATGAGGACCTCTGTCTTGTCCGTGTTCAGTTTTAGTCGGCTGATCTTCATCCACTCGGCGACGGCCTTCATTCCTTCATGGAGGTTGGATTTGGCGGCGAGGGGGTCCTTGGTGATGGAGAGGATCAGTTGAGTGTCGTCGGCGTAGGAGATTATGTTGAGGTCGTGCTGTCTGGCGATGCGTGCGAGCGGGGCCATGTAGATGTTGAACAGTGTTGGGCTGAGGGATGATCCCTGGGGTACGCCGCAGATGATCTCGGAGGCTTCAGATCGGAATGGTGGGAGGCGGACTCTCTGGGTTCTGCCGGCGAGGAAGGAGGTGGCCCATTCCAGGGCCTTGTCTCGGATCCCTGCGTCATGGAGCGTGCGCGTAGAGTGCGGTGGCAGACAGTGTCGAAGGCGGCGGAGAGGTCCAGCAGGATGAGGGCTGCGGTCTCACCGTTGTCCAGCAGGATCCTGATGTCATCGGTGGTGGCGATGAGGGCAGTCTCAGTGCTGTGGTTGCTGCGGAACCCCGATTGGGATGGGTCCAGGATGCTGTTTTCTTCGAGGTATCGGGTTAGCTGTTTGTTGACGATCTTCTCGATGACCTTGGCTGGGAACGGAAGCAGGGAGATGGGCCGGAAGTTCTTGAGGTCTCTCGGGTCCGCCTTGGGTTTTTTGAGTAGGGCGTTGATCTCTGCGTGTTTCCAGCTCTCTGGGAAGGTCGCGGTCTCGAAGGAGAGATTGATGACGTTGCACAGGTGGGGTGCGATGGAGCTGCTGGCTTTGTTGAAGATGTGGTGCGGGAAAGGGTCTGACGGGGAGCCGGAGTGTATTGTGCTCATGGTCTTGATGGTGTCATCAATGTTCACGCTGGCCCAGGCTGGCAGGGAGTCGTGGTCGATGGTGTGTGGCGGGTCTGGTGCATCGATCTTAGTTGGGGCTGTCTGGGTGTTGAAGCTGTCGTGGATGTCGGCGATCTTGCGGTGGAAGAAGGTGGCGAGGGAATCGCACAGGGCTTGCGACGGCGGGATGTCGTTGGTGTTGGAGCTGGGGTTGGAGAGTTCCTTCACGATGTTGAAGAGCTCCTTGCTGTTGTGTGCGTTGTTGTCCAGGCGGTCTTTGAAGGAGATTCTCTTGGCGGACTTGATGAGGTGGTGGTGGTTACGGATGGCGTCTTTGTGTGCTGCGTGGCTGTCCGGTGTCTTATCACTGTGCCATTTCTTCTCTAGTTTCCGGCAGGTACGTTTGGAAGCTAGGAGTTCCGAGGTGAACCAGCTGGCTCTTTTGGTGGTGTCACTGTAGGTGAGTTTTTTCAGCGGGGCGAGGGTGTTGGCACAGTCGTCCATCCATCGTCTGAGGCTGCAGGCAGCGTCGTCGGTGTTGGATGGGTCGGAGGGAGGGCTGAGAGCGAGGTTTGCCCGTAGTTGGTCTTCGGTGACTTTGCTCCAGCAGCGGCGTGGGATCTGTTGGGTGCGGTGGTGTGTGGTGGGTTTCTGGAAGGTGAAATGGATGCAGCGGTGGTCGGTCCAGAGGAGTTCCGTGGTGTGGCTGAAGGAGACGTGGGAGCTTGAGGAGAAGATGGGTTCAAGCGTGTGGCCGGAGGAATGGGTCGGTGTTGTGACGAGCTGCCTCAGACCGAGGTTGGCGAGGTTGTCGATCAGGGTGGTGGAGTTGCTGTCGTTGTTGTTCTCCAGGTGAAAGTTCAGGTCTCCGAGGAGGATGTAGTCGGTAGAGGTCAGGGCGTGCGTGCTGATGAAGTCGGCGATGGAGTCGCTGGGGTCGGGGCCCAGGGGGTCTGTAGACAAGGGTGCCTCTAAGGGTGGTGTTGGGGTCCGTGTGGATCTGGAAGTGCATGTGTTCGGCGGTGCTGAGAGTGTCGTCGGTGCTGGTCGAGACCCTGATGGTGTTCTTGTGGACGATGGCGATTCCTCCTCCTACTGCGTTGATGCGGTCTCTACGGGTGATCTTATAGCCGTCTGGGATGGCTATGGCGATGTCGGGGGCGGAGGAGTCGTTCATCCAGGTCTCTGTCAGGAAGGCGACGTCTGGTGATGATGTGTCGAGCAGGTCCCAGAGCTCGACGGCGTGTTTGCGTGCGGAGCGGGTGTTCAGTTGGATGCATCGGAGGTGGTTGAGGTACTTCTTGGAGGGCGCCAATGCACTAAAGCATTAAAAAAATAGCCATTTGTGTCAACGTTTTCACCTGTAATTTTTATAATTTTCCCAAATAATATAACATTGAATAGGCAGGATCCTTCTTTTTTTGGGATATATAGGACTTATAGGTTCACCAAGAACCCGAGCAACCCAGATCCAAAAACTGAGCTGCGTCTTGCACTGGTTTTTCATTGAGTACTGTGTTTATCGCAATTCATTTGGTAAATATAAACAGAGTAAAGTAGGTACAAAGGAAAGCAATATATTTCTTAAACAAAATATAGAGTTTATAAGCAGTGTGTTTTGCATATCTCCAAAATTGTGGCTACCCATGCAAGCATGTGATTTAGATGACATTTTTTAAATGACTTCTTCTTTCCCAATTTTTTACATTAGGAAGGCTTAACTGCAAAGAAAGTTAATTGGTAATAACAGTTCTTCTACTATTCTGTTTTCCCCTAAGTCTCCCTATAAAAATGCTATCTTACTTATGTGTGTAGGCCTAGTGCCCACGACAGGAATTGGCCCAAAATGCAACGTGGACCCACCACATTTTTAAAATGAAAACTGGCCCTTTTTTTGCCTAGCTATGGATTTTGAATCCTCGCTCTTCAGGCACCTCGCGAAACCTTGCCAACCTATAAATTTTTTTAAATTATACACTAAGGGCCCCATGAGGATGGTGGGCGGACAACCCTAGCGGTGTTCTTACCATCTGCCAGCTATGGGAGGTCCCACACTGCCAATTAGTATGCGACCGCTACCGTGGCGGTCGCATCCCGCATCTTTGACTTTGCCTCGGGCGCTGCTGTAAGCAGCACCCACCGCAAAGCCAAAGAGGCATGTCGTGCATTGCCATGGACAAAGTGGCAGGCACGGCGCGGTGCCTGGCACCTTCTGGATGGCAATGAGGGGTGGTACCATAGATAGCCCCCAAGTGCAGCCCCCCCCCCGCCAACCCACTTGGGGGCCCGCAACGGGCCCCCAAAGCAATTCCTGCCATCATTTCCATGGCGGCGAAGCCGCCATGGAAAGGCCTTCACATCACACCATCCTAATATGGATGGCGGTGCCTGTTAGGCACCGCCAACATACTAGTTCTGCCCGGCTGGCAATCGGAATGATTGACTGCTGGCTGAAAAGCGGCGGACGCACTTTGCGTCCGCTGTGAAACCCCCTCCATTGTAATATGAAGGGGGTTTCAATCGTTACGATGTGGTGGCGGTCGCCACCGTCGGCTCGGCGGTGGTGAACGTCACGACATCCTAATGAGCCCCCAAGTGAAATCCAGTATGGGGTCACTTGTGTGGCTCTCTTTAGGTTCTGTGTCCCAGAATCCCTTGCAAACCTCAAACTTCTCAAAAATTAAACCTAATTTTCCTTTAATTTCTGTGATGGAAAACTGCCTTTATCTACAAAATTCTACCCACCCCGTATTCCACAAGTCTCCTGATAAAAACGGTAGCTCACTTGTGTGGGTAGGCCTAGTGCCTGCAGCAGGAAACGGCCCAAAATGCAACGTGGACCCACCACATTTTTGCAGTGAAAAGTGACCTTTGTTTTTCAAAGTGCCTAGCTTTGTATTTTGAATCCGAGCTCTGCTGGCACCTACCGAAACCTAGCAAACGTATACATTTTTGACAAGGTAAGTACATGATTGTGAAACCAAAAGATATCCCTGTATACACAATGTACATAAATATTTAAACATTGTCAGCGAAAAAAATTAATTCAATATTTTAAAAGAAAGAAAAAGACGCACCCGTGTAAAAGAACAAGTTCACAAAGAACTCAATGGCAGTGGCACTAGGTATGTAGCAGATAGGCTTACCCGTTAACCATCAATCCTGAACACTCGAGTGAGGCTCTATGTCAAAACTTTGGGAACGTCGTGTTGAAAAATTCCGCACAGGTGGGAAAGCCTTTTATTACGTAGCCCAATTCCTAGTGGAATACACTTCCCAGTCACATTCTGAAATGCCCAGACTATTTAGTATTCTGAAGAGACCTAAAAATTGAGCTCTTCTGAAATCTCTTCTCCTTGCTAACAGTTGCACTTCCGTAGAGCGGAGATACAAGGTGGGGATTCGGACGTTATAAGTTATAAAGTACAGAAAACAACGCAAGATATGCCTCCATGGCACAAACTTCTTCCTCACATTCAATAACAACGGTATTGCTTCATTATCAAATTGTGTTATTGATTAGCTCTCAGTTGGCGGAAGTTAAAAAAACGATACATCTTCTTTCATGAGGGCATGTTGTAGTTGTCCAAAACCAGAGGGGGGCTGGAGAAAGTGATAGATAGTTGTAATGAATTTTAAAAGTGACTGGTGTCTTCAAATGTACATATTCAAGACCAAATCTATTAAAAAAAAAAAAGTGGAATACTGCAAGGCAAGCAGTGGAAATCAAAGAACTATTGGGCCATGAAAACAGTACTGCACTAAGCAGAATTTATAAAATATAACTTAGAAGCCTGGTGGGTCTACGAAAGTGCAATCGACAAATTCTTTTCCACTTGCATCAGGGAATTCAAGAGATATTGTCAATAAAGTTGTTAAACCACACAAATCGATTTAATTAAAATAGGGAGCAGAAACACATTGTGACATGTCAAGGAGGGCATGCAAAATGTTAATTTGGCAAATGCGGGGCGAATAGAAATCGATATGGGTGCTAAAAAAGACATTTAATGATCTGTGCCTATAGAAATTCTGGACTCAGGCACAGTAGATCTGGAAAATGGATACCACTATAATTTTAAAAATAAATAAATGCAATGAGACTAATCTTCCTTGCTAGGGAGTCTAACAAGCAACTAACTTTAAAAAAAATCTGTATGCAAAGCCATAAAATTCATTGATTTTATCAGTCAGGAACATGCTCGTTCCCTGTACATCAAGATTATGTGTGGTTCTCTCTCAGTAACAACTTTTAGCAATTAGGAAGCTGAACCAGTAAATTAAAATTGAATTTGTATTACCAAAATGCATGATAAAGTGATGAAACTGTTCAGTTTTTCTGTCCAATTTATGCCAAACTAAAGTCCAAAGGAATTGTTCGCATGTACAGAGCCTGTACCTATGAAATAGCAGGATATAAAATATATATAAGTGAAATGTACTCCATTATGGCTGTGGGTGTTTGTTTATTTTCAAATTATATATTGGTTGTTTACATGTAAAGTGTTGGTCAGTGTACAAATTAATACATAATTGTGGTTTCGAATGTTTCTAGATGTTTGCACATAGCATAGTGAATTTAAATTATCGTTAGACACAATATAAACTTTAGCTACTGATGTAGCTTCAATATCCGATAAAATGGTAAATGTACCATAAACTTATCTATCTCTTATTTTTAATAGGTTTATTATTGCATTAAATTCATAGACATTTTAAATATGTTAAGAAATTAATTTTTATATTGTTTAAGAAAATGTATAAAAATCACACTATAACGAATGATTGGCATACTAATTAAGCAAATTGAAAACAGTTTGAACTAAAAATTAAAAAGATTGTTAATAATGGAAAAAACATGACTTGATGGAAAGATGGATTACTTATACTTTTTTCTTAAACATTAATAAAAAAAATATTTCTATGGAACAAAGCGTTATAGATAGACACAATAAATTTGGAAAGATGGCAAATTTATACTCACAGTTCGTATTTCTGTAAGGATATCATATTTTAAAAGTGCCAAGTTTAAAAGTTAAGGGGGTTAGTGGCAAGGAGAAGAAGACCATCAAACAGATATGATTTATATGAACTAGTAGTTGAAAAATGCAAATCTAACTGGCAATGAAATGTTAGGTGAAAAAAAAGAAAATCAGTGAAAATGAATATGACAAAAGTGAACAAGCCACTTACATCTCCCACCAGAAGCCAGACTCCGACACAGCATTGTGGCACCTTTGGAAAATCAAGTACCAAACATACTAATCTTAAATGTAGCTTCCATGTGCCATCCACGCTCTGCCATCATGTGCAAAAAATGTAAAGGATATAAAAAATATAAAGCCTTAGGGGCCGATTCCGATCTCGGCCGGTAGGGCACCGAATCGGATTCGGCTTAACCGGATCCGATTCGGAGGCCTGTTTCCCGACCGATTCGTACGTGCGTCCGGCCGAGCGAGTACGATGCGAGCGCACGCGAAATCGCCGACCGACTTGTTCGCGGGTCCGAAGCGCTCTGACCGACTCGCATGGACACGACTCGCACCGCGCAATGGAGACGTTCCCCGGCCGGGCAAGTACGATGCGCGCCGCGAGCAGTCCGACCGACTCGCGCCGTCCGGCTCGAAAGAGCAGTCGGAGCCGGACTTTGGGGGTCCGTGTCGGACCCCCCTGTACACCTAGCCGCGCGAGTCGCACACAGGGGGGACCCATGGGTCCCCCCCTACCTGTGCATGTACGCCGCGAGTCGCTTTGAGGCGTACCCGCTGTAGGGGGCACCGTTGTTCGCCTCGCACCCATTGAGTCAATGTGAGCCCGCGTACGCGTTGTACGTCCGGCTCCCATTGACTTCAATGGGAGTCCGACCGACTCGAGTCCGATTGCATGCGTGCGCATCGTACTCGTTCGGTCGGACTGCCAGAGTCCGATTCGGTCGGAAATCTCTCCGGGTCCGGCTCGGTCGGAGAGATTTCCGGCCTGAATCGGAATCGGCCCCTTAGTGTTAAAAGGAAGAAAAAAGAGAGAGCCTTGTAATGGGTACATTGAAGTATGTAACACAATAATAAACATGGAATATTCCTGAATAGCCCGCACAAACAAATGAACTAATGATGAGAACATTCTTTATGTCAATAGCCTGATTCTTCAAAGTTAAAGTAATAGAGAGCAACTTGAAAAACAAAAGGTCAGGCTGTAGGATGAAAAAAAGTATTGGTAAACACTTGAACATGGTAATTTAGTATCTAAACAACCTATAATATAACAAATAGACAAAAGTTGAAATTAGTGATTAGGTGGACAAACCACTCGAAATATAAATTAAGGTGTTAACAGATAAAGGATAAAGTACGGTAAAGTTGAATACTTACTCAATACTGTAGGAAAAACGGATGAGGATGCTGGATGACTTTCATCAGGAACCACAAGTTCAACTGAGGCTTGCAACCTGGATATTCTTCATGGATCAACAAGGTCCACATAGGAGGACAAGTAAGGTATAACTCCTTGGCGATACACATGAAAGCAACAAAGCTAGCAATAAAGTGGGTGATTTGCATAATTTTAAACAAGAAAACCAGTGAACAATCCTTAACTCACAGCTTGAAAAAGATCCTGGCTTCAGGAACTCCAAAGATCTTCCAAACAAAATTTTATAAACAACTATTTGCCAAAATTAATGAAAAGTCTCTCTACACTTCCTGGTCAAATTTGCCCAATCTAACCTTGACTTGCTGGGGTCCTATTGCCTTGACTGTATTCAATAATACAAAGGTGAGTGGAATATGCTACTTTGATTACATTTATTAATGAGCAATATGTACACTGTTGAGTTTGGAGGGTATGGAAACGTATTTCTGCCCAGGCGACTTTTGTTATGTGGGAGTGGAGTAACAGGAATGAAAACAAAAGGAAAAGCACAGTGCCTACTGACACCTTACTGAAATAAAATATGAAGAAAATAATAACTGCGATAAGCTGAAAATAGGGAACGAGCCACGTTAGAAGGAACAAACTGCCATCTCACATGGCTGTAAAATATAACAATGCTTCAAGATAGCAAAAGAGAAAGTTATTAAGCCAATGAAAATGGCGAATGTAAAGTACTCATAGCAGAAATTAAGGCCAAATTGTTACCAACACGTGCATATGGATGAGAAATAATGTAAGATGCAGAGACCGGTATACTTGAATGAATGGTGACAAGATTGTATAAACAACTTTCGAAATTAACCAAGATCAACATCGCCCGACAAAGTATATTTGAAAATCTCAGTAACAAAATATCCACTCCCTATATCTACAGCATTTATGATGCTCTACAACAAATTGCGCTCAACTGCAGATTATATATTGTGGCACAAGGATTTTAGACTGAAAACAACTTTAAAAGGAGGAAAGGAGGCTATAAGAAATATCTTGAAAGCAGCATTGGGAGGCTTGAATTAGCCACTTTGTAGAAAGGCAATAGATATGGGCAAACTTTCAAAAGAGTGGTAAACCAATTGATTAAACTGCTAATTGGGTAACAGATAAAGAAAAGCTTTAGAAGCGATTACATGGGTGGCTGGTCTTCAAATGATACACCACCCAAACAGAATTGACTGTTCTGGGAACAACATACCATTGGAAAATTCAAACAGGCATACACTGCACTGGACTCAGTGAGAGACACAAACTAGATTTACTACCAAAATGGAGGTGAAGCGGCCAAGAAAAATCAACAGTTGCCGCCGATATCACCAAGGAGATGATACTTTACCACATGTCAAATGTATCTGACCTGCTATGGCAACACAGAGAAGAAGTGCTTATTAAGCAAAGAGTTTAACAAGCAAGGAGTCAGGAGCTGTAGAAACACACTGATGGAATCATTGGACGCAAGAAACACAATGATAAACATTACAATAGTACAGTTCCTGGCCTTTTTTTAAACCATAGTTAGTGTAAAGGATCTGACATTAATGGTGTTGGAGTGGGCTGATAAAAGGAGGCCCAGAAAGGAATCCGTGGTGTGATTCGTCATGCATGAACAGGCTGCTACAAAAATGGGCATAAGCTGCTCCATAACCCGTCAAGCCGTATATCATTAAAACATCGTTTATGTCTGCTCGCAGGGGTTTAGCACTTTAAATGCAATTTGCGAAAAAGCATTAACACGATTAACTCAGCTCTGAAAACCTGTACCAATATCACCATACACCATTTTCCGGGCATGCATTTGCACAATAGGGTATCTTCTATGTCAAATGTAAACATTGCATAATCTTTGGCCTGTTAACCTAACCACGCACATTGGCAATTTATCCAATATTTTCAATGGGTTGATTAGTAAATTTTATAGATGGTACCCAATAAAGGAATAAAAAGGTTTCTTGACAGGAACTTATGGGGTGCTTCGCTATGCATTGACAGCTGCTAGGGAAACAAACTTAAGTTGATAACTATCCCTTTAAAACATGTACCAATGAAAAGTCAAATTAATTATGTTTGCTGAGGTTTAGCACTTTAAGTGCAATCTGGATAAATGCATAAAGACAATCAAGTCAGTTGGTAATGCTTATACCAGTGTTACCATAGCCCCCAACGCCTTTTTTCATAAACATGAATATCCACAATAGGCTTTACAAAATTTAACAAATGCTGATTGTATAGCCTTTCTTGGACAATGAAATTAACCTGCCCCCTATTACATTAAGCTATCTATCAATAAAAACTCAAATAGGACTGCTCGCGGAGGTTTGGCACTTTTAGTGCAATCAGCATAAATGCATTAACAAAATCACATTATCTCGTAAAGCCTGTAGCAGTATCTCCGAACATCCTGCACACCCCTCACTTCTCGGCATGATTTGGCATAATAGGCTTTCCTCGATGTAATATTTGCACATGGTATAGCTTTTCCAGGGCTGTCACCCTGACCTTGCATACTGGCATTTTATTCAAAAAAATTTGAATTAACTATATAGTACATTTTAATGTGCTTCCTAAATAAGAAATCAAAATGTCTGTTTAGGATTAACACTTATTTTTAAATTTATAGGTACATGACGTATTATGTATGTCTATTGCAAGGGTTATGGTTACAATGGATTTTTAAAGAATTTTTGGAGTATTAACAAAACATTACATAATGGCACTTTTTTAGAAACAAAACTAACAGGAGGGGTATTAACATTTTATATTTGTTTGCTAGGAAATAAATGATATGGTTTGAGCTTGATGGCAAAAAATTTTTAGAATTTCTTTTTAATTTATATGTTTGGTTATGTATGTCCTTTGCTGAATTTATGGTTTAAATTGACTAATAAAGTATTTTAATAATAAAAAAAAAAAAAGAAAAATGAATCTAGCAAGGCAAAAAAGTGAACAGGGGATCTTAACTTAATAACTGTCCAGCAAACCACCATAAAGGATACAGGCCAGTAAACTCCCAATCTTATTGTATTTAAAAAATATGGACAAAAGCTCACTACAAAAAAATGTATTACAACAGTATATGGAACAAATAATTGGGGAACAAATTGGTCTACACAATAGCATTTGTCCATGCAAAACATAGTAACATTTTTAGCTCTTTGAATTATTATTGAAATAACGTGACAAACACGATAGAGTTGTCAAAATGTAATCAGGCGTAAGAGAATACTTTCTAACTTACTACACAAATGGACAGTCCAGCACATATCGATTCGATGTCAAACCGCACGCTCCACCCCCCATGCAGAAACAGTAACAAAGTCTGCACTCCTTCACCAAATACAACAGAGTGCAATACAGCGGCAAGCAAACTCTACCAATGGATCGCCAAATGCGCCAACTCCCTCGCCCACCATCTAGAACACCAAGAGACGACACAACATAAAAGCAAAATGGTTCACAATGGATCTGGGGGGAATACAAGCACTCATGCCAAAGACTGGAGAAGAGGAGGAGAAACAGAAAAAAACCAGAATGACACCCCGCCTACATAGCAGGTATCACAGCACACCACCAAGTCATCACTCATCAAATAGACAAAGAAAAACTTCATCCAAGACAGAATCCTCTCCAACGCCCACAACTCCAAGGAAATCTTCGCCATTATACAGGAATACCAAAAAAACAATAGCAAAAGAACCGACGTCCCTCCATACCAAGACCGCTGCAACAAAGTAAGGTCCTTCTTTCACCAAAAGATCAAAATGCTCTAACACAACCTTGAGAACAAAGACGACAACACCGCCTCAACACACACCACAAACGACGCCATCCACCAGACCCTTCTCACCTGAAGAGTTCTCACCACAGAAAACAACTTAAAGACAATTAAGAGCATTCAGTCCGGAGCACCTACTGACCCCTGCCAGACGCACATTTTAGACAGAGCAGACACTGCCTTCGAACCAGAACTTTGCAGAAATATGAACTGCTGCCTGAAGACCGCCACATTCCCTGACAACAGGAAGAACGCCGAAGTCAACACCATACTAAAAGAAGCCCGCCGCAGAACCAACAAATCACAAAAACATGAGGCCCATGTTTATGCTCCCTTTCAATGCAAAATTAATCGAAAATGACGTCAACACCCAGCTAGCACATTATATAGAAAAAAAAACATCAGAGACACCTCTCAATCCAGATTCAGCAACAACCACAGCACCGAAAACAGCCTCGTCACTGACACTAATGACATACGCAGGCTCCTCGACCAAAGCCACAAGGCAGCCCTCATCATTCTGGAGCTATCAGCAGGCTTCAACACCATCTCGGACCACACACTAGTCAACAGGCTCCATGACGCCGGCATCTGAGAAATAGCATTAGACTGGATAAGATCTTTCCTCTCATGCAGAACACAGAGAATCCGACTCCTGCCCTTCGTCTCAGAAACAACAGATATCAGATGCAGAGTACCACAAGGATCCTCCGTCAGCCCCACACTCTTCAACGTCTACATAGACACCATCACGACCATCGTCGGAAAACAATAAATAAAAATTGGCTCGTACAAAAATGACACCAAGCTCATCCTCGCACTCACCAAGGAAGACAACATAACCAGGAGCAATTTCCAAGAAGGGATGAAAGCCATTGCAACCTGGATGAGCAACAGCTGACTGAAGGTCAACGCAGAGAAAACAGAAGTCATCATACTCTGCTGCACCTCCTACGCATGGGAGAACACCTGGTGGCCATCCGCCTTTAGAAAACCACCCACCCCAACAGACCACGCATGCAACTTTGGCATCATACTTGACTCCTCACTAACAATGAATAGCCAGATCACACCGTATCCTCAGCATGCTTCAAACACCTCAGCATACTTTGCAAAACATTCAAGTGGATAACACTGACTCCTGAAAAAACATCACCCATGCACTCATCACAAGCAGAATGGACTACAGCAACAGTCTCTAAACCGGTAATAAAGAGAAAACTCCTCCGCAAACTCCAGACTGTCTAAAACGCCACAGGTAGACTCATCATCGACATTTCACGACACAACCACATTACCCAACACCTCCACGACATCCACTGGCTCCCCATAGAAAAGAAGAATAACCTTCAAGGTGCTCACACATGCCTACAAAGCCCTCCGTAACAACGGACCACAATAGCTGAATGAGCGAACCTCCATCAACCCCTCCCAAAAAAACATCCGCTCAACTGACCTCGAAGTAGCCACCGTCACTCGTTTCTACAGGACAAGAGCAAGGGGAAGATCCTTCTCCTACTTCGCAGCCAAGAATTGGAATGAACTCCAACTACACCAAAGCAAAAAACTACACCAGTTCAAAAAGGACCTCAAGACCTTGCCCTTCAAATAATCACAAATGAGCTGCTCACAGGTGCTCACCCCCCCTCCCACCCTAAAACACCCTCAGCCCAAAATCAGACAGTGTGATCTTAGGCACACAGCATGTTTTGTGCCTTTGGTATATTTAGTGAATACAAAGTATTGTGGAGGTAATTATTAGCCTCACAAAAGGTAAACAGCATAGATTTATTAATCCAAGATTTAACCGCATACCAACAACCAATAGCCTGACAATTGGTAGTGTGCTGTAAACATGAAGACATCTTACTAAGCAGGTACTGTACCAATTAACATAAATTAGAAATTAGGTAGTATATGTTTGTACTAGATTGCCTGCAGCGAGTATAATAAAGATAAGCATTATATCCTAAGCAGACATTGCACCTCTGATTATCTACTCTGATATGTGACCGCTAACTACACTCTGCAAACACTGAATTACTACAGGGAACCATGTTCTTTTTCACTACCTTGCTCACGTTCAGCCAGGTCTACAGACATGATTCCGTGATAGATGAGGTAGTGTGGTTGACAGGAAAAGAAATGCAAAACATAGATGCTCCTACTTCCTCACGTTCTTTTCCTCTAGATGGCCACTGAGTTTGTTAAGAGAATTACATAAAGAAGGGAAGTTGACTTGTTTAAATTGCTGTAAGATTAACAGTTCCAAAAACTCCTAATATTAGTAAATGGAAAAAAAAATGTATAGAAGCTCACGATGGATCATAACACTTTTAAAATATATTATTTATTAAGTAACGAAAATGCGACATGCCTAAAAAGTATAACCAATTAACGCAGGCAAGGAAAAGGTAAAACCTTTCATATTTAAAAAAATTAAGTAATACAAACACAACACTAAAGTATGCTTTAATGAATAAAAACGAACATGTGAGCAATGACGGTAGTTTGCTGCTGTGCTGGGGAGCTCAGAAAGACATGCCAAAGGTTTATTTTTGCAAATACGTAGGCGCAGATGCGAAGGGGAGATCATACCGATGGGGAGATTAAAACGAAGGTATAATCTAACTAGATGCTCTCCCCCGTCGGTTTGGTCTCCCCCTACAGCATGTGAGCAATGACGGTATTTTTGGGCTTTGATGGGGAGCTCAGAAAGACATGCCAAAGGTTTATTTTTGCAAATGCGCATTCGCGGTCAAATACGCATGCGCAGATGCGAAGGGGAGCTCATTCCGATGGGGAGATAAGGGGAGCTCATTCCGATGGGGAGATTAAAACGACGGAACACCTGTTTTTGGGCGGTGCGAGCGGTGCCAACGCACCGGGTGCCAAGGTCAGGGGGGAGCCATTTGTGCTCTGAAATCGGCACCAGTCGCATTGCCCAAAAGCCTGCACTGTTGAACACTGTTGTCCCTCTTTCTTTTCCACGATGTTAAACTTCGTAGAAATAGAAGAGAGAAAACAGTGTTAAACAGATCAGGAGGCACGCTTTTATGTCCACCCATACACTGAATTTAAAATTTGCTTTGCTTATTAAAATAATAGGTTTCGCGTGAACGTTCGGGGATTTTATTTAATTGATCTAGGCACATAGAGCCGAGCTCCGCTCTCTACTTGCACTATCAGTATGTCTTCTTACCGCCTTGATTACTAGAAGACATTCCACGCCAGCTTAATTTTGTGTAATTCAGTTTGTTAATTAAATCATGTAAGTTTTAGGCAGGGCCAGCTCTGTGGCGGTGCAACATATATTATGGTTTTAAAAGCACCTGCTGCTGCATTATTTTCTTCCAGCAATTTTCAGGCAACAATAAACATCTCACGATAACTCCGGTGATTAATATTCTTTCTGGAGAGAGAGAGAGTTGGAGCTTTGTTAAGTGGAAGTTTTGATTCATTGTAAGGCAGCACAGAGGGTTAATATGCCTGCTGCAAAGAACATGTACCATGCACATCACAAAGAGCATATAATGTAAATAAGTCAGTAGGTTATTGCTTTTGTCAGACAGATCCTATTGTTACTTGCAGTTTGTAAGTTAAAATCCTAATGTAGAACAGGGAGCTGAATGAAAACTGCATGGTATAGGTTAGAGCGTTCGGATTTTTCCCTAGTCTTTCATTATCCTAATGTTGCAAAATGGGTTCATTTGGGCAGAAATCAATTCTTATTATTAAAGAGAACCCCAGACTACGGTGTTAAGTTTTATATTCTAAGTTTGTGCTTCTCCAGACCAAGCACTCTTAAATTATACTGCCTACAAGTATGGATGACATGACTCCTTTTGTAATCCTCTGTCTTATGCAACGTTTCCCACACACTGATTTACACACGTATAATTGATTCAGTGGTGTAGCAAGGGGGAGAGGTGGGGGTGGACCACCACAGGCGGCACAAGTTTTGGCGGCAGCGGCCTCTCCTCACTCTTACCTGCCGTCTCGGTGCAGAAATCCCCCCCACTCTTCAATCGGCCGCTGCGGGATGGCAAATGCAGTGACCGCCAGAGGCAGCCAAAGGGCTAGCTACGCCACTGGATTGATTGTCTCTGTGTAATATTTGTGATGTAAAAGGGTCTGACACACTAAACTGGTATGAGTGGTGCTATAAAACTAATTTAATGCATCTGTGAGAGAGTAGTTATGGAGACTTGAGGGGCACTGTTGAAGAGTGGTAGTGAGGGAATCCGTGACGAAGGTGGTCATTGGGGGGGCGCCAACAAACATTGTCGCACAGGGCGCCACCAGCGCTAAAGCCGGCCCTGACTGCACACTTTGAACACATGATATTGAGGATGTGGAACATTTATTGTTCTTTTGCCGAGCCTATGTTAAACCCAGAAGGACTTGGATAAGACCACTTTACATTGCTTTAGGCATTAGACACTTTAAGATAGCATATCGAATTTTTATTTATAAGCATCAGAAGTTATTTATACTTCGTATGATTGTTAAGGAAATCTAAAGGTCTTTTTTTAATTCTTTTTAAAAATTGGACTTTTATTCCATTCTGATAGAACATAACCATTGAATACTATTTATATTGTACAAATGTATTTACTACGGTGTGCTTGGGTCTGAACATCGATTGTTTTAAGATCGTTTTTATATAATTTTAAATGTTTTTTTATGAACACTGTAGGTAAGCAATGCAGTTATCACTGATTTATCTATGTATTATACTTTTAATGATGATATTTGTGTGAAGTTTTATGGGCTTTGCCTCAAAATAAACTTGAATACTAACTCTAATAGTACATTTTGCATTAAAATTTCTCCCTGATCTTACGTAATGGTGTAATTTTGCACACGTTACGCGAAATTACCAGAATTACGCCAATTACTCCGGCATAATTAAATTTGAGCCCAGACCTACTCACTACACCTGCCCTGGCACTCAAACAAGCTGCCTAGCACCACACACAACCTCTGCACCATCATGTAGAGGTGTGCACATGCTGTCTAGCATTGGATTTGTACTAGAAGCATTCCCTTCTAGTACAAAATCATGTGCCTGGACAAATTCTTAAACATTCCACTTGTTGTATATGTGCTGTACAGTGCAGTACACATGCATTGAACAGAATGTTTTTTGACACAAAAGCAGTAACCCACTGTTAGACTTGGCATCCTTGGCGTGGTTTCCACTGACTTTTTGCCTCTACCTCCTGCATTTTTGACTGTGTGATGGATTTCGTTTTTGCTGCATTAGATGATTTGGGCACTTTGCCACTGCTGATCAGTGTCAAAGTTCAAGTGCTCCCTGTGTAAATTGTTATTGTGATTTGTTATCCCTGATTGGCATATTTTATTTACTGGTAAGTCCCTATTAACGTGCACTGAGTGTACCGGGGCCTGTAAACAAATGCTACAAGTAGGGTCTGCAGCACTGCTTGTGCCACCCACATGAGTATCCCTGTACATCTATCTCAGACCTACCACTGTAGTGTCTTCTCGCGCAGTTTTAAACTACCATGTCGACCTGGCAAGTGCACCCACTTGTCAGGCCCCAACCTTCCCATTTCTTACATATAAGGCACCCCTCAGGTAGGTCCAAGGTACCCCCATGGGCAGGGTGCAGTGTTTGTAAAAGGTAGGACATGTGCCGGTGTGATTTAGATGTCCTGATAGTGAAATACTGCCAATTTCGTTTTTTGCTATTGAAAGGCTATCTGTCCTATAGGCTAACATGGGAGTTACTTTGTACCATCTTACAAGTATAGCTTTCCATTGGGACAAGATTGAGAAATGGAGTTTAGGCCCTCCGAACTCCGAATTTACTAACACATCTTTTTAGGAAGATGGTTTTTCAATTGTCTGTTTGAAAATGGCACTTTTAGAAAGTAGGCATTTTTTTGTTTAACCATTCTGTGTGCCACTGCTGTTTGTGTATTGACTGTCTGGTTTTGGAGTGACAGGCGCTGGGGATGTGCAT
The DNA here is from genome assembly GCA_963921515.1 of Calotriton arnoldi. NCBI lineage: Eukaryota > Metazoa > Chordata > Amphibia > Caudata > Salamandridae > Calotriton > Calotriton arnoldi. Next base: position 892,105 of record CAWUFW010008176.1, read on the forward strand.
TCACTGTAGACAGCCATAAGGGGGGTTGAGGTGTGTCCTGCCTTTCCTGGGTGATTCATAGCTGGGCTGAATAGACCTTGGCTGCATTTAGAGTGGTGGGAGGAGTTTCACTTGCACCTGAATAGGCTGTCTTCTTTGCACAATGCTGTCTCCACCTCCTGTGGTCATGCTGCACCAGAGAGGGCAGAACTGGTTTGGACTGAGCTGAGAGACCCTTACCACTAAGAGAACAAAGAGAAAATGGAGTATAAGTATTGGATCTTAAACCCCAGAGAATTAGATCACTTCTGGACTCAAGAGAAACCTCTACCAATGAGAAGAGCTGGAGAGCTGTAAGGAGGAGTACTGCCCCTTTGCTGTGTGTGATTTGCTGGGTTGGCCTGTAGTTGCTGTTTCTGCCAAGGAGAGAACAAAGACTGGAACTTTGCTGTGAACCTGCTTGAAAAAGAATCTCCAAGGGCCTATGTTTGCTGGCTTCCTTTACTGAAGTCTCAGGGCCACAAAGTCTTCACCTGCAACCCACTGACCAGCACCTGGACTCCTCTGTGGACTCCTACATTCAAGAGGTTGTGGATTCCAGTTCCTGGGCCCTGAGAATTGTATGGTTGGTGCTGCAAAGCAAGAAAAACAACTCCGACGCTGTCAGCGCCGCCGCCAGAGATGCTGCAACCTGCACCGAGGACAGGGATACTGCTCATGCAGTACACAACGCACCTCCCTGCCTGCACCGCAGCTCTGATGTCCATCGATGCCTGCTGACGCCTGCAGTTATCAGCCTTCCCGATGCCAGCGATCGCACCAACGCCGTCACCACCAGCATCACATTATCTCAGAGCCAATAACTGACGAAGGTGACTTCACAAACTCTTCGACTTCACATCACCTCACCAGAACTGATGCCTCACCGTCGACACCGCCTAACTTCCCCTGTCCTGGATCGAACGCCAGGCTTCCTCATGAACTCGGCACCTCTCCTCCCCGTGGCAACCAAGGAACCAGCTTTGCTTCGGCACCAATGTCTCACCTCCATGGCGCCGTGCATCGTCTGCTGACTTTGTTTCCAAGATACTGTTATTTGGGGGTCGTTGGGACCCCGTGCCTGACGCCGCGCACCTCACGTTGGTGCCGTACTTTGGATTTTTGGCTGTCACAAAGTCGTAACAGCCCCAGGTGGAGCTATTTTGTTTCTACAAGTTCTATTTTTGAAATAACTGTTCTAAAGGTCATATTTTGATACATGCATGGTGGATTTTTGTCATTTTGGTCTTATTTGGTTTAGATAAAGATATTTAGTTTTTGTAAACTGGTGTGGTGCCCCTTTGTGGTGTTTTCACTGTATTACTGTGTGTGTGGGTACAAATACTTTACACATTGCCTTTCGGATAAGCCTGTCTGCTCATGCCAAGCTACCAAGTGAGTGAGCAGGGGTTATCTAAAGTGTGTAACTTCTTTACCCTGACTAGAAGGAAGGGTCCTTACTTTGGCAAAGGTGCATACCTCTGCCAATTAGCGACCCCCATTTCTAACACCCACTAAGCTATGCACATAAAATACTGGTCTGTGATCTGCATGGTACACGTCTTTTGCATCAGGCATATGAACCCTCTGCACTACCTTAGATGAGTCAAAACTGCCACTAGACAAAATTCCAATCTCTCTGGAGCAGGTACATTAATCACCAGAGTTATCTTGACAATTTTGACCTGCTACAAAAATGGCCCCCCAGTAACAAAATGCCCCCCCACCCCACCCTACCAGCCTTCTGGGGAAATGCCTGATGCCCAGAACGGCCAGTCCAGCCTTGCATGTTGTGGCTGAACCGGTCACACGCCCCCCATCTCACCAGCGCAGTGATTTCTCGCCTCCCTAGTAAAGCACCAGACTCCTAGGTGTTAGGGAATGTGGGAGATTGTGACCCGTTCACGGGTCTAATGTCTTTTCTGCAGTGGGCAGGGACGGAGGTATAGAGAATGCATCCTACCTCAGTGCCATCCTGTCACTGACCCCGGCCAAGCAATTTAGAAAACACTCATAAGCATCTCAGAGAACTTTACAAGCCTTAAAGCTACCTCATCAAAAAGCCCTTTCCAAGTTTTAAATATGCACTTTAATCCAACGCACTCTAGAAACTACTCTTATACAGTAGCCGCTCCGCCGCTAAGGCGGAGGAGCATCGCCCCACTGCTTTTTTGTAGTGACACAAAGGGAAAATAAAATGATAATAACTCGCGTTATTATCATTTTATTTTCTCCTACTTCCGCCCGCTTTGCGGTAGGGGGTGGGGGCAGGGGAGGAGTGGTAGCATCCTTCTAAAGTGCACAGTGACTGCTTGGCCAATCCTCTCGGGCCCCCCAAAACAGTCTTGTGCGCTTCGCATGTTCTGCATGCAGGCTGCATTACAGCCTACATGGAGAACATGCCCAGGACCCCAGTCAGCGTCTGAGCGCCGAAACACAGCGCTCAGACCAATCACAATGCTGCTAAGGCAGCGTTGTGATTGGCCGACTGGGAGCCTGGGTGTGCTTCCGGCAAGGCCGAGCGAGGGAGGACTACGTAGGCGAGGAAGCGGCAAGAAGGTACTTTTTTTTAACTCCTGCTTTGCCCTGCGTCCACACCTCTCTACCTCCCACGTCCTCCCGCCCCCCTACCTCCAATCAGTGCCGGCTGTGACTGCTCTTATATTGGACCCAGAACACAATCACAAGACTTGCCCTCCCAGCCTGCAAGAGTCAGCAAAAGACTTGCATTCCAGCAATTTAGATAAGTTTTAAAATGTCTGTCAAGTTTTATCCTTGCTGTTTACTCTGAGCAGTATTACCACCTTTCCCTGAAAAATTGCTGCCATTTCTTTACATTTCCGGTACTCCAGGGACAAGGTAGAGCTGAATGATGTCTATTATTATTTTTAGAGAGGGCATGTTTGGCCTCCTTATCGCGAGGTCAAAAGAGGAATGAAGAGTATTAGTTTATTGCCTCCTGAGTTATTCTAGCATATTCTTGCATAGCAAATGTGGCTTTAAACCACTGCCAGCAGCATACTCCTTATCTCAGCGAGTTGCACAGTAGGGGATCCTCTTTGGGGTTCTTCACTGCAGTGAGAACTACCTACCCTTTACACTACTGTCACCAGGACCAGCAAATGTTTTTCAACTATTTGAGGCAAAGTCTGTTGAAAGGGGCAAATTTTACAGCCGTATAGTGCCTTTGTCTTATGTCTTTGTAATTCTTCATCTATGTCTACAGAGGAGGCTGTCATTGTAGCTGTTTTTCTATGAATATAACTGCTGTCAAATACTCCTACTATGCTGATGATTGTTTCAAAATGTAGCCCTACTTCTATGTCCTGTCCTGGTTTTTCGTGTTGAGAATCTAGACACCCTAAGTTAAATGATACCTCAAACACTGGTGTGGAGAGCTATAGACTGCAAGCACCGGGTTTCCGATTGAATGTTGAGACAAACTCTCATAAATCTGATGTCATGCGTCATTAGTCATCCATCTTGAGGGTTGCAGGTAGCGGATGCAGCAGGGCACAGCATCAAAAAGTTCAATGCAACCAGCAGTGATGTGCAGGATAGTCTCCACCATTCACGATATCAACAAACTCAACGCAACCCACAATGCTGTGAGTGATAGGCTTGGTCCTTCCCACACTCTACATTAATGCACAGATGTCACAACACTAGCCCCCCCCTGCAACCCAGGCTGCAGACTGTTCAGTGCAGGTCAACTAGGCCCCAGCATTTGCCCTCTCCAACGACGTCAGTTTGAGCCAATACTGTTTCATGTGCTCATGTGAGCTCAAATGGGACCTCAGCTACTTTCACTGTGCATGTGTGCAACATCAGATCACTTCTTTGCACCATGTAGTCTCTACCTTACGCATATTACCTCTTGGGGATTGGCATTTACAGCATCCCAGGGGATTGGGATTTCCATTTCTGCCATGTTTAAAGCGTCATAAACTAACAAAAACCTTCATAGACAGTGAGCTACCCAGTGGCAGCAGATTCCACGGTGCAGGGGAGCCAGTGCTTAGTTTGAGCTGGTGGTTACCGGTGGAGGCCACTGGCACTTATTTTTGGATACCAGCACTTATTTCTTCGCACTAGATATTTACCGAGCGCAAGAGAGGGAAATCAAACAAAGCACAAAGACAGGAGGAAGAGAAAGACAGCAAAATTGTCACAAAGGGACAAAGCAGAAACCTGCAGGAGCGAGATAAAGGGGCATGGAGTGACTGGTAGAGGATTAAAAGTCATGATGTGGATTTAAGACTATCAGGCTTGGTATTCAAAGGGCCAACATTTGATTGCATCAGCCTTGGACCTCTGACCAGCGCTTCGGACACCAAAACTCATTCTTTTACAAATTAAGCACTGAGAGGAGTTCCGGGACAGAAAGAGACACTTGAACCCATACCCTGATTAGCTCCACACATGGTCAGATCCACACCCTCTTAGCATTATTGGCAAAGATACGCTACTAGGGTCATATTACATAAGCGCCCTGGGGGTGCAACTGGCATGAGCCCCTGCTTTGTGTGCCCCAGGCCACTTTGGTAGCCAGCGATATCGCAACAGGACATTCTTTCAATTGCATGGGGGGTGGCCGCATGCAAATGAGGGAATCTCTTTGCCTTTCCACCCGTGCCATATTATGGACTTGGGCAAGAAGTCAAAGAAGTTGTCAGGAGGCGCAGTGAAAGTGCAACACAAAAAGGTGGCACACTGTCATTGCACCCCCTGAGGGCAGTCCTCTGGAGTGGACAAAGGGGGTCCCATGGACCCTCTAGACTGAAAGGGGATCTCTGTCCCCGCTCTAAAGTGCAGGCAGGTGCCACCAGCACAGTCAAACATGGAGCAGCTGATTAAAGCAGTTGCTCCATATTTCACTGAATGCTCCGCTCCAGGGCAGCCCCGAGTTCATGGGTGCCATGAGGGCAGTGCATTCATTGTAATCCAGCACACTGTTCATGTTTGCTGAACAGTGTGCCTGATATATAATACGGGCCCTGAGGGCCATCACCAGCACGTGCAGGGCTCTTGCTGTAGTGCGCAGAATCAGGGCACAAGTCCTAAAAAAAGAAGTGGGAGGACTAACCTCCCACTTCTTTCGGAGGAGGAGACGATCAAGATGGCCGACCGGTGAGGAGCTCCGGCCGGGAGTTCCCGGCCAGGCATTGCCTTTTTGGCTTAAATCCCCAGATTTCTACCATCCTCCTGGGACTTTCTTACTCACCTGAGGTCTTGTTTGTCTGCGGTCCTCGTTGCCCTAATCTCCCGCTTGTGGGCTCGAGATTCGTGGAAAAAAACGGGATTGATGCTTTCTCCCGTGGAGACCGAGCAAGCATGGCCGATGCCCGGTGGAGCCGCCCAGACAGCTATAGGGGAGATTGGCTCCGGTTTCTCGCCGCGGCCGTCACCTACCCAGCCGGGCATCTGACACAGCTCTCCTCACATCTCCGCTGCTTGCCTTCTTCCTCCCCCGCCTTTCTTTGGAATCTCGGATGACCTGCGTTCGACGAAGCCTATCTCAGCGTTGCTGATGCCCCGTTGATTTCTCCAGATGGCCGTCGATGAGCTGGGCTGAGGTTCTCCCCTCCTCACCGTCCCCCTGCCTCCGGGTTCGACTGCCGCTGCTTTCCCTACCACCAGCCCTACAGCTTCGCCTCCCGTAAGACGACTGGGACACGTAATGTCTTGTTTTTTTCCAAATTTGGGGGTGTAGCGGCGGTGAGAATTACGGCACTGCGATACGGTGCCCTTTGAGCTTGTCATCTTCCTTCCGAGCCTGGGAGGCACGCCCTCCTGGTCCATGCTGCTGCCTCCCTTTCACTGGATTGCTGCCCTGGCGCCCGAATCAGTCTTCTCTTGACCTGCGGCATACGGATCGGACATTGCTGCCCCCGCTGCCCAGAACTTGTGTACGCAGACGGCCCGTTTGTGTTTCGGCAATCGCCAGCCCTCCTCCCTCCTTTGATACTCTGGCTACTTCCCCCTCTAGTTCCACTCCGTGGAATCAGCTCTCTTGGTTTTGGACTTGGATTTAGATGTACCCCGCCATTTTGGGATTATCTTCTTTCGGCGCTCATGACCTGGATCCGCCATCTTAGTGACCTTTGTCCGTTCCTCCTCCTGTCTCCATCTGGGCGACCTTCCAACGTTTCTCTTTTCCGCTGGACTGCTCCACGTTTTCGTCCGACTGACCTTTACCTCTAACCCCCCCCAGGTTTCTTACACTCCTCTCACCTACTACTGTCTCCAATTCCTATTATTGTTGCTGAAATTTCAGGTCCCAACACAGGTTTGTTTATCTCTCACTTTCCTGTCCTGATCTGCTTTCCTTTCCCCTTCTTACCTTTCCCCCTTACCTTCTTTGCCCCTTAGGATGTTTTGTCTCTGTTCGCCATGCGCTAATAATGTCATACTACTGTGTAACGTTGTTTCATTATGTGTCTTTATTTTGCCATTCTCTAGTAACTCGTGTTTTTACTTTGTAACACTGTGTAACTTATTTTAATTTATTTTGTAACTTGCAATCCCGTTGATCCTCTTGTAACGCGCTCTGATACCTCCGGGTCTAGCCGGCGCTATATAAAACTCTTCAAATAAATAAACTAACCAAGTTAGGCAATATGCAAATAACATCATGGTTCATGACATCACTATGCGTGGCATCATGGTGGGTGACGTCATACGTGGTATCACAGGAAGTGACATCATAGGAAGTGGCCATTATGAATAATGGGGTAACCCAATTCAAGTCTTGGGCCTGGGCGTTAATCGATATAGAAAACAGTGGTCCTAAACCTTACTTTAAGAAAGTATAAGTCTGATCTACATTGATCTTTTTTACAATTATGAGCATGCAAGATTTGTCAGCTCTAGGTAATCAAAAACAGTCAAATTAATAATGTGCAACAACCAAAAATTCCAAAATAACATTCTTTTATTTGCTCATAATTAGACTGGCAGTAGGTATCTTACTGCATTCAAGGAATTGTGAAGAAATTTAGAAGGAAGGTTGCTCCAGGGGAACGTGCAGAAAAATGTGCTCAAGTGAAAGCTGGAAAGAATTCCAAAAGGTGCTCGGGGAAGGGGATTTAAAACAGTTTAAATGTTGGACTGGTAACGAATTGTCAGTCTGGTTAAGCCTAGCCACGATTGATCAATTGTACACAACAACTCTTTACATATTTCAATAATTAGAGATGTATCATCTTTTTTTGCACAGTAGGGCAGGGGACTTGTGGTCCAGGCTTGTAAGGTGTGGGCGTCGACGTTTCGACCCGACTTGTGACAAGGAGGGCTATTTAGGGCTTCGGCCTGCGGGTCTTCCTCAGGACAGGGATGGGCAACCAAGAGTGGTGTCCGTGTTCTACACCTAAATAATTCGAGAAAGGTTTTCGTGAGGGTTGTGCTCATAGGTAATTTAAAATTAGCGGGATCACTGAATGGCCCTATGTCACATTGCTAAGTTAATCAGGCTTACCCGCAAGGTGTTGCGGGACGGGGGAATGTATCCTCCTATTCAAGGTTCTACTGGAGGCTGGGGTCCTCATCTGAAAGTAAAAGGCTAGTCAATGCCAGTGGTGATAATTAATAACAAATTAATAACAAAAACCCTAAGTTGAGGACTTGGTTCAAAAGGTTCACTCACCCATGGTTTAAAATAGTGGAGAGTGATCAATTCAATTCCTCGTGGGGGCATTCAATGCGGTTAACTAATAGAATAAAACAAACAAGGACGAGGGTCAGGAATATTGTCTAACATTGCCAAGTTAGGTGGGCAAAGGTTATCTAACAACTGGACGGGCGTGAGAAATTACCTTCAATCTCAGTCTCCTCGGGCGTGCGGATTGCAGTGGAGTTGGCCGAGAACGCGGAGGCTGATTTTAAAGCCTGACCGCGAGGGCGTACAATTGACGTGATGTCTGCGTGAAACTCACGCAGGTCGAGCAAGTCAGGCGGCTTCAGAACGTACCGCTAGAGGTAGAAAAAGGACTCAATCTGGAATGGAAAACGGCCTGGATCTCCAACCATTAAAGGAAAGGTGATTGCTCAGGGTGTCTGGTGGATTCACTGACCAAGGAGTGATGTATATGATTACACAATGTGGATTACGGTAACATGATTGACGTATGGCTATTCACATTTACTAATGCGTGAAGAAAGGCAAGGTGGCATAGTAATTACAATAGTGAATATACGGCGCATTTAAAATTGATAATATACAATTACTTAGTCAGAGAACCATATGGCATATATGATAATTATCTACATTAGATCGTACAAAGGGTCGTACAGGATCAGAAAAAACTGTACACATGCATATGTTGGCATGAAAATGTCCTGATGGAATATCAGTAAATGGACAGTTGACATAGTACATACAAGCATAGCCATTTGTGATCAGTTGGTACAAGGACATGATTAAAACTCAGTGCCATCGGCTGATTAGGAAATGTACAGTAACCTGTAGTGCCCTGTAGGTGTTAGTGTTTTTGTAGGCAGTGTTACGAAATATATGGGAGAGGCAGGGCCTCAACCGTTGTTGAGCACTGCCACTTGTTTACTTATTTCCTCATATTCGTTCAGGCCCCTCGCTATTGTGTCAAAAAGGTGGATCCACCTACACTCACGAGTTTGACTGTTTTTGATTACCTAGAGCTGACAAATTTTGCATGCTCATAATTGTAAAAAAGATCAATGTAGATCAGACTTATACTTTCTTAAAGTAAGGTTTAGGACCATTGTTTTCAATATCATAGGAAGTGGCATCACAACCTATGAACTCACAGGAAGTGACATCACAACAAGTGACATCAGATCTTAACATCTCATTCATATGTTTAGCAGGTCTATCATGAGTACATTTGAGCGCACTACAAGATTTAACAAAAGAGATTTTGAGTCAGGGTTGTGCCAAAAAAGTGATGCAACCAGTTGCTAAATCTGGGCCTCAACTTATACACTAAAAAATTGGCAACAAAGAGAAACATGGCAATAAATCTATTCTGCGAGCGCAGGGAACATGGCGGCCAGCTAGCAAGCCGGTCGCGAGTCGTCCGCCCTCCTGCCCTCCGTTATGGGTTTTTGGAGCTGAATTCTCCCGAAATTTCTCTGAGTTTGTGCATACCTCCGGCGTGGGATCATTGCTCTGCTACTGGGTGTCATTTTCGACGCCTTTACTCCGGATTTTATGACTTTGTGGGGTTTGCCGAGTTTCGCCTCCTCCTTGCGCGGCACGACTGATTGCAGCGGAGTAGCGGAGTAGGGCGCGGCTGTGGTTTCGCTTTCTCAGACGGCCACAGGCAGTGTGAGTGACGCCTTCGGCTCTCCGTAACCTGAGGAGGCGAGGCACTCTGGATAGCGAGGAGCGATAGCGAGGAGCGAGGAGCATGGAACGTAGGTGTGGGACTTCGAGGCTTTCAAGATAAGAACCTGGAAGGTCATCGCTCCGGCGTGGTGCGGTAAGGGACAGGGGAGGGTAACAAATTTGTTTGTCACCCGCCGGGTTCTGGATGTGTGCTGGTTCAGTTCTAACGCTACTTAGGGCAGCGGGGACGCTTGCTGAATGCCGTCGCGCTCAGCGCTTCTCATATGACCAGTCTTCTGTTTATATGACGGTCTATTGTAGAGGCAGCCTCCTTAGTATATCTTGCCCTGTAACAAAGTCCCCTACTACTTTCAGGTATTGTTTAAGGCTCAATACAGAGCCAGTCACTGTGTTAAAAGGTACTCCAGGAAGGAGTTACTCAGTGACCAGTTTTGCTACATGCAGGGCTCAGCCAAATATAATACCTAAATTAAGGTATGAGCCTTCCCTTTATCACATGGAGTTAGTTACACAGCAATCTGGGCAACCCGAGGAAAAAGGGAATCAGTCGATCAAAGGGGGTTTGTTAAACCCAAATAAATCGGCACCTGGAGTCCCTACTTCTGAGGTCCCACTGGGCAAAAGATACAAATTAAGATCACAAATCTTTTTGGGAAGAGAACCTCTTACGCAACAACCTATACAACCTTGTCAAGCCACTGAGACTCTGGTAAATAGTGATAAACATAAGAAGCCTCCCAATAAATCTGGGAAATCTACTCCTGCGAAGGGCAGGAAGAAAAATAAAAACCAAGGGCATATTAGCAAGAACCTCGTTAAAATTATCGCCGTTTTAGCGGCAGGAAACTGCCGCTAAAGCGGCGATAATGAGCTTGCTAATATGCGTTATAGAATTCAATAGAAGCCCAGGTTAGATGTGCAGGACATCTAACCTGGGCTTCTATTGGAACTCTATAACGCATATTAGCAAGCCCATTATCGCCATTTTAGCGGCAGTTTCCTGCCGCTAAAACGGCGATAATTTTAACGAGGTTCTTGCTAATATGCCCCCAAGTTCTCTCAAAAGTAACTCCCTCACTTAGGTCTTACTTCATGGCTAATACTCAGGGCAAAAACAACAATCTGGGATTGGGCCTAAATCCCAATTTAGAGATCTGGGCCTAAATCCATCGTTTTTTTGCTCACCATGCCATTCCAGTTTGAACCCAGCCATATGCAAATCAGTCTTGACCCTGTGCCCAATGGGAACAGTCCAGCCCGAACTGCCAGGCCAGGTCCTCCCTGGACTGGAAGCAAGCATCCTAGGACCGGTTTTGGGGTTTCACCCCTCTTCAGCCAGGATAGCTTGATTCCAGTGGCATGGAGAGCACGGGACCCACGTCTGGGTATACCCGTCCCACTCGGGGTGACAAATGTAAAAACAACAATTGATGGACAGAATGCAGAACAATGTCATACATTCACCCCAGTACAGAGATCTGGGCCTAAATCCATCGTTTTTTTGCTCACCATGCCATTCCAATTTGAACCCAGCCATATGCAAATCAGTCTTGACCCTGTGCCCAATGGGAACAGTCCAGCCCGAACTGCCAGGCCAGGTCCTCCCTGGACTGGAAACAAGCATCCTAGGACCGGTTTCGGGGTTTCACCCCTCTTCAGCCAGGATAGCTTGATTCCAGTGGCATGGAGAGCACGGGACCCACGTCTGGGCATACCCGTCCCACTCGGGGTGACAAATGCAAAAACAACAATTGATGGACAGAATGCAGAACAATGTCATACATTCACCCCAGTACAGAGATCTGGGCCTAAATCCATCGTTTTTGCTCACCATGCCATTCCAGTTTGAACCCAGCCATATGCAAATAAGTCTTGACCCTGTGCCCAATGGGAACAGTCCAGCCCGAACTGCCAGGCCAGGTCCTCCCTGGACTGGAAACAAGCATCCTAGGACCGGTTTCGGGGTTTCACCCTCTTCAGCCAGGATAGCTTGATTCCAGTGGCATGGAGAGCACGGGACCCACGTCTGGGCATACCCGTCCCACTCGAGGTGACAAATGCAAAAACAACAATTGATGGACAGAATGCAGAACAATGTCATACATTCACCCCAGTACAGAGATCTGGGCCTAAATCCATCGTTTTTGCTCACCATGCCATTCCAGTTTGAACCCAGCCATATGCAAATCAGTCTTGACCCTGTGCCCAATGGGAACAGTCCAGCCCGAACTGCCAGGCCAGGTCCTCCGTGGACTGGAAACAAGCATCCTAGGACCGGTTTCGAGGTTTCACCCCTCTTCAGCCAGGATAGCTTGATTCCAGTGGCATGGAGAGCACGGGACCCACGTCTGGGCATACCCGTCCCACTCGGGGTGACAAATGCAAAAACAACAATTGATGGACAGAATGCAGAACAATGTCATACATTCACCCCAGTACAGAGATCTGGGCCTAAATCCATCGTTTTTGCTCACCATGCCATTCCAGTTTGAACCCAGCCATATGCAAATCAGTCTTGACCCTGTGCCCAATGGGAACAGTCCAGCCCTAACTGCCAGGCCAGGTCCTCCCTGGGCTGGAAACAAGCATCCTAGGACCGGTTTCGGGGTTTCACCCCTCTTCAGCCAGGATAGCTTGATTCCAGTGGCATGGAGAGCACGGGACCCACGTCTGGGCATACCCGTCCCACTCGGGGTGACAAATGCAAAAACAACAATTGATGGACAGAATGCAGAACAATGTCATACATTCACCCCAGTACAGAGATCTGGGCATAAATCCATGTTTTTTTTGCTCACCATGCCATTCCAGTTTGAACCCAGCCATATGCAAATCAGTCTTGACCCTGTGCCCAATGGGAACAGTCCAGCCCGAACTGCCAGGCCAGGTCCTCCCTGGACTGGAAACAAGCATCCTAGGACCGCTCACGCCTCGCCCCTTTCCGAATCGCCCCACCCGCGGGGGGTGGGGTATGCAGGGAACAACACCGGAGGCACAGTGGGAGCGTGCTGGGACTTTAACTGGACTGGACTGTTCCCATGGGGCACAGGGTCAAGACTGATTTGCATATGGCTGGGTCCAAACTGGGGTGGCGTAGTGGGCAAAAGAACGATGGATTTAACCCAGATCTTTTGACTGGGGGAGAATGTTTGCATTGTCAGCATTCCATCCATCATTTGTTTGCTGTTACACTTTTCGCCCTAAGTGGGATGGGTATGCCCAGACGTGGGTCCCTTGCTCACTGTGCCACTGGATTCAAGCTAGCCTGGCTGAAGAAGGGTGACATGCCCTGAAACCGGTCCCAGGATGCTTGTTTCCGGTCCAGGGAGGACCTGGCCTGGCAGTTCGGTCTGGACTGTTCCCATGGGACGCAGGGTCAAGACTGATTTGCATATGGCTGGGTCTAAACTGGTGTGGCATAGTGGGCAAAAGAACGATGGATTTAACCCAGATCTTTTGACTGGGGGAGAATGTTTGCATTGTCAACATTCCGTCCATCATTTGTTTGCTGTAATACTCAGGGCAACAAGGAACCTGCTAAACAGGCTACGTCAGTATCAGGCAAATCCCTGGAATTAAATTCTGCCATTCCACTCTCTAATCGATTCTCCCCGTTAAGTGAGATGGCCTCTATGGCCTCTATGGCAGGGGGAGCCAGTCAAGATCAACGAGATGAGTTAGGGGATATGTCTTCAGAGGTAGTAGCACAGAGCCCGGACACATTACACGGGATGTTAAGGCAGCTATCGGCGGAGATTGGAGTTCGTTTCTCCACCTCCGAAACAAATCAGAAGAAGATACAAGACACTTGCACTAGACTAGAGGAAAACCTGTCTGCACTGACGCATCAGATGGAGGCCCTTGAAAATAAAGTGGGGGAACTAGGTTTGGAGGTTAAAGATAACACCCAGGAAGTGGTTAGGCTGAAATAAAGAGAGCGGGACTTGGCGGAGAGATTGGAGAGGCTTGAAAATATCTCGAGAAGGAATCTCATTAGGATTTTAGACTTAAAAGAAGGGCTGGAAGGTGACAACTTAAAAGCATATGTTATAGACATTTTGACTAAAGCCTTTCCCCAGGTTGCTGCAGCATCAGTTTGGGAAACTGAGATTCAGCGAGTCCATAGGGACCCCTTTAGGTTTAATCCCGCTCGGAAAAAGCCAAGGAAAATTCTAGTATACATCCAATCCTATCTTCTTAAACAGCAACTTCTGGGGGCAGCTCTTAAACTTAAGACTATACAGGTTCACGATGCCTCCTTTAGAATTCGGTCTGATATTTCCCGGGTTACAGAAGATAGGAGATGGGAACTGGGGAAGCGGATGGATGCATTAAGAGATCAGGGGGCCCAAGTACAGTTGCGATTCCCAGCTTTTCTAAAAGTTGTATGGGCTAATAAGATGTATAACTTCAGGTTCCTGGAGGAAGTGGACAGCTTCTTGGCACAAACTAAATCCAGTTTATAGTTTATAGATTAAGGGAATTCCGCGTCCATTGTTATTTTTGTCTCTTTTATTTTTATTTTTGTAGGAGGCTGGAGGGCCTCGGCTCAAAAGGCAATAGTTTATTGCCAATGGGTAGACAGGGAGGGTTCCCGTGGGAGGGCTGGGGGGGTTGGTGGAGTTTTGGGGGGTTTGGGGGTCTTCACGGTTGTTGGTGGGGAGCATTGGGAAAAACACACAAAAAAAAGTAGATGTAACAACAATTTCATGTGACATAACAACCTCCAGTAGCTACAGCAGAGGGTGGAGTCAGGGCAATGATGGGGGGTAGACCTGCTCGAGGAGGGAAACGGCATCTGGAATTCTTAAGTTGGAATGTTAACCGTTTGAGAGTTAGAGAAAGACAGCGTCTGATTCTCCAGCACTTAAAAAATAGCTCAGCTAGGATCCTTATGATTCAGGAGACCCATCTTCTGCAATCAGAGTGTAAAGCATTATTCGGCAAATTAAGATGGGTTGATAAGATTATAGCCTCGGAGCAGCAATGCTGCTCGAAAGGGGTCGCCATTATCCTTAAAGTAAATTCAGGGATCGAGCTTATAAAGTCCCAGGTAGACGATAGAGGGCGCTGGGTTATTGTGGAAATTAAATGTCAGGAGTCTAAATACACTCTAGCTAGTTATTATGGCACTAATGAGGATGACATAGCGCCTTTAAATAATCTTTGTCTTGCTCTGGCTGATTATGAGGCTCCTCTGATATTGGGAGGAGACTTCAATGTGCTCTTAAATAACAAGCTAGACAGATCCTCCCCGCGAACACAGGTAACAGCTCCGCGTGTTAAGTCCCATATGGTGGAAAAAAATGGGTGAGGCTAGGGAGTACTCCTTTTATAGTAAAAAGAACTCGCATTACTCCAGAATTGACTACATATTCATGGATCACTCAGAACTTGATAAAGTAAGCTCAATCGAATACTTGCCCATACACCTTTCTGACCATGGCGCCATAGCCCTTAACCTTGATCTTCCTCAAGATACTTCCCTGAGGAGATGGACTTTAAATAGGAGATTTCTTCTGCAATCTTCAACTCCAGTCTTTCTGAGGTTTGAAACAGCTAGCTTCTTTCAAGACAACTTGGGGTCGGCACATTTGTATATTGTGTGGGATACCTTTAAGGCTTGGCTGAGAGGGACACTAAAAGGGGCAGTTGTGGGCTGGGCTAGGGCCGAGAGGAAAGAGCTGGCTGACCTAGAATCACAGATAGCAGGGGCAGAAGCAGATTTAAAGTTTAGATGTCCTTCTGGTGCAGAGAATGATAACTTAATAAAGAGAGTAGAAGAGTTACAGCTAAAATTCAGACTTAAGTCTGAAGAGATTTTAGTTCAAAAATGGGAGGCTAGTAAAATGAGGGATTTTGAGCAAGGGGAGAACTGTGGCAAGCTTCTAACCATGAAGAGTAGAGTTGATAGATCTTACAATTATATCAGTAGGATTAAAGTCGGCACATATATCACAGAGGATAAAGATAATATAGAACAGGCTTTTGCGCAATTCTTCCAGGAGCTATATCAAGAAGACCTTCAGCTCGCGGAGGAATACATTGATAGTTGGCTCATAGAGAAACAGTTAACTAAAATGATCGAGGATAGTCAAAAAATACTCACATCAGAAATAACAGGGAATGAGATATTAACTGTTTTAGATAGAGCTAAGAAAGGGAAAGCGGCAGGCCCTGACGCGATTCCGATTGAGGTTTATTCTTTATTGAGGGAGGAGGTTATCCCGGTCTGGCTGAAGCTGTATAATGAGATCCTAGATGGTACCTCCCCTTTGCCTGACTCCTGGAGCGATGCAGTTATTGCATTGATTCTGAAGCCCGGAAAGGATCCAACCCAGTGCCAGTCATATCGGCCAATCTCATTATTAAATGCTAATTACAAGGTCTTTGCGGGTATTTTGAATAATCGGCTGTGTAAGATCATAGGGCCAATTATTCATGAGGATCAAAAGGGTTTTCTTCCGGGTAGGCAGATATCGGAGTTGGTATACACTTTAATTAGGGCGGTTGATCTGGCATCGTCACAGGGTCTTCCTCTTTCCATTTTCCATTATTACCGTTGACGCTGCCAAAGCCTTCGATCGCATGAATTGGCATTTCCTGGATAGGACTTTGAAGGTTTTTGGTTTCGCTGACGATTTTAGGGAAGTACTTAAAAAAATATATAAAATCACCTCGTGCTCAGATTCTGGTTAATGGTAGTCTTTCTCCTATTGTTAAAATAGGGCGTGGCACTAGGCAGGGCTGCCCATTGTCCCCCATTCTTTTTGATTTATATATTGAGCCTTTTGCCCAGAGTTTAAGACAGAATAAGAAGATTGCTCCTTTTGCAGTAAATGGGTTTGTGAGGAAACTAGCGCTCTATGCAGATGACTTGATTTTGCTATCCTCAAACGTCAACATTACACTTCCGGAGCTTCTTGCCGAAGCACAGATTTTTGGGAAACTTTCAGGATATGAAATTAATAATGATAAAACTGAGATTATGGCATGGAACTTCACTGATCAGGAGGGGATTTTCGCCAGGGAGCTTAGATATCTTGGAGTTATAATCACTCAAGATCCTGGAAAAATCCCAACAACTAATTTAGACAGAGTTTCTAAAGAGGTTGATGTTTTACTAAAGAGATGGCAGAGTATACCGCTCTCCCATTATGGACGGGTTAATTTGATCAAAATGTGTGTGCTTCCGAAATATACTTATCTGTTTAATAACATCCCTCTAGAATTTGCAAAAGTGGACCTGCTTAAAATTCAGGGCAAGATATCTTCCTTTATTTGGGCAGGTAAAGGGATCAGGCTGTCCTGGAAAAAATTAAGGCGCAAACTATTGCGTGGAGGCATTGGTTTACCAGACTTCCAGCTATACTGTTGGGCTTACCAATTAAAAAACTGCAGGATGTTATTGCTTACTCCAGATGGCTCATTAATTGGTAGCATGTTTAAAGCTATGCTAGTTGGTGTAGAGAAGCCTGGATTCATGTACAAGTTTGGCTCCTCTAAAAAAAAATTTAAAGTTCGTTTGAAGACGTTGCGTATGGCGGCCAAGTTATGGTCGGACTGTCGAGACTGCTTGGGACTTTCTTATTATAGTGACTGGGCCCCAGTGTGGGGCTCCCCTGGAACACAGGAGTGTTTATTGGATGCTCTAGCCCGCCCATTAAAAGAGGCTGGAGTCTCGCATTGGAAGGATATTGTAGTGGGTAATAAATGTTATCCTTGGGATTTTTGGAGCCACACTACGAGAGGTACTCTTTCGAGGTTTACATTTTATCAGATTTCATCCTGGTGTAAGAGTCAACGCTGGTCCCTCTTGGAAGATAATCCCATGGAAAATGAATTACAAGATCTGGCCCCGAGGAAGAAAGAAGTGGCTCATTGGTATAATCATCTCCTGGCTGCAGTAGACAGAAAGATGGAAAAGCCATACCGGGTCTGGGAGAACTACTTGCCGTGTGAGGAGCTGAAAGATTTCTGGCAAGTATCTCTAGACATCCTTTGCCCACTAATTAAATCTGCTGCACTCAGGAGAAACCACTTTTTCACACTCCACAGGATATACTGGTCCCCTCTTAAAATATCCAGAATAAAGGGCGGTGGAGAAGCTAGATGTCTTAGATGTGGTTTCCCGAATGCAGATGACATCCACGTATTCGCTTCTTGCCCCAAGATTCAAGAATTTTGGAAAAATGTGGGTAAGACTATCTCCAGGGTCCTGGGTATCGTTGTCGAGGTAAGCCCATCTCTTATCTTATTTGGTATTGTTTCTATGCCTGGGGGTGCATGTCCCGATGGGGTTGCAACATAAATTGGTGTTTTATTTGATCCTGCTGGCCAGGAGAGAGATTTGTAAACTGTGGCGTCAGGTGGTACCCCCTACCTGGAATGCCTGGGGGAATTCTGTAAGATATTTTAAAGCTTTAGATCAGAGGGCAAATGTATATAGAGAAAGGCCAGATATTGGGTTATTTTGGAACTTGTTGGATGACCTATCTTTTGACTAGATTAGATTAGATCAAGGTATAGGATAAGTTCCAATGATTAAAACCTCTGGGTCAGCTCAGGTTGTGTGCAACGGGTGGTCCCCGTAAGAACATCAGCTGAGATTGGAACCACCAAGTTATAAGCACCAGAGGTGGATCAGGTCGAGAGGTTGCTATAGCTACGGAGGTCATACGAGGAGAAAAAAAAAAATCTATTCTGCTTAATTGGTTCAAAAGTCTGCATTTTAAAATATCTTATGGGGTTAAGGCACCTGCTGCAGAGATCTTTGTGTGCCCAGCAAATCTCACAGAATGATTATAATGGTAAAATAACTCTGGGGGTTAACACATTTGCTGGAGAGATCTGTATTTTCTATAGTCCCAGTTTAGAATCAAATTAGAATAGAAGGTTAATATGTCTACTGCAAAGCACATCATGTAACATGCAGATGACATACTTGTATTTTATGTAGCCAGGTAAGTGGGTTACTGCTTTTAACACAGAGATCGTTTTGTTACATGCAGTTCACAAATTGTAATCCTTTTAATGTAGTGCAGTAAGCTATGGACATGAGACTTCTACACCTTGTAATACTCGCTGTAATACATGTCAGTGTATAATGTGTACCTGTGATGTAAAGCGCTCTTGCACCCTCCCAAGGGATGAGCAGTGCTAAAAAACAAATAAAAAAATAGTGCTATTTAAATTGTTATTTGTGTAAATACTGGGACAGACCAACACATCTGACATTTTTACAGAGTATGCATATCTCTTATTTACCAGGACTGAACAAAGTCAAAAGCATGCCTATCTTAAGTACTTGCTAAGTAATAAGCTGTGTGCTTTTGTTTCCCCTCCATCGCAATTGCATCTAGATGTAAGGCTCCAGATAGCTCCAAGCAGGCACGCAACGCCCATAGGGCTGAAAGGGCTTCAGCCCTCCCCCCCCCTTCCCCCGTCGAGTATCTCAGCCTGGGCTGATGCAGCTTGAGAGCTGTGGGCTCGGCTGGGCAGTGTCTGGAGTCTTATCTCTGGCACGCCCGAGTTTTTCACAGGTCTTTAAAGACCATTTGCATATTTACATACCTTTGTAAACTGGTTACCAAGGCTCAGTTTTTTTCTGGTTCCAGTATCCCCTGGCCCCCACTCTGCCTATTCCTTACATTTGTATTTTACATTTACTGCTGTAGAGTGAGAATGCATTTCATGAAAAGGAATATAAAGTAGGGTTGCCAATTGTTATTTTAGTTTGGTCGAGCCTAGTTCCGTAGTTGGACCGTGTATTGGGGTGTTTAAACAGGGGGCTGATGGGCCGTTTCTCCCAATAGTTGTCCTCTTTCCCATCTGGCCTAGTTTGATGCACATTTATGGCTAGTTCGAGTGCAATGCAATCATACACTTGCATTACCTGGAATATTAGGGGAATGGGTTCACTCCATAAACGTCACAGAGTACACATCCAACTAATTTGGCGCAAAGCACAGGTGGTTTTCTTACAAGAGACGCATCTTACAGCTCAGGAAACCACCAAACTACAACGTAAGTGGAGGGGGCAACTATGCTATACGACTTATTCTGCCTTTGCCCGGGGGACCGCTATTTTGTTGAGATCTGGGGTCCCGTTTGAGGTGCAGGATCAACGCATTGACAAGGAGGGTAGATTTGTCTTGCTTCGGGGTAACCTAGATGGTAGTCCCATAGTCCTGGGTAGCCTGTATGCACCGAATTCCGATCATGAAGCATTCTATGCTCGAGTGAATGCTGCTCTGGCCTATTGATCTGAGACTAAATGGGTGCTGGGAGGTGACTTGAATGCGGTGGCGGATGTACTTATGGACAGGTCCTATCCTCCTTTGGCCAGGGGCACCGACACTACGCCACTCGAAAACATTGCTTAGTTGGGCGCTGGGGTGGAACCTAGTGGATATTTGGCGCAAGCATAACGAGGGCATGAGAGAGTACTCATTTTATTCTGCCACACACGACCTCCATACGCGGCTTGATTATATATTATGTATCTTGTCGCTTATTACCCGGGTCACTCGAGCCGCCTTTGTGGGCAAAACAATTTCTGACCATAGTGCATTAGAGATTACACTGTCCTGGGGCCATGTCCCCACACCAGTACCCACATGGCGATTTATCCCTGGCCACTTGGAGGACGGAGTCTATCATGCAGCGCTCGAATCCGCCATAACTCATTATTTTGCTGACAAACGCGGATACGTCCTCCTCCACGGGACTGGAGTGGGAAGCATTCAAAGTGGTAAAAAGGGGTACAGCCATTTGCACCTCCACTGGAGCTCGGCGACAGATCTATCGGGACTTGCAAATCACTGGAGATAGTTTACACACACTCGAAGCTAGGGTGTCTAGGGACCCCTCGGTTAAATCGGACCTCCAGGAAGCATGCATTAAATATGCGGAATTGCTGGAGCAATTGCGTATAATCGACCACCGCACATACCTGCATAAAATACACGCAGACTCAGATAGACCAGGTAACCTGCTGGCACGGATTCTGAGAAATGCTATTCCCCCCGCTCCCATCACTGCAATTTGGTCACCCCAACATATTAAGGTTGTTACACAACTGGACATAAATGCGGCGTTTTATGAATACTACAAAACACTGTACACTGCTCCAACTCAGATTGCTCACTCGGAAGTTACTGTATTCCTAGACTCATTGGAACTCCCACAGGTCTCTGACGAGAACAAGAAATTGCTGGCTGCTCCTATAACATTAATGGAGATAAAAGCAGCAATCAGGGATCTCCCTAGAAACAAAACTCCGGGGTTGGATGGCTTACCTGTGGAATTTTATGCTGCGTACATACAACAACTAGCCCCACAGCTTCATAAACTATACACGGAGGCTTTTGAGACTGGCACACTCCCCCCTTCCACAACACAAGCGTTAATAACCTCGCTCCCTAAACCCGGGAGGGATTACTCTCTATTAGCTTCATACCGTCCACTCTCGCTGCTGAATACGGAGTTTAAGATTTTGAGCAAACTCCTAGCTAACCGCCTACAACCTTTAATACCGGGACTAGTGCATATTGATCAATGTGGCTTTGTCCCTGGTCGCAGTACATCCTTGAACATACGTAAGCTCTGTAGCATTATGTTTTCCTACACCGAGGAGACCTCCGAAGCAGGATGCACAGCGTTGGACCTTACCCAAGCGTTCGATACATTAAGTTGGGATTATATGTTGTCTGCATTATCGAAGTTCGGGATCTCGCAGGACTATACGCGTTGGATCCAAGTATTATATCATCTCCCCACAGCGAGGGTGCGTACAGGAGCGCACATTTCGGATCCAAACCAGATACAACGTGGCACTAGGCAGGGCTGCCCCCTTTCTCCCATTCCGTTCGCCCTTGCCCTCGAACCTCTTGCCTACAAACTCCGAGCTTCTTCTGGAGATTGGGGAATAGTTATCAATAACACTCACCATGCCCTGTCTCTTTATGCAGACGATATCATTTTATATTCTAGGAACTTGTGGACTAATTTGCTTCCAGTAGCAAGTTTGTTCATACAATTTGAACGCATAGCTGGTCTTGCCATTAACTATGAGAAGTCTCAAGCTTTCCCCTTTGGCTCTAATATGGTTGACCAGACTATTCCATTCGGACACCGCGCGACAGCTATTACTCATCACACTTTTAAATATTTGGGGATACAAGTGTACAGAACTAAAACGGATTTAATTGAAGGTAATTTAAACAAGGCTATCCGTTCCCTAAGGGCACAAATTACGTTTTGGACCTAGCGGTAGCGGGACGGTTGGCAATCTCCAAAATGGTTATGCTCCCGCGCCTCCTGTATTATTTTGTTAACCTCCCAGTGGTTATTCCCAGAGCTGTATTCACAACCCTAAACACACTCCTGATTTCCTTAATCTGGGGCTCATGCCGTCGGCGCCTGAGCCTAGCGAAATTATTGCTCCCATCCGACGCTGGGGGAATGGGAGCTCCTGATTTCTACGCATACTGCTTGGCCTCCCAGCTGCAATGGCTTTCCTACTGGCTAGCCAGGCGTAATCTACAGGAAATAGCATATTCGGAACACATGCTATCACAGGGTACATTACACAGGCTGCTCTCTCCGAGCGGCACATTACATCACACAGAGGGAACCCTTCTCCGAACTGCTATCACTTACTGGAAACAGGCATTGAAATACGCGAACACTACTCCCGCATATTCATCGAATATTCCCTTATAGGTATCCCAACCACATCGGGAACACTTACCACTTGCCGGCTGGACCCGTGGACACAGGCTGGTGTGACGACTATAGGGGACCTATTCGGTGATAAAATACTACTTACACATTCTGATTTTATAAATGAGAGGGGAGTCACGGATTCACTTTTTCTGACCTATGCGAGCCTGACACGGTATGTTAAAAAATATTGGGCACCTCATGGTGCAGAGCCCGATACTCATGAGTTGGTTCATTTAATGTACCTTATGGGGAATGGTAGCCATTTAACCAGATGGTTTTACCGGCGCATACGTGCTTACCGCCTTTCCCCCCTCGCCGCAACTCGTTACAAGTGGGAACTGGATATTGATAGGCCATTGTCTGACAGAGAGTGGGCAACAGTCTTAGAAAACCCGAAACGGGTCTCTCGTAACTCCCGATTTAAGTTCATTCAATATATGATCACACAGAGAGCGTACTTGACCCCCCATCGCCTGCATGCCATTTTCTCTGCTCTCCCGTCAAGTTGCCCTCGTTGCCCCGAGCAAGACGCTAATCTGCTACATATGCTGTGGGACTGCCCCACCTTGAGGACATATTGGGGGGGTGTAGTCACGATTCTGCGGGAGGTGGTAGGAAACATGGGATGGCATAAAGTAGAAACAAGCATACTAGGTCTATACAAAAGACGTAAAGAACTTACAGTACAAACCAGATTTGCGGACTTGGCTTTACTCCTTGCCAAACGGGGTATTACTAGGAGGTGGAAATCCCCTAGGTCCCTTACACTACTTAATTGGAAGGACGAAGTGGAGAGGTGGGGTCTAGCGGAGAGTGTGGCGATCTGCAGGGAAGAGAAAAGAGGCCTGAGGAAGGAACCAATCGCTTTGAGTTGGGACCAACTGTTGGAATCTTTCAAATCATTCGACATCCTGACTTTGTAGATGCTAAACCTAGGGGCTCCATCGTAGTACAGTAATACTTAAATAAGTGAACTTTTGTTATTTAGCCTTGACTTGCACCTGATAAGAGTACTCATTCTGGCACTAGGCAATTATTAACTGGACTAGAAGTACTGTGGAGAGATGTGGTTCATCGGCACGGGTGGGGGGAGGGGAGTTAATTATAAGCATGTTACTGTCGCTTTATGTACACAGGTACTAAGTTATTCGCTACACAACACAATTCGAAGAAATGATCAGTTCGAATTACGGCTGTCCCACTGATTGTGTAGGTGGGACCACGTTTGTGTTACATAGATGTGCATTGATATGTCTTCTCTCTTGCGCTGTTATTACTTTGCATCTGTGTATGGCCTTGTTATGCAGAAAATAACAATTTAGGGGCCGATTCCGATCTCGGTCGGAGGCGCACCCAATACTATTCGGTCGGGAAAAAAGCCATGCGAAAGCCAGTTTCCCGACCGATCCGTACAGTACACCGAACGAGCAAGTACGATGCGCACAACAGCAAAAATCCCGGCCGAGCCGTACTCACCCAAACCAGGTCCTGTTCTCCGACCGAGGCGAATCCGGAAACGCCGAATCGAGTCGCACGGAAGGGAAAATGCAGCCCCGTCCGGCCGGACAAGTACGATGCGCTTTCCGTACGCGCCGAACCCGTCGCTACGCACGGCACGTCAAAGCATCCGGGAGAGGCGCACATAAGCTCCGAATCGCGCCACAACACGATCCACGGCTACGAGACGAACACAGCACCGACGAGGACGACGCGAAGCGGCGAGGACGAAGCCAAGCGACGAGGACGACGCGGAGCAACGAGAAGGACGAGCGACACGAACCAACCATGAATCCCTTCGTCCCGATCATACCAATATTCTACATCTACTACCGGAACAGGCACGGACGCGTACGGCGCAGAAGGTAAGTCAGACACCAACCACAAAACACATACAACACGTACACGACACATCACACACATACACTGGGAATCTGAATATACTTACACCAGCAACAGCAGCACCATAGGGCGGGATGCCCATCACCAATGCCACATATGCACACAGGGGCCTGAATGCGCGCCACCACCCCAACCCAGGGGGCTGGATGCCAACCACCACAACCACCCTCAACCAGGGGGCAGGATGCCTACCACTACTACCACCCTCACCCAGGGGGCAGGATGCCCACCACTACTACCACCCTTAGCCAGGGGGCTGGATGCCTACCACCACCCTTAGCCAGGGGGCTGGATGCCCACCACTACTACCACCCTTAGCCAGGGGGCTGGATGCCTACCACTACTACCACCCCACCCAGGGGGCAGGATGCCTACCACTACTACCACCCTTAGCCAGGGGGCTGGATGCCTACCACTACTACCACCCCCACCCAGGGGGCAGGATGCCTACCACTACTACCACCCTCACCCAGGGGGCAGGATGCCCACCACTACTACCACCCTTAGCCAGGGGGCTGGATGCCTACCACTACTACCACCCTCAACCAGGGGGGCAGGATGCCTACCACTACTACCACCCTCACCCAGGGGGCAGGATGCCCACCACTACTACCACCCTTAGCCAGGGGGGCTGGATGCCTACCACCACCCTTAGCCAGGGGGGCTGGATGCCTACCACTACTACCACCCTCAACCAGGGGGCAGGATGCCTACCACTACTACCACCCTCACCCAGGGGGGCAGGATGCCTACCACTACTACCACCCTCACCCAGGGGGGCAGGATGCCCACCACTACTACCACCCTCACCCAGGGGGGCAGGATGCCCACCACTACTACCACCCTTAGCCAGGGGGCAGGATGCCTACCACTACTACCACCCTCACCCAGGGGGGCAGGATGCCCACCACTACCACCACCTCACCCAGGGGGGCAGGATGCCCACCACTACTACCACCCTCACCCAGGGGGCCAGGATGCCCACCACTACTACCACCCTTAGCCAGGGGGCTGGATGCCTACCACCACCCTTAGCCAGGGGGCTGGATGCCTACCACTACTACCACCCTCAACCAGGGGGCAGGATGCCTACCACTACTACCACCCTCACCCAGGGGGCAGGATGCCTACCACTACTACCACCCTCACCCAGGGGGCAGGATGCCCACCACTACTACCACCCTCACCCAGGGGGGCAGGATGCCCACCACTACTACCACCCTTAGCCAGGGGGCAGGATGCCTACCACTACTACCACCCTCACCCAGGGGGCAGGATGCCCACCACTACTACCACCCTCACCCAGGGGGGCAGGATGCCCACCACTACTACCACCCTTAGCCAGGGGGTGCCAGATGCCCACCACTACCACCCTTAGCCAGGGGGCAGGATGCCCACCACTACTACCACCCTTAGCCAGGGGGGCTGGATGCCTACCACTACTACCACCCTCACCCAGGGGGCAGGATGCCCACCACTACTACCACCCTCACCCAGGGGGGCAGGATGCCCACCACTACTACCACCCTTAGCCAGGGGGGCTGGATGCCTACCACTACTACCACCCTCACCCAGGGGTGCCAGATGCCCACCACTACCACCCTTAGCCAGGGGGCAGGATGCCCACCACTACTACCACCCTTAGCCAGGGGGCTGGATGCCTACCACTACTACCACCCCCACCCAGGGGGCAGGATGCCTACCACTACTACCACCCTCACCCAGGGGGCAGGATGCCCACCACTACTACCACCCTTAGCCAGGGGGCTGGATGCCTACCACTACTACCACCCTCAACCAGGGGGCAGGATGCCTACCACTACTACCACCCTCACCCAGGGGGGCAGGATGCCCACCACTACTACCACCCTCACCCAGGGGGGCAGGATGCCCACCACTACTACCACCCTTAGCCAGGGGGCAGGATGCCTACCACTACTACCACCCTCACCCAGGGGGCAGGATGCCCACCACTACTACCACCCTCACCCAGGGGGGCAGGATGCCCACCACTACTACCACCCTTAGCCAGGGGGTGCCAGATGCCCACCACTACCACCCTTAGCCAGGGGGCAGGATGCCCACCACTACTACCACCCTTAGCCAGGGGGCTGGATGCCTACCACTACTACCACCCCCACCCAGGGGGCAGGATGCCTACCACTACTACCACCCTCACCCAGGGGGCAGGATGCCTACCACTACTACCACCCTCACCCAGGGGGCAGGATGCCCACCACTACTACCACCCTCACCCAGGGGGGGCAGGATGCCCACCACTACTACCACCCTTAGCCAGGGGGCTGGATGCCTACCACTACTACCACCCTCACCCAGGGGTGCCAGATGCCCACCACTACCACCCTTAGCCAGGGGGCAGGATGCCCACCACTACTACCACCCTTAGCCAGGGGGCTGGATGCCTACCACTACTACCACCCCCCACCCAGGGGGCAGGATGCCTACCACTACTACCACCCTCACCCAGGGGGCAGGATGCCCACCACTACTACCACCCTTAGCCAGGGGGGCTGGATGCCTACCACTACTACCACCCTCACCCAGGGGGCAGGATGCCCACCACTACTACCACCCTCACCCAGGGGTGCCAGATGCCCACCACTGCCACCCTTAGCCAGGGGGCAGGATGCCCACCACTACTACCACCCTTAGCCAGGGGGCTGGATGCCTACCACTACTACCACCCCACCCAGGGGGCAGGATGCCTACCACTACTACCACCCTCACCCAGGGGGGCAGGATGCCCACCACTACTACCACCCTTAGCCAGGGGGGCTGGATGCCTACCACTACTACCACCCCACCCAGGGGGCAGGATGCCTACCACTACTACCACCCTCACCCAGGGGGCAGGATGCCCACCACTACTACCACCCTTAGCCAGGGGGGCTGGATGCCTACCACTACTACCACCCTCAACCAGGGGGGCAGGATGCCTACCACTACTACCACCCTCACCCAGGGGGCAGGATGCCCACCACTACTACCACCCTCACCCAGGGGGCAGGATGCCCACCACTACTACCACCCTTAGCCAGGGGGCAGGATGCCTACCACTACTACCACCCTCACCCAGGGGGCAGGATGCCCACCACTACTACCACCCTCACCCAGGGGGGCAGGATGCCCACCACTACTACCACCCTTAGCCAGGGGGTGCCAGATGCCCACCACTACCACCCTTAGCCAGGGGGCAGGATGCCCACCACTACTACCACCCTTAGCCAGGGGGCTGGATGCCTACCACTACTACCACCCCCACCCAGGGGGCAGGATGCCTACCACTACTACCACCCTCACCCAGGGGGCAGGATGCCTACCACTACTACCACCCTCACCCAGGGGGCAGGATGCCCACCACTACTACCACCCTCACCCAGGGGGGCAGGATGCCCACCACTACTACCACCCTTAGCCAGGGGGGCTGGATGCCTACCACTACTACCACCCTCACCCAGGGGTGCCAGATGCCCACCACTACCACCCTTAGCCAGGGGGCAGGATGCCCACCACTACTACCACCCTTAGCCAGGGGGGCTGGATGCCTACCACTACTACCACCCCACCCAGGGGGCAGGATGCCTACCACTACTACCACCCTCACCCAGGGGGGCAGGATGCCCACCACTACTACCACCCTTAGCCAGGGGGCTGGATGCCTACCACTACTACCACCCTCACCCAGGGGGCAGGATGCCCACCACTACTACCACCCTCACCCAGGGGGTGCCAGATGCCCACCACTACCACCCTTAGCCAGGGGGCAGGATGCCCACCACTACTACCACCCTTAGCCAGGGGGCTGGATGCCTACCACTACTACCACCCCACCCAGGGGGCAGGATGCCTACCACTACTACCACCCTTAGCCAGGGGGGCTGGATGCCTACCACTACTACCACCCCACCCAGGGGGCAGGATGCCTACCACTACTACCACCCTCACCCAGGGGGCAGGATGCCCACCACTACTACCACCCTTAGCCAGGGGGGCTGGATGCCTACCACTACTACCACCCTCAACCAGGGGGCAGGATGCCTACCACTACTACCACCCTCACCCAGGGGGGCAGGATGCCCACCACTACTACCACCCTTAGCCAGGGGGCTGGATGCCTACCACTACTACCACCCCCACTCATAGGATGGACAATGCATGACACAACAAGCACACCACAACCTAGGGAATGCAAGATTAAGACATCCCCCCCACCATGACAAGCGTGTGAGCAGGCTGTGTCAAATGCCTACAACACCGAACATGACATTGAACATACAATGTGACCCCCTAGCACATGTGCCACACATATATGTGTGTGGCACCCACAATGCAAGCAGCCCATGACCATTGTGGCAATGGGGCCTAAACCCCCATCAT